>CM056055.1:11804426-12261926 GCA_029574335.1 Rana kukunoris | reverse complement strand
TAGATAGAGGAGCTATGGAGACACCTTGTCAGTCTGGGGGAACGGAGTTCTAGAAGCACTAAGAGATTTAGATGGACGTGATCGGGGGTCTCCAATGGTACTAAAACAACTTTTAGAGGGGGGGGGGGGGGAACTTTGGCTATTGGAAGTAGAAAAGGTCCCGACGTCTGTGGGGAAAAACAATGCCCCATGATTGGTGTCATTATTGTTGGTATCATTGGTAGAAATTGTGCTCCATTATCGAGATCATTGGGACAAATTGTGCCCCTTCATTGGTAGCATTGGGAGAAATTGTGCCACATCAATGATGTCATTGGGAGAAATTGTGCTCCATCATTGAACTCCAGCTAACACTTTATAATCAATTACAGCCACGGTTTTGTTCCTTTTTGGGATAAAGATTTTGCAAAAATGAATAAAAGCTGATTATTGTAAGCACCCCTGTCAGTGGTAAATGGTTTGTCTCAATGCTCTCTCTAACTACCACTTACTGGCTAGATCACCAGGTAAAAAATAAAAGTAAAAAAATAAAATAAAATAATTGAATGCGAAGTTGCGATATGTAACTTTTTTACTTTTGCGTTTGAATGTTCATTAATAAAGGCGGCCCACCATTCCTGGTATTTTAGGTGGGTACTGAAGAGTTAAAGTAAAAACTCCAACATTGGGCAGAAAATGTGGAGATCAAATACAGACTGATAAGAATTCAAGGCTTTCAGTAGATAAAGTGGTTATAAACCCAAGCTTTAGGTGATACAGAGGTGAAACAAATCCTCCTACATAGGTTGTACCTGTTTATCTGCCGCCCCCTCTTTCTTCAGTTGTTCAAAATGTGGAATTTATACAGCTTGTCTGATCTTTCAGAAAGCAGGGGGACAGGGAGTGGAAGTTCCACTCAGCGAGGGCTGATTGGAGGAAAGGACACACCCCCCCCTTAAGTCCGGAACAGAGCTGAGGCTGTCAATCCCAGGTTGCGTGTTGGAGATCCCTCCCCTGTCAACTTTTTTTTCTCTTGGTGTCAGGAAAAACTGTCGGAAGTGATTCATGCTGATCGCCAAAGGAAGGAAACGGCAGACAGAAATTACACTTAGTGCTCTGGATATAGACAAGTACAAACTATAGAGAGATTTGCTTTGTTCATATTTCATGTCTGTGGTTTTCAACCATTATTTTATGCCAAATGAAAGAAATCTGAAAGAAATCTAAATTTCATAACCGTGATATTTTGGTGAACTGAATGTTCCAATAAAATGATGACTCCTGCCGGTTTGTGAATTGACCCCGTAGCTTTCATATTCTCTAGGCGAATGAACTGGATTCGATTGGCGTTTGCAGTCCGGGAGCCGCAGATCCAGAGTTCCAACAAGACTATGGAATCTTAGAAGAGAGCGCCGTAAACTGCCTGGAACACAAACAATCCCCCACCCACTCCCTCATCCTGGATCTGAGCACCGTCAGTTTTGTAGACACCGTCAGCACGAAGATGCTGAAAAACGTAAGTGGGGAAACAATCCAGAATTGTGCCGCAGATCCAAATCCGGTTACATAACACGTTGTATATGGCAGAGATTTTGGTGCATGATTTTTATCAACAGTGACTTCGTTTTATGTTGTATTTTGTATTATTCATTTTATTTAAGATGAAGGACTTTTTGACAATTTTTGATTTAATTTAAAACTTTGTTTTAATTTAAGAATTTCGAGGGGTTATGTTTAAAGTGGATCTATGGTTGGTCATGGAGCAACCTTTCTCATCTTATTGACCTGAAGCAATATTTGAAATAACTTTCAGTTCTGCCATGAACTTTTATTAATTTTATGCATTTGTGCAGGGGTCTCCAAATTGCAGCCCGTGGGCTGGATGTGGCCCTTTGCTTGCCTTTATCTGGCCCCTGAGGCACTCCTCCCACTGACGGCAATGACGGGTCGCTATTCCTCCCCGCAGACACCGGTGACGGGTCGCTATTCCTCCCCGCAGACACCGGTGACGGGTCGCTATTCCTCCCCGCAGACACCGGTGACGGGTCGCGATTCCTCCCCGCAGACACCGGTGACGGGTCGCGATTCCTCCCCGCAGACACCGGTGACGGGTCGCGATTCCTCCCCGCAGACACCGGTGACGGGTCGCGATTCCTCCCCGCAGACACCGGTGACGGGTCGCGATTCCTCCCCGCAGACACCGGTGACGGGTCGCGATTCCTCCCCGCAGACACCGGTGACGGGTCGCGATTCCTCCCCGCAGACACCGTTGACGGGTCGCGATTCCTCCCCGCAGACACCGTTGACGGGTCGCGATTCCTCCCCGCAGACACCGTTGACGGGTCGCGATTCCTCCCCGCAGACACCGTTGACGGGTCGCGATTCCTCCCCGCAGACACCGTTGACGGGTCGCGATTCCTCCCCGCAGACACCGTTGACGGGTCGCGATTCCTCCCCGCAGACACCGTTGACGGGTCGCGATTCCTCCCCGCAGACACCGTTGACGGGTCGCGATTCCTCCCCGCAGACGCCAGGTAGTTGTCTAATCCTACTGGCCACTGTCTGTCCCCTCTGAAGCCTGAAGGACCATTAACGGGCCCTTTGTTTAAAAAGTATGGAGACCCCTGCATTAGTGGAACAGTGAGTTGAGACGTAGGAATCAATAAAAGTATAATGAATGTAATGTACTTAGTGTATTTTGACACCTAGAGGCTGTTCTATATGGAAAAATTATTACTAATTCCAAAGAAAAAGTTGCAGTATTCCCTCAAATTGGTGGTCATAAGTAGGTAAATGACCCATTACGTTGAGGGTCACCTGCAAAAGTACCTCCTTACATTGACGGTCTTTGAAACACTCTGTTACATTGGTGGTCAGTGAAGAAGGGTCCCCTTGGATTGGAAGTCAGTGCGGTGAATGCCTCACCTCTTACAGATGACTAAAAAAAAAAAAAAATACTGGTGTCGCTAGTTACATAGAAATTGCATAGAAACATGGATGACAAAGACTACTATGGGCATTCAAATATACACCTATTCTTAACAAGCAATACTTGAGCTTTATAACAAGCCCTCTGTAGCTACAGGCACTCTGGAGCAATTCATTCTCAAAATTTACAGCATAACTTTAGACAGGCTCGGAGCTTCAGCTGTGAACATTCGAGGACACATTGGTCCCTAGCGGCGTGTTTAAGGATTGTGGTATAGTGGAAGAGCTGTGGGCGGGGTTGGGGTACTTGAGGATAGATTAGTTTTGCTAAGGAGCTCGCATTGCTCTGTGGGTTGAGATCAAATTTTAAATGTCATCTTACATGTATTTGACTTAATATTTATGAAGGATACGATATTCTCAAGGTAAGAAAACATAACAAGCGCTTGGCATATTGGCTTAATGGAATGCCCCTTCTATTTTTTTGTTCTTAGCTCTTTCGTGATTTCCATGAAATCGATGTGAATGTTTACCTCGCTGGGTGTCATGGTAAGGAAAAGCAGGTCAAAAAGAGAAATTGATATATTTTAAAATGTGTTCCTGCAATGTAAAAATGCTTTTTATTTCAGGGTGTTCATATCGTGTTTCCCCGAAAATAAGACGTTGTTTTCCAGGAGGGCTGCAATATAAGCCCTACCCCGAAAATAAGCCCTAGTTTAAAATGCTTGTAAAATCCACTCTATTCCAGTATTATATAATGTACAATGTGTGCGTTTCTGTAATATAACTGTGGGGAAGTGAGCTCCAGCGGGTCACAGAAGCACAGAGCGGCGCTATAACGAAGGTATTTGGCACAATTGTATTACAGAAACACACACATTGTACATTATATAATATTGTAATAGAGTAGATTATAGGATTTTACTAGCATTTTAACTCATTTCACACTGGGGATTCCAGGGAGAGAGGGGGAGAGAAGACAGCATGTTACATAAGACCTATGTGAGAGAGAGAGCTGTGCATGATGTCATAATCCTAGGCCAATGACCAGACAGGAAACAGGAAGTGGGCTGTATAAGGGATTTACTGGCAGAAAAAAAATGTTTTACTATCCAAAGTTAAAACAACAACAAGAGCAGAAGATTTCGATAGAAAGATGAAAAATGGTTGACGCTTTAGATACTAAACCTTTTTCTGACACTTGTTGGTTTCAAGTTAAAATTATTACTTTTTGCTAGAAAATTACTTAGAAACATTATATATTTTTTTTTCTTTAACAGAGACCCAAGAGAATAAAATGGTGGTTGTTGCAATATTTTATGTCACACTGTACAGTATTTGCGCAGCAGTCTTTTGGGAAAAAATACACTTTAATTACTGCATATACTGTAGTATAAGCCGAGGCAACAATTTTTTAGCACCAAAAAATGGGAAAACCAATTGACTCGAATATAAGCCTAGGGTACACTATGCCCACCTGCAGCCTCACTGGGCCCATCTTCAGCCTCGCTGGGCCCATCTTCAGCCTCGCTGTGCCCATCTGTGCCCATCTTCAGCCTCGCTGTGCCCATCTGTGCCCATCTTCAGCCTCGCTGTGCCCATCTGTGCCCATCTTCAGCCTCGCTGTGCCCATCTGTGCCCATCTTCAGCCTCGCTGTGCCCATCTTCAGCCTCGCTGTGCCCATCTGTGCTCATTTGCAGCCTCACTGTGCCCATCTGTGCTCATTTGCAGCCTCACTGTGCCCATCTGTGCTCATTTGCAGCCTCACTGTGCCCATCTGTGCTCATTTGCAGCCTCACTGTGCCCATCTGTGCTCATTTGCAGCCTCACTGTGCCAATCTTTAGCCTCACTGTGCCCATCTTTAGCCTCACTGTGCCCATCTGTGCTCATTTGCAGCCTCACTGTGCCCATCTGTGCTCATTTGCAGCCTCACTGTGCCCATCTGTGCTCATTTGCAGCCTCACTGTGCCCATCTGTGCTCATTTGCAGCCTCACTGTGCCCATCTGTGCTCATTTGCAGCCTCACTGTGCCCATCTGTGCTCATTTGCAGCCTCACTGTGCCCATCTTTAGCCTCACTGTGCCCATCTTTAGCCTCACTGGGCCCACCTGCAGCCTCACTGGGCCCACCTGCAGCCTCACTGGGCCCACCTTCAGCCTCGCTGTGCCCATCTTCAGCCTCGCTGTGCCCATCTGTGCCCATTTGCAGCCTTACTGTGCCCATCTGTGCTCATTTGCAGCCTCACTGTGCCCATCTTTAGCCTCACTCTGCTCATCTTTAGCCTCACTGTGCCCATCTTTAGCCTCACTGTGCCCATCTTTAGCCTCACTGTGCCCATCTTTAGCCTAACTGTGCTCATTTGCAGCCTCACTGTGCTCATTTGCAGCCTCACTGTGCCCATCTGTGCTCATTTGCAGCCTCACTGTGCCCATCTGTGCTCATTTGCAGCCTCACTGTGCCCATCTGTGCTCATTTGCAGCCTCACTGTGCCCATCTTTAGCCTCACTGTGCCCATCTTTAGCCTCACTGTGCCCATCTTTAGCCTCACTGTGCCCACCTGCAGCCTCACTGTGCCCACCTGCAGCCTCACTGTGCCCACCTGCAGCCTCACTGGGCCCACCTGCAGCCTCACTGGGCCCACCTGCAGCCTCTCTGTGCCCATCTTCAGCCTCGCTGTGCCCATCTTCAGCCTCGCTATGCCCATCTGTGCTCATTTGCAGCCTCACTGTGCCCATCTGTGCTCATTTGCAGCCTCACTGTGCCCATCTGTGCTCATTTGCAGCCTCACTGTGCCCATCTTTAGCCTCACTGTGCCCATCTTTAGCCTCACTGTGCCCATCTTTAGCCTCACTGTGCCCATCTGTGCTCATTTGCAGCCTCACTGTGCCCATCTGTGCTCATTTGCAGCCTCACTGTGCCCATCTGTGCTCATTTGCAGCCTCACTGTGCCCATCTGTGCTCATTTGCAGCCTCACTGTGCCCATCTGTGCCCATCTTTAGCCTCACTGTGCCCATCTTTAGCCTCACTGTGCCCATCTTTAGCCTCACTGTGCCCATCTTTAGCCTCACTGGGCCCACCTGCAGCCTCACTGGGCCCACCTGCAGCCTCACTGGGCCCACCTGCAGCCTCACTGGGCCCACCTTCAGCCTCGCTGTGCCCATCTTCAGCCTCGCTGTGCCCATCTGTGCCCATCTTCAGCCTGGCTGTGCCCATCTGTGCCCATCTTCAGCCTCGCTGTGCCCATCTGTGCTCATTTGCAGCCTTACTGTGCCCATCTGTGCTCATTTGCAGCCTCACTGTGCCCATCTTTAGCCTCACTGTGCCCATTTTCAGCCTCACTGTGCCCATCTGTGCTCATTTGCAGCCTCACTGTGCCCATCTGTGCTCATTTGCAGCCTCACTGTGCCCATCTGTGCTCATTTGCAGCCTCACTGTGCCCATCTTTAGCCTCACTGTGCCCATCTTTAGCCTCACTGTGCCCATTTGCAGCCTCACTGTGCCCATCTGTGCCCATTTGCAGCCTCACTGTGCCCATTTGCAGCATCACTGTGCAGCCTCACTGTGCCCATTTGCAGCCTCACCTTGTTTACGGTCTCCCGCTGTGTCATGCAACTGTTCGGCGGTTTTCTGTCAAACAGTGGCCGTCCACTGTCACCTACTGTAACAAAGCCCCGCCTCCTCATCCGTTATAGACTGAACACTGATTCAGTTTCCCAGCATTCTATCAGTGTTCCGTCTATCATGGACGAGGAGGAGGCGGGGCTTTGTTACAGTGGACGGCCGCTGTTTGACAGAACACAGTTGCATGACACAGCGGGAGACGTCACCCGAGTACAAGCCGCGTGGGGCATAAAAAAATGTGCTGAAAGAGTGGGCTTATACTCGAGTATATACGGTTATTAAAAAGAAACGAAACAGTAAAGTTAGCCAATTTTTTTTTTTCTGTATAATGGGCGACAAGCATCTAACCTGATAATATTTTGTGATTGTGACAGAGAACGTTCTGGAGCAGCTAGAGGTGGGAAGCTTTTTCAGCAAGACGATCACCAAGTCTCATTTATTCCCCTCTGTCCATGATGCCGTCACTTACATTGCACAGATATCCGGACCGCAAGAACCAAAAGACAAGCATGTGAGTTGAATAGAATCTTAAATCTTATAGGGTCACCCAAGATTGATATTGAATTCTACTGGTAGTTGAACCTCTGCTGAGTTGGCCTCTGGCTGGTTTGGGGTACTATCATAGTAAAATCTCCTCCATATTTTCCGTAATACTCGGCTCCATTCTGTCTACCATGGAGATTTGTGTGTCTCCACCAACCTTTGTTCCAGCTACTCTTGTTACATTCCAGACCCAAGAACACCGCACAGGGATGGTGGGAACCCCTCATAATGGGCACAACAGGTGCATAGACCCAGAAACTAAGCACATGGTTGGTGGGAATCCCTTATAATGGGCACAGCAGGTGTACAGACCTGGAAACTCCACACAGGGATGGTGGGAACCCCTCATAATGGGCACAGCGGTTGTACAAACCCAGGAACTCAGCACAGAGATGGTGGGAATCCCTTTTAATGGGCAAAGCAAGTGTACAGACCCAGGAACCCAGCAACGAGATGGTAGGAACCCCTCATAATGGGCACAGCAGGACAACAGACCTGGGAACTCCACGCAGGGATGGTGGTAACCTCTCATAATGGTCACAGCAGGTGTGCAGTCCCAGGGACTCAATGCAGGGATAGTGGGATCCCCTACATTTGGGCACAGCAGGTGTACAGACCTGGGAACCCAGCACAGAGATAGTGGGAACCCTTCATAGTGGGCACAGCATTACAAGAGACCTGGGAACTCCACACTGGGATGGTGGGAACCCCTCATAATGGGCACAGCAGGTGTACAGACCCAGAAACCCAGCACAGAGATAGTGGGAACCCCTCATAGTGGGCACAGCATTACAAGAGACCTGGGAACTCCACACAGGGATGTCGGGAACCCCTCATAATGGGCACAGTGGGTGTATAGACATGGGAAACCAACACAATGATGGTGGGAACCCCTCATAATAGGCACAGCAGGTGTACAGACCCAAGTAACTTAAGGCAGTGATGGTGGGATCCCCTCCATTTGGGCACAGAAGGTGTGCAGACCCATGAACGCAATGCGGGGATGGTGGGAACCCCTCATAATGGGCACAGTGGGTGTAGAGACATGGGAACCCAACACAAAGATGGTGGGAACCCCTCACAATAGGCACAGCAGGTGTACAGACCAAGTAACTTAAGGCAGTGATGGTGGGATCCCCTCCATTTGGGCACAGAAGGTGTGCAGAGTCCCAGGAACTCAATGCGGGGATGGTGGGAATTTGGGAACCCCTTATAATGTGCACAGTGGGTGTAGAGCCACGGGAACCCAGCACAGAGATGGTGGGATCCCCTCATAATGGGCACAGCAGGTGTACAGACCAGGGAACTTAAGGCAGTGATGGTGGGATCCCCTCCATTTGGGCACAGCAGGTGTAGAGATTTGGAAAATCAACACGGAGATGGTGGGAGTCCTTCATAATGGGCACAGCAGGTGTACGGACCCGAGAACTTAATGCAGGGATGATGGGAACCCCTCAAAGTGGGCATAATGGATGTGCAATGTTGGGACGTCCGCTCAGGGATAGTGGGACCCCTCATAATGTACACAGCAGGTATGTAGAACAAAGAACTCGGTGCAGAGACTCATCAATAGGAACCCGAGAGACCAAATCATCAGGTGGTTCAGCTAAACACCGAAATATCAGTTTTAGATCGGTGTGGCCGTTTTAAAGTGGAGGTTCACCCTCCAAAAAATGTCTAGCATGCCACGGAGCCCACCCACCCGACCGGCATACCTCTACATACCTTTTTACGGGCTCTCTTCCCCTCTGGCGATCCCGCGTGACTGGGCGTTTACAATCACAGGCTGTGATGGACGTCCCTCAGCCCGGCGCATACAGCGCGCCACGAGATGCCGAAGAAACCCGAACGTCGGTGCGGCCCTATACGGCGCCTGCGCACCGACGTACGGGTTCCTTCGGCATGTCGTGACGCGCTATATGCGCCGGGCTGAGGGACGTCAATCACAGCCTGTGATTGTAAACGCCCAGTCACGCGGGACCGCCGGAGGGGAAGAGAGCCCGTAAAAAGGTATGTAGAGAAAAAAAAACACCGGCATACTGCCGGTCGGGTGGGTGGGCTAGAATTTTTTTTGGAGGGTGAACCTCCCCTTTAAGATTTCTTTTTTTATTATTATTATTATTATTATTATTAATAATAATGAGATTATTAAGTAATTCAAAATATAAAGTCAGATAATATAAAACAAATCTTTTTTTGTAGTATCCGGTGAGATTTGAGAAAATCCCGGATGCTTCCTGTGGCTTGCAAATGTTGAGTACCAAATCTTCTATTACAAAAAAAAATCAATGCTTACAGCTTTTTGTCTTTCCTGCAGATCTTTTCCACAAGGATATAAAAAGAAGAAAGCTCAAAAGAAGGGCAGCACTAGAGAAGTCTAGAAGAATGTCCCATTAAACCATTATAACTTTGTGGATGTTTTGCTGCTTCTACTGCCACCTTGTGGAAGATTTTAGTTTTTCACCAAAAAGTGTTCTTTATATTTTGTACAGAATAACTTCAGCACCTGATTATGATTTTGGAAGAACTTTGACCCTTTCAGGGCATTTTATTTTTTTACAGTGATCTCCTGCCGCCAAGACAAGAGTGTTGTAACTAGGCAGGGCATTCAGAATGATGTGATGAGGATGGAGAGGAGGATTGCACACAGTGTTTTAGAGTTTTAGATTAGATGGTATCTGAGCACCACAAACTGAAAACGCTATTTAATTCATTTTTAATGTTCAAAGCGAACTCCTCCATCCCTATGTCTCCATGATTTATTTTATTGATAACTCACTCTTGAAAAACACCCCCCCAGCATTTCTGCCCATGGCCATCTTGAGAAAGGGCAGCCGACTTCCTGGAATTTGACCTTAGCTCAGGCATGCAGGCAGGAAGTGCATTGTGACATAATTTTGGCCTAGGCCAGAAACCAGGAAGCAACTGAAGAAATGTCACAAAACAAAAAAAATGTAATATACCTTAGAAATAAAATTGTTAATGTTGATTGAGACAGTTCTGCTTTAGATCTGGAAGCAAGACACTACCAGGATTCCATAAACTGTGAAAGCATTTTCAGGAGTCTGTAATGTTTGCCTTTGTATTTCTCTTTTAATATTTGTACTTTTACTGTATGTAGATCATGTCCAGACATTATTTTTTCTTTTTTGCTGCAGACTTTATTCGGGTCTTTATTGCGGTTTGTGTCCCTGCTGGGGGTGCTTTCCCCTCACTTCTGTTCCCTTGACAGGGGGTCAAGGGAACAGAAAAGAAAATTCACCGGCGGCCGTAGCGCCGATTGTTTCTAAAGTTCCCATAACAATGGGTGGCGATTAGGGATGAGCCAAACACCCCCGCGTTCGGTTCGCAACAGAACGTTCCAACATACCGACATTTAGAACCCCATTGAAGTCTATGGGACTCGAACGTTCGAATTCAAAAACGCTCATTTTAAAGCCCAATATTCAAGTTATTGTTGGAAAACGTCTTTGAAAACCCGGGTCTTGCCCCAGGGAACATGTATCAATGGGAAAAAAAAGTTTTAAAAACGGTAGTTTTTTTCAGGAGCAATACTCCTGAAAAACGACAGTTTTTAAAACTTTTTTTCCCATTGATGAATGTTCCCTGGGGCAAGACCCGGGTTCTCAAAGACGTTTTCACAGGCAAACTATAGACACCCAGCAGGTACAATATTTAAAGGAATTTTTCTTTTAAGCATCATTAAAATCACTTTTTATGTTCAATTATTTTTATTGAAAAGGTTTATACAACAGTACAAGGTATCTCAAAACATCAGCATTTGGTTGCAACTGGGATCAAAGGTCCATACAACAGTCATATAAATCATATAATGATCCACAGAAATATATATCAATTCTAAGAAAACTTCTGGGTATGAACCAGAGTGCAAAAACAAAAAATAAAATGAAAATAGATAAAAGTTACGACTATCAGCATCATTCCCCAAATCTCTAGATCCCAGGGCCATGGTCCCCGGGCATTAAATCGTAAGTGAATCGAACACTAGGGACGGTGCCTAAACAAAAAGGCCCATGTTCGAGAACTCCTGAAAGGGAAAGGAAGAAGAAGGAAAGTATAGAAGACAAGGAGAAGTAGGAGAGCTACCGTCCAGAACCCGAAGACCCATCAAGTCGGATCCAACTACGTCGCCAGCGATCTCAGGTCATCAGTAAGATACCCAAGCCATGGGTCCCAGACTTTATGAAATGATTCAATAGTGTCCTGAACTAATGCAGTCAAACGTTCGTTCAACATCAACCATGACAGTTTTGCCTTAAGCTGATCGAATGGCAGGGTGGCAGATCGCCAATTTCTAGCTATCGTAATCTTAGCCGATATTAAAATCACTTTTAATAATGTTTAAATAAAAAAAAATAAAAAATGAAAAATTCATTTAAATATTGTACCTGCTGGGTGTCTATACCTGTGATAACGTCTTTAAATAGCACAATCACCTGGCTGCCAGTAAATTAGGAAGAACTGATCTAGCTAAGCTATACAGTGTATAAATATATGTACAACGCCTGGGATGTATATATATTCTCTACACACTGTGAATTAAGTTAAACTAACTAGCCTGCCTGCTCTATCTAGCTATATAAAAAGACAATCTCTCTGTCTCTCTGACTGATCTCTGTTCAGCGCTGGAACACACTACACAAGGCCGCCCTGCAGGCGGTCTTATATAGTGTGGGGCGTGTGCTAAAGACCTGAGCCATAATTGGCCAAAGCCACCCTGGCTTTGGCCAATTATGGCTCTCCGTTTTTTGCGCGCTGTGATTGGCCAAGCATGCATAGTGCATGTTTGGCCAATCATCAGCGCGCAATGCCGCAGTGAATTATGGGCCGTTGCGCGTCACTCGAATTTGGCGCGAACCACCCGTTTTGTCTGAATTTTCGTCGAACGTACGAACAGACAATGTTCGAGTCAAACATACGTTCGAATCGAACACGGAGCTCATCCCTAGTGGCGATGGAGGAAGGTCCCGCCCCGTTGTTATGGCAACATAAATACATCTCAACACTGTGATCCGCCTTAAATCGTGTCATTTCCTGTCGGGAAATAACGCGATTTTTGGTCACAGTGCTGCCCACAGACTCCTGGGAAATTGTGTGTCATAATTTCCCAGGAGCACAGGCGAGGGAGGAAGTGACCTAGGAGCGCCGCGGACCAGGAAGTGGCAGATTAGGAGGACTACATAGCAACAGGGCGACTCTGGTAAAAAAAAAAAAAAAAAAGTTTCCTCCAAATGTTTTTTTTATAGGTTTCCAGGAGTCTGGTAATGGGTGGGAAAAAAAAAGTTTCAGGGTGGAACGCCTCTTTAAAAAATAAAAATAAGAAAATATCCATATGTGGTAGAGCATGGGTCTTCAAACTGTGGCCCTCCAGTTGTTCAGGGACTACAATTCCCATCATGCCTAGTCATGTCAGTGTGTTACAATGCCTCATGGGATGTGTAGTTCTACAGCAGCTGAAGGGCCGTAGTTTGAGGATCCCTGTGGTAGAGGGAGGGAGCCAGGTAAAGCCACATGTGTTTCGGGGGTGTAGGTCTGCTTTAAGTAGTTATAATTCAGACTTGTTCATATATGCCAATTTAAGCACAACCATTTGTTGTTTCACTCCACGTCTCAAGCCTGAGAAGGGCAGAAAAGGAGAGTTGAGGAACAAACGTCTGTATTGCCCTTTGCCATTAAAAAGTAAGAATAGATCTAAGTGCAGCTGTAAAAAAAAAAAATGTGGCCCCTCTGAATTGCCAACAGAAGGGCTCATCTGTGCACCAGGCACGTTCCAATGTGTGTGTCCAGAGTTACAATAAAATGTATGTCTTTTTACAAATGGAAATTCTCCACCCGATTTAATAAAGGATGACTTATTCTTAAACCCAGACTACTGTTTACTCATTAAAAAAAAATGTGCTTCTGCTCCTATGATGCCACTGATTCTTGATCTTCATGAAATTGAATTGACAGCTTGTGAGAGTCTCTCATACCTTTTGAGTACAAATTTAGCCGGCTGAAAACGAAACTTTACAGATGCAACATTTTTGAAAAGTCCTTCGTACTTCAAGCCGCCAAATCATTATTCACTTGTTACTGATGGCATAAGAAATATTTTTTTTTGCCAAATAAGAATACAATTTGTTCAATAATTCAAAGTCTTGCCCTGTTTCGCAAGTTGGGAGGACTCGACAACATGCTGCATCACAGGGCCGTCTTAATAGCATCATTGGCCCCTGGGCAAAGTAATGCTCTGGGGCCCCTTACAATGATGACAGTGCAGGTAAACAGACATCAAGTAGGTAGGAGGCAGACTGCCTCCCCTGTGTATCTATCACTCTCAGTGCCATCATGGGGGGCCCCCAATTTTGGGGCAGCGTGGGCTCAAGGACCAGTAGCTTTGGGGAAAGTGCAGGGGCCCCCCATGCAGCTGGAGCCCCTGGGCAGTGCCCAGGTGTGCCCTCTCATTAAGACAGCCCTGCTGCATCATGCAAATGGGCTTTATTAACAGAAAAAGCTCTGGAAAGAAAGCTGGTTACATAGAAAAAGTACAGATGTCAGCAGTACAAATAATGAAAGGTACAAAGACATTTGACTCGGCAGGGAAATTGTCTATTTACTACAGGTAATCTCTACCCTAATCCACTGGCCAGTGAAGTAAACCTACAGTTCAATTTTCTCGCCTTGGGGCCTTTACAATAAAGGCTGTAGCCTCCCTCCCATAGCACAGCCTGGCCCGTGTCACAATCTCCCCCCACCAAAAACTCTTTGGTTCTCCAATGAATAAAAAAATTGTCACACAGATTTAACTAAATGTTATGTAGCATCATCTGGTGCTAGAAGTGTTGATAGTGTTTCTCTTCTTTTTTTTTTAAGTATAAGTACATTTTTGCAGGAATGTACTAAAGCTTTCTGGAAAGGAGGAGGGGAGGTAAGGTGGAGCTGCCTGGAGTATTTTGAGGGCCCTGACCAACCCCCAATTAGGATTGGCAGGGGGCAGACCTCTTGAAATACTTAGGGTCAGCCCACCTGGGGAGGAGTTTGGGTGGAAGCTGGAGATGGAGAGTTAGGCTGTCTGGACCTTTAGAGGGAGCTCCCCAGTCTGGGAAGGGGGTGACCTTGGGCTTGTGTGCGGATGGGGCCTTCCTAAGACGACAAAGGTGTCCTGGACAGGAGGCACTGGGAGCAAAGAGGACAGCAGGAACACTGCCAGGGAAGTCTCCAGGAGGAAAAATGAAAAGCCAAGAGGGCTGGTGAGTGCCACACAGTCAGGACTGGGAGGCATGCCTGAGAAGACTGGGATGGAGCAGTTTGGGATGGGTGTAGAGCCCATCATGAGGACTGTGGTGGCATAGGCAGTGGAAAGAGGCAGATGCAGCCAGGAAGGCTGGCAGTGCCTGAAGAGGTGATATTGGGATCAGTAGCCTCAAGTGGGGACAGCTAGCACTAGGACTACCATATTTTGTTACACCATAGGGGCCCTGCCTGCCAAGTGCATTTGCTTTGGGCCTGACTGAGAGGAGTGTCAGACCTCAACAACCGTACTATCTGGTCTTGGGAGTGATAGTCTGGAAGCAAGTGTATGTGCTGGAGGTAAAGAGGAGAGGTTGTGTATACCGGAGGTGTATATAGTTAGTCCATGCATTTTTCTATCTTCAATTAAGTGGCCATTCCATATGGACCCTATCCCCATCCAAGTTCTATCCACTCAATAAAATACACAAAAACAAAGTACAAGGACTGATTCTTGACTGAAGTGTGTCTGGAAATGACTGAAGTGTGCAGGGTGGGAGATGGACCACAATTACCAACAGCCCCTACGGGGGTACCACTACAGTAACATACCATTGCAGGGGACAACAGGGTTTCAGCAGATGTACTCTTCATCATGGTCGGTGAGAAGAAAAAAGGAAACACTGCTACAGGTGATAGTAATCCCCCCTCTAATGACCCGGTGCTGATCCAGTCTGGATAGTACAAATAGAAGAAAGGTGATGACCACACTCCAGAATCGGAGGATAAAAATATATATTTTATTCCATCGATTAAGTCATAACACAACGATACAGACAGCAAGAGTTGACGCGTTTCACGAATTGGCTTTGCTTCGTCCAGTCTGGTTATGATTAAGCAAAGTTAATTTGTGAAACGCGTCAACCAAAGACGTCGTCTGTCTGTATCGTTGTGTTTTGACTTAATTCTTGTTTTGGATTTCATGGAATAAATTAAATATTTTTATCCTCTGATTCTGAAGTGTGGTCATCCCCTTTCTTCTAACTAATGTAATGAGTGAGTAACTTGTATATCGCTACAAATGCAAACTAAATCGCCTCAAGGCGCTTTTTGCATCCAGTGTCATCCTGATCCTTCAGAAGAGGTAGGTCTCAAGTTTTTTCCTAAAAGCCTGATGGTTTTCTTCCATGTGGATGGTCGTGGGTAGAATGTTCCAGAGCCGAGGTCCTTGGACTGCAAATCTTCGTTCTCCCTTAGATTTATAGCGGGATTTGGAGGAGGTTTTGGTTAGTTGACCGGAGGACGCGGTTCGTGACGTAGGGTCTTATTTTCTCTCTTAAATATCGAGGAGCGTTTCCTTGTGAGCATTTGTGAGGCAGAGGGTCTTAAATGTGACCTGACCCTTCATGGCTAGCCAATGGAGGGTCCTCAGGGACAAGGTGATTGATTCCCAGGGTTTTTTCCCCATTACCAGTCTGGCTGCCGTGTTCTCAATGACTTGTAGATGCAAAATCTGTTATTTGGGTAGTCCTAAGTCAGTGTTTCTCAACTCCAGTCCTCAAGCCCCCCCCCAACAGGTCATGTTTTCAGGATTTCCCTCAGGTGAAAAGGGTGTGGGAATTACTAAGGCAGTGAAACTGATCAAATCACCTGTGCAAAATAATGGAAATCCTGAAAACCTGACCTGTTGGGGGGCCTTGAGGACTGGAGTTGAGAAACACTGTCCTAAGTAGAGGGAGTTTGCGTAGTTGAGTCGGTGCCCATTAGCCAGTGGTTAGTTAGGCAGCAAGTAGGCGGCACCATTGTTGTTTGTACTGTTATTAGTGACCTCACTTTTGTACTACTATACTGTTTTGAGAATTGTCATACATGTCCGCGTTGTTCCCTTACGCCAGCCTAATGTGTTTTCTGGACCAGTTATTAATCAGATGGCTGTGGGGAATGTATAGTGTCAACTGGGTTGCAGCTATACTATACTTAATCCAAATGGGACTGGGACCCCTGTGTTCATATGAAATTGTATTTCTTTGCCTAACCAACTGTCACTTTTCTGGAACATGCCATGAATTTATGTAGACTTGTAAAGTTATCAAAAGATCCAAAGTCGCACCAAAATTCCCAGCAGGTACTCAGGGCCACCATCAGGAATTTTGGGGCCCCTTACACAGGCATGGGAACCGGGGGGGGGGGGGGGTGCTGCCATCACAAGTTGAGAAGCAGGGGGGTGACGCAAGTTGAGATGTGGGGGGAGTGTTGCAAGTTGAGAAGCAGGGGGCTGCTGTGAATTGGGGGCGGGGGGGGGGGGGAATGATAGTAAAAAAAAGGAGTTCTGGGGGGCTTTGGGTGCTCACAAAAATAAAAGGGGGGGTGCCATCCGGGGCCTTGGGGGGGACCACCGGGCCCCTTAAAGGTCAGGGGGGCTTTGGGTGCTGACGAAATTAAAATAAAAAAGGGGGGTGTCATCCGGACCCCTTAGAGGTCGGGGGGCTTTGTTTGCTGATAAACAAAAAAAAAGGTGGATGTCATCCAGGGCCCTGGGGACCACTAGGCCCCTTAAAGGTCGGGGGGGTTTGGGAGCTGACGAAAAATAATAATAAAAAAAAGTAAATAAAAGGGGATGCCTTCCGGGGCCCTGGGGACCACCAGGCCCCTTAGAGGTTGGGGGGGGGGCATAGGGTGCTGACAAAAAAAAATGTAAAAAATTGTGTTTTTTAAAAAAAAGGGGGGTGCCACCCTGGCCCCTTAGAGGTTGGGGGGCTTTGGGTGCTGATGAACAAAAAAATAACAAATAAAAATAAAAGGGGGATGCCATCAGGGGCCGGGCCCCTTAGAGGTTGGGGGGGCTTTGGGAGCTGACAAAAAAAAAGAAAAGGGCATGGCTTTTGGGGCCCTGGGGACCACCGGACCCCTTAGAGGTTGAGGGGGGGCTTTGGGAGCTGACGAAAAAAAAATGGGGGATCCCACCTGGGCCGCTGGGGACCACTGGGCCCCTTACAGGTGTACTGCCTTTACCCCCCTGATGGCGGCCCTGCAGGTACTGTAAATGTTTAAGGCACAATGCTGTAAATACAACATACTTTCCCTTCAATCATCTCTTTGGTTCTGTACTTCCTTTCTGATGCCTCTCTACTCGAAGGGTAATATGTAGACAGATTTGGGTGGATTCACGTAGAGCGGCATATATCTGAGATACGCTACGCCGCCGTAAATTAGAGAGGCAAGTGCTGTATTCACAAAGCAATTGCTCCCTAAGTTACGGTGGCATAGCGTAAATGGGCCGGCGTAAGCCTGCCTAATTCAAATGTGTTTGATGTGGGCGTGTTTTATTTAAATGAAGTGTGACCCCACGTATATGACGTTTTTTACTAACGGCGCATGCGCCATCCGTGGACGTATCCCAGTGCGCATTCTCCAAATTACGCCGCTAAGACTCATTGGTTTCGACGTGAACTTAATTAACGGCCAGCCCCATTCACGGACAAGTTACGCAAACGACGTAAAACGTGAAAAATTTGACACGGTCCCGACATCCATACTTAACATTGGCTGCGCCATCTTTTTGGTGGTTTATCTTTACGCGTAAAAACGCCTTACGTAAACAGCGTATCTTTACTGCGACGGCCGCGCCTACGTTCGTGAATAGGTGTATCTCGCTGATTTACATATTCTAGGCCCCTAGCGGCCAGCGTAAATAGGCAGCTAAGATACGACGGCGTAGGAGACTTACGCCGGTCATATCTTAGCAACATTTAAGCGTATCTCACTTTGAGCATACGCTTAAAGATACGGCGGTGCATATTCTGAGTTACGACGGCGTATCTACTGATACGCCGTCGTAACTCTTTATAAATCTGGCCAATTGACTCTAATTTCAATCGGAATGTGTTTAATTCAGCTACATTTCAGATAAGTGAAGCATTGTGCAGGTGTTCCGACTTATCCATATACAGTAAATATTAAAAAGCACAATTTGAAATTACACAAGAAAGTATCCTTTGTGCGTTTGTTTGGACGAGTACTAAACATTTGTGTTCCGCCATGTTTGTTGACAACACACGGGTACATTTATACACAGAGATGATTTACGATATGCTAAAAAAGGACCACAGACAATGCCAGCCTTTGTCATTCCTTTGGTTGCAACAAATGCTGCTGTGTCATGTAACTGGCCAGAAGAATACTTTGGTACCATCAAGGTCACTTCTGAATTAGTGGCACCACCAAGGGACCTTAAATTACTGGCATGGGAGGATGTTTTGGTTAGAAACAAACAAACAAGAAGACATTTTAATTGCCAAAATCAGTTATTGGGAAGAGGGAGGATGCATTTTTATTGGTTATGGAGGTGGGCAGTGTTGGACATGCCCATTATGGACCAGTATAAATATGATGCTATAATGGGCTTTGCATGTGCCAATACGTTATGGAAAAATTCAACAGTAGTCCATCTATTGACATTAGGCTGGCAGAATTTCTCTTTGTGTGCTGGAATTGGCCAGGTGCATGGTAAGTTACTTCATCATTTATGGCATTATAAGAGTGATCTAGTTCAGTGGTGGTTAATTTACTTGATTATAGGGCAGGGATATGCAATTAGTGGACCTCCATCTGTTGCAGAACTACAAGTCGCATAGCAAGACTGACAGCCACAAGCATGACACTCAGAAGCAGAGGCATGATGGGTCTTGTAGTTTTGCAACAGCTGGAGGTCCGCTAATTGCATATCTCTGCTATAGGGGCTTTGAGTGCAGTTCATGACACTACCAATGGACTGCACATAATATTAAGTGAATGTAATGCTATAGATCAGGGGTCTCCAAACTTTCTAAACAAAGGGCCGGTTTGCTGTCCTTCAGACTTCAGGAGGGCCAGATTGTGGCCAGCGGGAGTGGAGATTTTTCTGGCAGGAGGAGTAGGAGTAAACATCACCACATTTGGTATTAGGTAAGAGGAAAAGTGCCCCATCGTTGGTATCATAAGGAGGAATAGTGCCCTATTAGTGTCAGTGGGAGAAATGGTGCTCCATTGTTGGTGTTCGATGGCAGAATAGTGTCTTGTATCAGTGGGAGGATTAGTGCCCCAAGGGCCAGATAAAAGCAAGCAAAGGCCCACAGTTTGGACATGCAACGTGCAGGGCCGATCCTAGGCAGGGTGCACAGGGTGCTTTGCACCCAGGCGCCTACAGAGGTGGGGGCGCCGAAGTGGCACAGTTCTCCCCTCCCTCCTTCTCTCCTTGTTTGTGTCCATCCAGAACTAGTGTTCTGAGCATAGGTGTGTGTGTGTCCGTCCAGAACTGATGTGTCTCTGACCATCTCCTGTACTATGTCTGTGGTCTCTGACCATCTCCTGTACTATGTCTGTGGTCTCTGACCATCTCCTGTATCATGTATCCTGTATCATCTCCTGTATCATGTCTGCAGTCTCTGACCATCTCCTGTATCACATCTGTAGTATGTCTGGGGGTCTTTCTAACAGACTCTCTAACAGAAGCCCTCTCTGTGTCTATCAGAGGCCCCCCTCTAGGTCCCAATAAAGTACTCTGCTTCTCTTCCTGTATTTTGTTTATGCTTATGTTTTGATCATGTAAGGATCCCGAGTTAATGAAGATTTCGTGGGGGAGCATCTCTGTGGTTGAGTCATTGCCATAGAAACATTTGTAAAGGGGAGGAGTTAGTAAAATGACCACGCCCATGTAGGGGCGCCAGAAATATTTCTGCACCCAGGCGTCTGTGACCCTACGATTGGCCTTGGCAACGGGAGATGGGCATAAACTATGGGCATGCTGTAAGTGATAGTCAAAGATTGCCAACATCTTACAGGAGATGGTCAGAACCTACGAGCATGCTATAAAAGAAGGTGAAAACTTGGCAACATTCAACAGTAGATGGTCAGAACCTACAAGCATGCTCTAAGAAAAGGTCAAACTGTGCAACATGCATCTGGAGGTGGCGAAAGACTATGGGCATGGTATAAGTAATGGTCGAAGACTTTCAACATCCTACAGGAGATAGTCAGAATGTGTGGTCTCCTGGCTACATACTGGGTTCTGGAGAGCACAAGTTGTCAGCTTGCCCAATCTGAGGTGATATTGCACCCAGTTCTTGCAGAGGCCATTGAGGAGGGTTGGTGTTGATGCAGACACGCTCATCTTCACTTTTGAACCTATGTGAGTGTATTGAGTGAAGTTTTTATTGTTGCTCCTAATAAACTAAATTGCACTAGAGCGGTGGTCAGGGCTGGACTGGGACAAAAATTCGGCCCTGGACTTCATCCAGACAGGTCTCTCCCATGGCGGCCGGACAAACCCGCCCCCCTTCTGGCCGGCCAACCCCGATGGTCACCCAAGCCCCCCTCTCCCTTCACTAGCCATTAGCCGTTCTAATTTATTAGAGTAGAACGGCTAGTACTGGTACTCTTATAGGCAGTACCAGTGGGGGAGCTAGACATTATTTCACCCGGGCAAAGAATCAGTTCGGTGCCCACCCTAATTGGACAAGATTAGGCAGAAGTGAGAAACTCCCAGGCCACAGCTGTTGAGTTCACTGTCACTGAAGCCATCGGCCCACTGGGAAACTCCCGGTAGTCCCGATGGCAAGTCCATCCCTGGCGGTGGTGCACTCTCTTCTCTTTGTGTTGAGTCAAAATGTAAAATATTTGGCTGTAGCAGTTTGTTTGCCGAAGGGGTGGAAAGCTGGAAAGCAGTACAATAACGAGTGTCTGCAGGCAACAGTGAAGCATGGTAGAGGTTCCTTGGAAGCCTGGGACTGCTTTTTCCGCAAATGGAGTTGGAGATTTGGTCAGGATCAATGATGTTCTCAATGCTGAAAAATCCAGGCAGGGCCGATGCTACCACTGCTGCCTAGGGTGCCCGGCCACTGTTGTTCCTACTCTCTTCTCTCTGCTTCAAGCAACTTATGCCGCGTACACACAATCAAATTTTCTGTCGGAAAAACCTTGAATGTATTTTTCCGACGGAATTCCGCTCAAGCTTGGCTTGCATACACATGATCACACAAAAGTTCTCTGAACTTTCAACCTTCAAGACGTACAACACTACGACGAGCCGAAAAAATGAAGTTCAATGCTTCCGAGCATGAGTCGGAATTTTGCGCGTTGGAATTGCTACAGACGATTGGATTTTCCCATAGGAATTTTTTCCCATCTGAAAATTTGAGAACCAGCTCTCAATCTTTTATTGGCGGAAATTCCAACAGCAAAAGTCCGACGGAGCCTACACACGGTCGGAATTTGCGTTCAAAAGCTCACATCGGACTTTTGCTGTCAGAATTTCCAATCGTGTGTACGGAGCATAAGTCTCAGCATCAGCAGGCAGTCCATTCTCACATAGTGTCAGAGGCGCAGTGGCGGCGGAGGAATCTGTCTGTGTCCCGACTCCCGAATGAATAGACGCAAGCAAACATTCATTGATGGGCAGGGCTGCTGATAGAGGGGGACCACCAGTCCTCCTGTAGGGGGCCCGGGCACACAGGGGGCCCAATGGGGAATTACAGGATCTCTCTGAAAAACCCTCCCACTGACTTTTAGCTGTTACATGGAGAGACACAGACACAACTGCCGGCTTCCTTGTCCTGTTAAAAAAATAACAAATTGTAACCCTGTATTGTTTTAATCCCTTGTAAAAATAAAAAATAAATAAAAAAAATTGTAAAAATTATAAAATAAAATAATTTAAAACATTTCAACTTTTTAAAAAAAGTAAAAAAAAATTTTGTTCAAAATTTGTAAAAAACATAAAAAAAAGGGCTAATTCACACAGCTTCTCTGTTATCTGCGTGTCCGCTAGCAATGATTTTAGTATACAATTTGTGAAAATTTTGTTTTGATAGTTTTGAGGGGGGCCCTGCCAGGTAGGCTAATTTTTATCAGCAGCCCTGTTAATGGGCACTGGTGAGGCTGCATTGATTGGGCAATGGTAGGTTGCATTAATGGGCTCAGGTAGGCTGCATTAATGGGTGCTGGGGAGGCAGCTTTTTTTTTTTTTTTTCAATTAACATTTTTTTATTTATATAAAACAGTTCGCAAGATACAGTTAAATGAAGGTAATAACAGTAGCCAAAGCAGACACTTATCCGAGAATACAAGTATTACCCTTGCCCTTTATTGGTAGAGGAGGGATTGAGTTTCCGACCGGGAGGCAGCTTTTGATGAGCGCTTCATTAAAAAGTTGGGGTATACATGAGCAGGACAAAGGGGTGGAGTCAGGGGTGGAGCCAAGGTGGGGTGGAAAAATTAGGTTTCACCTAGGGTGCCAAAAATCCTTGCACCAGCCTTTAATCCAGGCAGATACTTCTCCATCATGCCATACAATCAGCAAGGCATGTAAATGGCCCCAAATGTATTCTGCAGCATGACAATGACCCCAAACATACAGCCAATGTCATTAAGAACTATCTTCAGTGTAAAGAAGAACAAGGAGTCCTGGTGGTCCTGATGGTTGAAGATGAAAATCACAGGAAAATCTGGTTACGTTTTTCATCTTGTAACGGGCTATTCATTTTTATCTTGTTATTTCTTACAGGAGTTCTGCGTTGATCAAAATGCATTCCTGTAACTTTTTTTTATTTTTATACTTTTCCCTGTCAGTTTTTTGCCAGACGACATCAATAGTAAGTTTACACATCGTCCATGACAGTGGACCTGTAAGGGAGTCACTGAGGGTCATCTGACCATGATGGAGGATAAACAGGTCCAGACTTCGGAGAAGGGTCAACCTATGAAGCCCCAGGTGGTAAGCGAGGCTGACCTGGACCAAATTGCCCCTAGGACAAGGGTAATAAAACCATCATTCTGGACCAGGAGGAAGAACCAGATGAGGTGAGAAGCTCTGATTCAATGAATTGTATAGCTTGTGTATAGGAAACGTGTATCTAAAGCCAAAAGCAGTTTTACATTTTGGATAATGCTATGAAGGTTTAGAACCTCTGCCAGGTTTCTATTGTGGTCTATGTCACGGTTAAGAAGAGTGTGCTGGTATGTTGATCGCCGCCGGCCCTCTTCTCGTTACATGATGTCACTGTCAGGTCACATGTGGTCAGATGACAAGTGCACTCCGTTGGAGGCAGGGGTGCACCACAAGGTAGTGAACCCTATAGCAGACTGCTGCAGGCGAACCACAGAGTGGATATGGCGGAGAGATTCGCTGGGGCACAGACAGGGATCCTAAAGGAAGCTTGAGCCCTAGATTCTCCAGGGCGTGGAGTTTAAGACCCAGTAGGTATTCACCAGAGCCTCTAGTGGTGAGGATAGCCTTCGCTGCAACTGGGTCCAGGTCGCGGCCCCCGGAGTCCCCCAGGTCACGCTCTATAGGGAGAGGGGGAAGCAGCCACTCAGGACACAAGGAATAGTGAAGGGTAAGCTGAGGTTGGGGCAACAAGCAGACGAGGATAACCGAGGGATAGGCCAAGGGTCAGGGTCACAGGCAAACAGGAGTAGTCGGAGACAAGCCAAAGTCGATACACAGAGATAACGTAGCACACGGCAAGCAGGAACACAATACTAACAAACAACGTTGATCTGCACAGCAGACCAGCAGTGCAGTGGTTAATATAGAGTTCCTGGGATGGCCTGGGGTGGAGCCATACAGGGAGGAGAGATGATAAAGGCAGCCAGATAAGAGAGTCAGGCCTCTAATGAACACATGAAAAGACAGGAAAGCTGCCAGACATTATTGCATATCCATGACAGTCACCCATAAGTGGATAGGAAGAAACGGTGGGGATTAGCACACTGCACTCAGGAAGTTAAGAGCCCAAACTTGCACTAGCACTGTCTATGCCGACAGTGAATCCTAGGCGGGAGAGGCATTCCCTGCTCCGCAGTCACACATGCTGCAGCAGGGCAAGGAATGCCTCTGTTACTTAGAACTTGACCTTGTTGCTTCCAGGCTTGGGAGCTCAGGTGAGAAAATGCCCGAGCCATAGGCATGCGCACAGGGTGTGCTGGGTGTGCCCAAGCACACCCTAATCACCCCATAAGCATTAGTGTTATCTTTCTGTGTAGCAGCAGGAACATGGGAAAGTTCTCCCTCTTACTGGCTCTGCCATTAGAGAAGTGTTTATGCTCTTCTCTTTCACTGTTCTGGCAGGGAGATCAATGTGCCGGAGTCATATATATGTAGATACATACACATGCATGTGTGTTTGAGCTTAAAGTGGATGTAAACCCGACATTTTTATTTTATTTTTTTGATGTCACAATGTAGAGTATAAGATTTCCTATCATCTGTGCCCAGTCTTGCCACACAGAGTTAATCCAGCTGTAAACAATCCTCTTTTATTGTTCAGTGAAATAAAACGGACAGAGAAAAACCTTGGTCCGCTCCGCCCCCTTGCTGTGAGTGACGGGTTATCTACATATCTCATGCACTAGCCTGGAGACAGGCATTATTTTTTAATTCCCACCCCCACAAAATGAGATAACATGGTTGTATGTTTTCAGTTCCGCTCACAGGAAGTGACAAGGATATGACATTTCTGGCAAGAGGTATTTTCTGTACTCCAAAAAAATGTTCTTAAAGTGGATGTAAACCCCAAAATGTTTTTTTTTTATGATGTCACAATGTAGAGTATAAGATTTCCTATCATCTGTGCCTAGTCTTACCACAAAGAGTTAATCCAGCTCTGAGCAATCCTCTTTTCTTTTTTCAGAGAGATAAACGGACAAACAGGAGAAAAATGTGTCCATTCTTCCCCCTTGCTGTGAGTGACAGGTTATTTACATAGCTCATGCACTAGCCTGAGACAGGCATTATTTTTTAATTCCCACCCCCACTCCTTTTCTGAAGTCATGTGGTTACTTTTCTGGATTTTGACTGGATGTTAGTGATCATAGCAGAATTCAGTGCAAGAAATACACAGAAAAAAATCCATGTTGACAAGGGGAGTGTAGAGGTGGGCGGGGAGTCTACTGACATCACAGAATCTGCCGTTTTTCAGTTCTTATAAAAGACAGAGGGGAGATATTTGACAGGTGAGGATACATGCAGGAGGCATCTATATCCTTATAGATCAGCACTATGGCAGGAGTTTAGAAAGGATGAGGGTGGGTTTACATCCACTTTAGGGGTTCACACCCTAATGCTATCAGCTGCGCACACCTATGGCCCAAGCTTTTCCCGGCTCTGCTCTGACACTTTATGGATGGAATGCCCCTGCCTAGCTGGCTATAAACCAATCGCCTTTTTTGTTTGTAATGGAATTGTTATGGGAAAACTTCAATCGTACATCGATAATATGTATGCAGAATATAGATTATGGGCCGGATTCACGAAAGACTTACGCTGACGTATCTCCAGATACGCCGACGTAAGTGCAAATGTGCGCCGTCGTATCTTTACGCCGATTCCCGACGCTAGATACGTCGGAAAAAATAGGCTTCCTCCGCCCGACGTAGCTTGCCTACGCCGGCGTATTGTGGGCGCATAGTTACGCTGGACGCATTCGGCGTACCCACGTTAAATATGCAAATGAGTAAGATACACCGATTCACGAACGTAGATGCGCCCGGCCGCTTCATATACGCGGTTTGCGTAAGGTTTACGCCCGGCGTAAAGCTATTTCTCATATAGGAGGCGCAAGTCATGCTAAGGTATGGACCAGGGAATGGACGCCGTCGAAATTTACCTTGTATTGACGTATCTTAGGCAGCTATTACGACGTAACTGTGAGCATGCGCCCTGGGATGCGTCCAAGAGACGACGCATGCGCAGTTTGTTATTTGAAGCTCAGCCCATCATTTGCATGGGGTCACACTTCATTATAATATATCACGCCCACTTCCACCTACTTTGACTTACGTCGGCCTACGCCGTCAACTATACGCTACGCCGGCGCAACGTTGAGCGCATATTCTTTGTGAATAGCATGCTTGCCTCTCAACGTTGCGCCGGCGTACCGTAAAGACGATGCGCTATGCCGGCATAAAGATGCGCCGATCTACCTGAATCCAGCCCAATGTCTGTAGAAAAAACACAGAACCATCAAGATAACGTGTAGATATAAAAAATGAACACCAATACAGATAACCTTTCCTGTTTTTTAGATGCTCTCAGGAAACAGCCAGGTGCTTACTGCTGAAATACGTTCCTGTCCTGCGCTGGCTGCCGCGGTACCCGGCCCGGGAGTGGTTGCTGGGAGATGCCATCTCCGGATTCAGTGTTGGCATAGTCCAGCTGCCTCAAGGTAACTTATATAGCTGACTGCTGATTGTAAATAGGCGGTCCCCCTATTTTATAGCAGTAAACCCATCATAAAAATAAGGGCTTGCTGTTACTGAGCTGGAAGGGGTTAATCCTCCGAATTGTGTAAAAGGACTATTTGCTCCTGTCTTCTCCGATCCTTCCCTTCTTCCACTGTCCCCAATACGTTTCCTGATAGAACAGAGCCTTGGAGGCACTCTGCACATTCTCAGTGTATTGCTAGAGATTTTTTATTTATTTTTTGGGAGGGTGCATGTCATCAGCAGAGGGCCAATCAGCACTGTCCAGACAGTGGCCATGCAGCCTCATAGGACAGTCAGAGGAGAATGAAAACTCCTCCTACACTGCTATAAGTCACAAGACTGCTTTATACTGCTGATGAGAAAAGTTATTTAGCAGTTTATATTTACTAAAATAATTGTATTTCCATGTTCTGTAGAAATTTAAAAAAATGAGGCTAACAATGTATATCATGTATAACCACTTCCATACCAGGCACTTACGCACCTTCCCGCCCAAGCCAATTTTCAACTTTCAGCACTGTCGCAATTTGAATGACAATTGCGCGGTCATGCTACACTGCACCCAAACAAAATTGGCGTCCTTTTTTCCCCACAAATAGAGCTTTCTTTTGGTGGTATTTGATCACCTCTGCCATTTTTTTTTTTTTTGCGCAACAACTAAAAATAGAGCAAAGATTTTGAAAAAAAAAATAAAGTTTTTATTTTTTTCTGTTAATTTTTTTGTAAATGAGTATGTTTTCTCTTTCAATTACGGGCACTGATATGGTGGCACTGATGGGCACCGATGAGGTGGCACTGATGGGCACCGATGAGGTAGTTCTGATGGGCACCGATTAGGTAGCACTGATGGGCACTGATAGGCGGCGCTGGTATGGGGCACTGATGGGCACTCATGGGCGGCACTGATGGGCACTCATGGGCGGCACTGATGGGCACTCATGGGCGGCACTGATGGGCACTCATAGGCAGCACTGGGCACTCATAGGCGGCACAGATGGGCACTCATAGGCGGCACAGGTGGGCACTCATAGGCGGCACAGGTGGGCACTCATAGGTGGCACAGATGGGCACTGATAGGTGGCACAGGTGGGCACTGATAGGTGGCACAGGTGGGCACTGATAGGTGGGCACTGGGCATGGATTGGCACTGTGGGGTGGCACTGACAGACACTGGGGTGGCACTGATGATCACTGAGGGGTGGCACTGATGGATCAATGTTGCCAATCAGTGCCCATGTGTGGGCACTGATTGGCATCATTTTTTTTTACTGCCCCTTTTTTTTTTTTCTTGCTGATTTTTTTTTTTTGTCTTTTTTTTTTTTCCTTTTTTTATGTTCCCTGGTGGTCTAGTGTGGGCACTCCCTGGTGGTCCGTGTGGCGATCCGAGGGGGGGCTGCGCTGATAAACAATCAGCGCGAACCCCCCCTGTCAGGAGAGCCGCTGATCGGCTCTCCTGTACTCGCGTCTGCTCCGCCGGAGACTCGTTACCGAGATCGGAGGTGCAGGGTGTCAGACTGACACCCCGCATCACCGATCGCTGCGCTGCGCGCCCGCACGGGCGCGCGCGGCATGAAATCGTGCTTGAAGTTTGAGAACGTCTAGTCACGATTTCATAACCACTTCCCGGCCGTAAATCGGCTATTGGCCGGGCGGGAAGTGGATAACAAACATCGGTATATCAGTCCTTAACTGCATATGTAAAAAAGCTTTCCGGTAAGAGAACCAGAACAAGAAGGACTATAGATAAATACCAACAGATAGATAATCCAAAATTACAAAATGTATTAAATATAGTATAATTTACACATGATAAAAGGAATAATCCAAAATTTGGACAAGGGTGAATTTGTTGCGATTTTTTGGATCCATATTTTGGATTATTCCTTTTATCATGTGTAAATTATACTATATTTAATACATTTTGTAATTTTGGATTATCTATCTGTTGGTATTTATCTATAGTCCTTCTTGTTCTGGTTCTCTTACCGGAAAGCTTTTTTTATATTTCCGTGTTCTGTGTACTGTGGGAGACCAGATATAGTGAATGCAGAGTCCTGGAATTAGTAACACTTTAAAGGGGTTGTGAAGGTACAATTTTTTTCCACCTAAATATCTTCCTTTACCTTAGTGCAGTCCTCCTTCACTTACCTCATCCTTCCATTTTCCTTTTAAATGTCCTTATTTCTTCTGAGAAATCCTCACTTCCTGTTCTTCTGTCTGTAACTCCACACAGTAATGCGAGGCATTCTCCCTGGTGTGGAGTGTTGTGCTCGCCCCCTCCCTTGGACTACAGTTGAGTCAGGATTCTCTCTATGTTGCAGATAGAGAAAGGAGCTGTGTGTTAGTGGGTGTCCTGACTCTCCCGTAGTCCAAGGGAGGGGGAGCACGACACTCCACACCAGGGAGAAAGCCTCGCATTACGGTGTGGAGTTACAGACAGAAGAACAGGAAGTGAGGATTTCTCAGAAGAAATAAGGACATTTAAAAGCAAAATGGAAGGATGAGGTAAGTGAAGGAGGACTGCACTAAGGTAAAGGAAGATATTTAGGGAATTTTTTTTTAGCTTTACAACCCCTTTAATGCCAGCACAGCGCACATATATGCATCCATGTGTGGCAGAGCTTTATGTGCTGAGAGCTGAGTGTGACCAAACTGCCAAAAACAGCTCACAATGCATGCTTATGATTGGAAGTTGGAGAGACTAAAGCCCCGTACACACGGTCGGACTTTTGGCCAACCAACTTCAAAATCTGCAACTTTTCGATTTTGTCCGATTGTGTGTACGCTCCATTGGACCAACTTTTTTTGGGTTTCATCGGACAAAAAGTTGGACCAACTTTTCGGCAACAAATTGACAATGGACAAATTTCAAATACGCATGCTCAGAACCAATGTTAAAATCAACCAACAATAGCAGAAGTTAACCAAAGGGTGGCGGTAAAGAGCAGAAAAACGACGTGATGATGTGAAAGTTTTAGAAAAGTTTGCAGAAAAGTCTGACTGTGTGTATGCTATGGGTGTGACCGGACAAATCAATTAGGACAAAAATCCAAGGGAAATTTTGTTGGATGTCCGACCGTGTATACGGGCCTTAACTCCCAATCATCTGACCATTGTGACAGCCAATCACAGCATTCACGTGATCAGCCAATCCTTCACCCCCCTTGGGCATACAGGCCCAATTAATGGGACGCCAAAGCTAGGCAGGAAGAGGTTAATACGCCAACTGTGTGTTCAGTATCTGGTTGTTAAATATGATTTTATTTTTTATCATTTCAGGACTGGCATATGCTCTTCTGGCAGGCTTGCCACCTGTTTTTGGGCTCTATACCTCATTTTATCCTGTATTTATGTATTTTCTTCTGGGGACCTCAAGGCACATATCAGTAGGTGAGATCTCTATATGTTTTCAGCGTACTAAAGTCAAAAGTCGTATTTTACAGCAGATTTTAACAAAGATAAACTTCATCCAGACGTGAAAACTGCTAAACAACAAATGCAGTTCTGTATTCATGGAGGAAAAAAATGATTATTTTTTTTTTAAATGCAACTGATATACATACAGGAAAACCTTGGTTTGAGAGTAACTTGGTTTGAGATCGTTTTGTAAGACAAGCAAAATGTTTTAATAAATTTTGCCTTGATATATACAAGCAATGTTTTGATATTAGAGTAGCGTCATGTCACAACTGAGTATAAAAAAAAAAGAGTGGAGAGTGGAGATAAACATAACATAACATATATAATAAACATGTCCAAGCTAGATATGTAAATAACCTGTCACTCAAAGCAAGAAGAGAGAAACTGACTTTTTATTTAGAAAGGTTTTTATTTGGAAGTCTTAATTTTCACTGAACAATAAAAGAGGATTGCTCAGAGCTGGATTAACTCTGTGTTGCAAGACTGGGCACAGATGATAGGAAATCTTATACTCTACATTGTGACAGCAAAAAAAAAGTGGTTTAGCAACGTTAAATGTATATAGACACTCCTGCTTGGGACATGGTGGCTACACATTTATAAACTGTTTGTTTTGGAATACAGGAACATTTGCTGTGGTCTGTGTCATGATTGGCAGTGTTACGGAATCCCTGGCACCCAATGAGAATTTTATGAGAGGAGAAAATGTAACATTTATTGACACTGTAGCCAGAGATGCGCTAAGAGTGGAGCTGGCCACAGCACTGGCATTCCTTGTAGGACTGTTTCAGGTGAGCTGCTATTGGGAATATTGGGTTTGCCGATCCTCTGTCATATTGCCAAGGCTGATATTGGATCAAAGAGCCATGCCGTTAGATCAACCTTTTCATGCGGTTATGGTTGTGGTAACAAACAAAACAAGTCAAGTCTTCTCTTCGCTAAAGTCAGATGAATAAAAAAAAATTGTAAAAAAAAATAAAAACTGGAGGGGTGTGGGGTTTATCCATGCTGCGATTTGCTAAAGGTGGGGGGGTCAGACAGAAAATAAATAAAAAAATTGGGAGGGGGGGGGGCCTGCCACATGTTTCTAAAGGTGGGGGGGTCAGACGTAAAAAAAAAAGGGGGGGGGGGTTGTTTCCTGTCACGAGTATCTAAAGGTGGGGGGTCATTGGGCCCCTTACAGGTTTAATGCCTGTACCCCCCAGATGGTGGCCCTGGTTATGGTGAATTATATGATATGGGTCATTGAGGTTGATAAAGCAACCAAGTCATTTTATCTTTGTATCTTCTGATGGCTCTCTGGCAAATTTACTCATCACTATCTGGCTCAATGCTAAAGTCTATACCTATGATACTTCTCTTTTTCTCCTTCTCTTCTTTTCCTTCTCTTTCTCTACTTCTCTGCTTCTCCTCTTCTTTTTCTCTCTTTCTCCTTTACCCCTTTTCTTTCTTTTTCCCTTCTCCTCCTTCTCTACTTCTATCTCTTCTCCTTCTCTCCTATTCCCCTTCTTCTACTTTCCATCTCTTTCTCCCCTTCTTTCCTTCTCCCTTATCCTTCTCCTCTTCTGCTTCTCAATTGTCTTCTTCTCCTCCTTCTCTCCTACTCCCATTCTCATTCTTCCCCTTTTCCTTCCCCTTCTTTTTTTCCTTCTCTCCATCTCTGTCTCATTTTCCTTCTCTCCTACTCCTCTTCTCCACGTTTTCATTCTCATTTTCCTTCTCCCCATCTCTTTTTCCTTCCCCTTCTCTGCTTCTTTTTTTCTTCTTCCCACCTCCTTCTAATCTCCTCCATTCTCTAAGAATTATTTGTAGTTCCCCACTAGGGTCTATACATGCCAAAATATTTATTCTGTTGAACCAGGACATTAAAGTGGAGTTTCCATCCCAATTTTATTTTTTTTCATTATTGTGCTCATTAGACCTAGAAATTAGGGCTGTTACTGATTAAAATTTTTGTGTTCGATTAATCGTTTTTTTTTCAAATCGATTAATCGACTAATTTCGATTAATTATAACGCACATACAGATACAACTACTTTTAGCTGATCTCCTTGCATTACAACTCTGCATTAGTCAGTGGTAAATGTGGTATACACTATATATAATCACCCGACACTAGTTGGTTTCCACAATCCATGACTTAACTTCACAGTTCACACAAATACGTTTTAAACTCAAACTGTAGCACTGATGTAAGTAATTTTTTCTTATTAAACTTTAAGAAAAAACGTAGAAAGTTAGTTTAACTTTAATTATAAAACATATCTAGTATATTAACTGTCAGTCACTTTATAGTAGGCAAGTAGGTATCCCTTTAGCCAGTCACACAGACATACCAGAGTGTTTACATTTTCTGGAAGCAGATATGATCACATTTTATTGACAATATACTCTGAAGAACTGAACAGTCTTTCGCACGGAACAAATGTTGCCGATACACAAAGAATTGTCTGCACAAAACTGCTTAGGACAGGAAAACAATGGTTTCTTTTGCCCCCTTCCATGGGCGTCCGCTGAAATTTTTTCAGAGGGGGGGCGCTTCAGCAGCCGCGATACACAGTCGTATGTTACCCTTTCTTCGACCGCTAGCGGGGGTTAAAAGCGCCCCCCCCCCCATGTTAAAATGTAAAAACACCCCACTATGCCCCCTGCATCTTTCAATATCTCTTTGTCACTACTGTGTACCCCCTCTCCACAACTGCACCTCTGGGCCCCTTTACATTACACAGCACCTCACAGCTCTGGACCCCTTTACATTACACAGCACCTCACAGCTCTGGACCCCTTTACATTACACAGCACCCTGCATCACTGGACCCCTGTACATTACACAGCACCCTGCATCACTGGACCCCTTTACATTACACAGCACCCCTTTCCCTTGACTGAAACACTACACTATATTGACAGTATATTTATTTCAGGTCTAAAAAAGGGACAGGCACTCTAAATAAGGGACAACTAGAGGGGGGGAGCGCTGCAGTGACCGCTTAAATCTGCCCCAGGGCCAGTCTGGCCCTGCTCCTGGCGATTCCTGGGGGGGGCAAACGACCCCCCTCGCCCTATGAAGTGGACGCCCATGCCCCCTTCCCCTGCTCAACAGATGCAAAGGTACCTCGATCCAATGGGTGCAGTTTGCTTGCATCTAGCAGGGTAAGTCTCAGGCCTTGTACACACGATCAAACCAAAATCCCCGCCGGCAGACGGCGCGCTGACGTGTCGGTGACGTGGCGGTGACGTTGACGCCGCCACGTCACCGCACCAGGAAGTGAATTACTTCCGCGCATGCGTCGAATCCATTCGACGCATGTCCGAGAAGATATGTCTGCTGGTTAGCGTACTAACCAGCAGACATATCGGGCCGACGGGTTCCCAGCCGACAGATTTCAAAGCATGCTTTGAAATCTGTCGGGTGGCCAAATGCGTCGGCTCGCCCGTACACACGATCGAATCTGTCTGCTGGGACGGTCGGGCCGACCGTTTCCAGCAGATAGATTTGATCGTGTGTATGCGGCCTCATTGTCCAGGCTGTCCGGTGACATCAAGAATTTTGATCGATCAAAAACATTAAAGATTAATCGAGGGATTAATCTTTAATTTCCCCAGCCCTACTAAAAATAAATAATAATAATAATTTTTTACTCCTCTGGAAATGCCTGTTGCTATGCGGTCCCACGAAATCTGCCTTTCGGAATCACCTAGGATTCTGTCATCATCTCCCTCGGCTCCTTAGCACGCTAATTCTCCTGGGAAATGTGTATCATAATTTCCCAGGATGCAGTGCGCTTCCCCATTATAAACCCTCATCCAAGACTTCCAGGAAGTAAGTGCTTGTGGGCTTCACAATGCCCACAAGCAAAATGACAACGGTGTGGACCTAGTTTTATAAACTATCTTTTTTGAATAACTATGCGGAGCGGCGGCGGATTGTAAAATAGTAAGTGACCGGATTTATATTATAAAAACGCAGGATGAAAGGACATACATTTAAAAAATGCTAATTGTGGTTGGAACCCCCGCTTTAAGGTACACTTTCAGTTTTCCTTTTCCTTGGCTCCTCATCTCCAAGCCTTCCACCCAAGTCTCTTCATCCACATCCGATTTAGAATTGTGATGCATTTTGCATTTTCACATTAGTAGATGAAAGTAACTTCCATCCTACTGACACAAGTCTTGTACCATAGATCGCTCTTGGCCTGATCCAGTTTGGATTTGTGGTGACGTATCTCTCGGACCCATTGATAAGCGGGTACACCACAGCGTCAGCAGTCCATGTGTTGGTGTCACAGCTCAAATACCTCTTTGGAATTAAAATGACCCAGAAAACGGAGCCACTGTCATTATTATATGTAAGTATGGGTCTCACCCTCAGAAGTGGTAGTGATTTGTGGCGGGTATACCAGTGGGCAATATGTGTAAGATAGAAGTGTGGTGGATATCACAGAGGATGGTATGTGTAGGACAGGAGAACAGAAGGTATAAAAGCAGGCAACGGGCTAGATTCTTAAAAGAATTACGCCGATGTATCTACAGATACACCGGCGTAATTCGAATATCCCGCCGGCGTATCATTGTTTTGTATTCACAAGATACGCCGGAATTACGCTAGGATCCGACTGGCGTAAGTCACTTACACCGTCGGATCCTAAATGCAATACTACGCCGGCCACTAGGTGGCGTTTACCTCGATTTCTGCGCCGAATATGCAAATGAGCCGATACGCCGATTCCTGACGGTTTTTGCGCCGCGTCGACGTAGTTTGCGTACGCGTAAGGCTACCCCTGCTATAAGAGGGGTAACCTTGCGTAGGTCCGGCGTAAGCCATGTTAAGTATGGAGGTCGGGACAGCGTCGTGTTTTTCCATCGTTTACGTCGTTTGCATAACTCGTCGCGAATAGGACTATACGTTAATTACGTTGCCGTCGTAATCGCTGTATTTGCGGCGTACGATGGAGCATGCGCAGTGGCCTACGTTTAAGGCCGGCGCATGAGCAGTTCGTTCGGCACGCGGGCGCGCTTAATTTAAATACAGCACGCCCCCCTCCTTCACTATTGGAATTATGCGGCCTTACGCCGTCCCATTTACGCTACGCCGACGAAAATTACGGAGCAAGTGCTATGAGAATACAGCACTTGCCCGTAAAAACTGCGTAGGCGTAGCGTAAATGGGATACGCTACACTACGTCGAAAATACATTATTTTTCGAGAATCTGGCCCAACATGTGTAGGAGAGGAGTGCAGAAGGTATGATGGTGGGCACTATGTGCAGGAGAGGATTGTACAGGGTATACCAGTGGGCGATATGTGTAAGTAAGATAGAAGTGTGGAGGGTATGACAGAGGATGGTATGTGTAGGAAAGAAAAAAAGAAGTTATAATAGGGGGGCATCATCTGCTGGAGAGGAGTGTGGGGGGAATGACGACAGGCAGACTGTGTAGAAGAGAAACACATTTGGCATGACAGTGGCTGGTAGGTGCAGGAGACGAGTGTGGAGGGTACAGTGGTAAGTGTCACGGAACCGTGTCATGACTCCCGTTACAGTTAGTAGTATGTGCAGGAGAGGAGTGCAGAGGGGACGGCAGTGGAAAGTATTTCAGGAACAAAGATTGTCTCTGGACAGCCGCACACTGAACAAATTGTAACCTTTATTGAAAGAAGGACAGCACTACAAGTCACAGCACAGCAAAATAAAATAAAACCCAACTGCTGACGCAGTAGAGGAGATAGGAGGGTATGACAGTGGGTATTATGTGCTGGAGAGGAATGCAATGGGTATAAAGGCAAGTAGTATGTGTAGGAGAGGAGAGCAGAGTATATGACGGGGGATAGAGTGTGTAGGAGAGGGATATGGAGGGTATGACATTGGGCAGTATGTTATCTATGATTTAAAACTGAGTACCCTATTTATCAAACTGTCAAATAGAAGAAGCTGTTCTAGGACCAATTAGGAAGATTCTTTTCCTCTCTGTCATCCATATTGCTGAGGCAGATACGTCAGCATACAGTAATATGACAGGAACAGTCCGTCCTTCCAGTGGCGTAACCAGAGTCATGGGCGCCCGGGGCAGATTTTTTTTCCGCCCCCCCCCCCCCATTATATAAACATGATATCAGGGCTGCAGTGTGAGGCTCCCTATTAAGCTATAGACCGGGCCGGGCCAACACTCTACTCCAGCGGAGTCCCAGCCTCAGCCTGTGGCAGAGGCAGGGTGTGCGCTGGGGAAGAGTTGGGACAGGCAGCCTGTCCCAGGTCTTCCCCAGCGCACACCCTGCCTCTGCTAAACCATTCTCCCCCTGCATCACATCCCTGCAACGCTTACTTGCTTGGCTGAGCTGGAGGCCCTGAAGGCGCCGCCGAAGTGCAGAGCGCGTCGCCATCTTGGAGCCTCCGCAGCGAGCACCGGTGTTATGCCAAACATGGCATCCCCTGCATCCTTCCAGGCGTGCCCGTGCCGGCCGCTGGGAGGTACCGGCGGGGGGCTGTGCGCTCAGTGGAGGAGCCGCTCACTATACTATCCGCAGAGCTGCCGGGCGCTGGCGCCCCCCTCAGCTCAGCGCACTGGGCAGACGCACCCCCTGCCCCCCTGGTTGTTACGCCACTGCGTCCTTCAGACAGTTTGATAAATAAGTTCATAACAATCATTCGATCATTTTGCAGACTGTGACATAGATTGCATTTTCAGGTCCGGGTCCAGGTCCGGGTATAATTCATCTTGTAACCATGTTGTTGTTTTTTTGTCTTCAGACGATAATAAAACTGTTCTCAAGAATTACCCAGACCAATATCGGCACGTTGGTCACCAGCGCTGTCTCCACTGTGGTCCTCATTCTGATGAAATTTTTGAATGAGAAGTTCGCCTCCAAGCTTATAATCCCAGTTCCCATCGAGCTGATCATGGTAAATATAACAGCAAGCTAAAGGAGCAAGCTTTAACACATGCTCTTTTAGTATATTTAGGGAACACCAGATTTAACCTCCTACCTTTTCCTTTCCAGCCAGGGCCGATCCTAGGGTCACAGACGCCTGGGTGCAGAAATATTGCTGGCGCCCCCACATGGGCGTGGTCATCTTACTAACTCCTCCCCTTTACAAATGTTTCTATGGCTACGACTCAAACACAGAGATGCTCCCCTAAGAAGTCTTCATTAGTGTCCCCCATCAGAGTCCCCCCCAGCAGGTGTCCCCCATCAGAGCCCCCCACAGCAGGTGTCCCCCATCAGAGTCCCCCCCAGCAGGTGTCCCCCATCAGAGCCCCCCCATAGTAGGTGTCTCCATTAGAGCCCCCACATCAGGTGTCCCCCATAAGAGCCCCCCACAGCAGGTGTCTCCCATCAGAGCACCCACAGCAGGTGTCCCCCATCAGAGCCCCCCAGCCGGTGTCCGCCATCAAAGCCCCCCATAGTAGGTGTCCGCCATCAAAGCCCCCCATAGTAGGTGTCTCCATCAGAGCCCCCCACATCAGGTGTCCCCCATAAGAGCCCCCCATAGGTGTCTCCATCAGAGCCCCCCACAGCAGGTGTCCTCCATAAGAGCCCCCCACATAGTAGGTGTCTCCATCAGAGCCCCCCACATCAGGTGTCCCCCATCAGAGCCCCCCAGCAGGTGTCACCCATCAGAGCCCCCCCAGCAGGTGTCACCCATCAGAGCCCCTCCAGCAGGTGTCCTGCATCAGAGCCCCCCCACAGCAGGTGTCTCCATCAGAGCCCCCCACATCAGGTGTCCCCCATAAGAGCCCCCCCAGCAGGTGTCCCCCATCAGAGCCCCCCACATAGTAGGTGTCTCCATCAGAGCCCCCCACATCAAGTGTCCCCCATCAGAGCCCCCCCCAGCAGGTGTCCCCCATCAGAGCCCCCTCAGCAGGTGTTCTGCATCAGAGCGTCCCCAGAGCAGGTGTCCCCATCAGACACCCCCCACAGCAGGTGTCTCCATCAGAGCCCCCCACATCAGGTGTCCCCCATAAGAGCCCCCCCAGCAGGTGTCCCCCATCAGAGCCCCCCACATAGTAGGTGTCTCCATCAGAGCCCCCCACATCAAGTGTTCCCCATCAGAGCCCCCCCCAGCAGGTGTCCCCCATCAGAGCCCCCTCAGCAGGTGTCCTGCCTCAGAGCGTCTCCAGAGCAGGTGTCCCCATCAGACACCCCCCACAGCAGGTGTCTCCATCAGAGCCCCCCACATCAGGTGTCCCCATAGATCAGTACCTGTCCAATAGATCCCTGTAGCTCCGGCGCGCTGGGAGCAGAAGCACATTACAGGGGGCGGGGCATACGTGGCATCTTTGGTTACTTGGAGGGTGGCACTCGGAGAGCATTTCTGGGAGTGCACGGGATGATTGGCAGCAGCTCTGGCCAACCCAGAAGCCTCTCATTACACCGCCTATGGGAGAAGAGCCGACACACTCAGAGGGGGTGGGGCAGACAGGAGACTGCTCCACGCACACCGGACAGAATTAATTAGTGGAGCCTAGTGCCGCAACGTGTTCCAGTACTAGGCTCCGCTGCGGTACCCAATCCGGATTCCGGGGACAGCGGGAGGTATGCGCTCTTGTCAGCTGCCAGCGGAGAGATTAAGCGGGATGGGGAACCGCAGCGCCCACTACATGCGCTCCGCCTCTGGACACAGACAAGGAGGAGGTAGGGATGCACTTTGGAGCTTCGGCGCCCCCACCTCTGTGGTGCCTGGGTGCGGAGCACCCCGCGCACCCTGCCTAGGATCGGCCCTGTTTCCTGCAATGCACTCATGTAGCCTGAGATTACAGAAGAAGGCCCTGTCTGTATGATCTAGCTGAGCTCTGCTCATCTCCCCATCATATGTGATTAGAGGCAACCAAATTTGAAAAGGACAACACATCTCATATTTGGACTTAAATGCAATTTAAAAAAAATGTGTCGTTTGAAAAAGTGACAACAAAAAAAGTCCCTTTAAGACGCATGGGCGGAAGTGAAGTTTTGTCGTGGCTTCCGCCCTGCTATGGTATGGAGACGGGTGGGGGCCATCTTGTCCTCACTCGTATCTATACCCAGCCACTGACAGGTCCTGATCACCTCCGCTGCTAACGACGGCTCTGGTAAGTTGTGGACGGTGCGGGAGAGTGGCGGGAGGGGGGGGGGCCTCTCTCCCGCCGCCATTAACTGTGATCTCGCAGCGAATGCGCCACAGAGACCACCATTATCGTTTATAATGCCGACTGCTGAAAAGATGGATATCTCAGTTGCTACTGTTACCGAGATATTCATCTGTAAACTGCTGACGTATATATACCTGAACCGGTCGCTAAGTTAAAGCCTTGAAGTAAACCGTCACCTGGTAGGAACTGTATAGATAATCCATGTTTGTATGAAGAGGTTTTATCCTGACTTCTCTTTTGTTATTTCATCACCAGCTCATTGTCTGTACTGGCATCTCTTATGGTGTTGGACTGGATGACAAGTATGAAATAGAAAATGTCGGACACATCCCTGTTGGGTACGTTGTACATAAATGACAGGTACTCTTTGTACAATGGATGCTATTTGTGTCAAGGTGACTATATGTGGATGTGCTTTACTTTGGTATTCGTTCTTTAGTTCTTCAAGTTCAATGTTGAAAAAAAAGCCCTCCATTACACCTAGTATCATGTAAGAACTGGTCGGCAGTAGGAAACTTTTTAAAGTCTGGAAGGCCATAAGTGAAGAAAAGAAGGAGCTTAAAGGGATTGTAACGGTACAATTTTTCCCCCCTAAATAGCTTCCTTTACCTTAGTGCAGTCCTCCTTCACTTACCTCATCCTTCCATTTTGCTTTTAAATGTCCTTATTTCTTCTGAGAAATCCTCACTTCCGGTTCTTCTGTCTGTAACTCCACACAGTAATGGGAGGCTTTTTCCCTGGTGTGGAGTGTTGTGCTCGCCCCCCTCCCTTGGACTACAGGAGAGTCAGGACGCCCACTAACACACACCTCCTTTCTCTATCTGCAACGTAGAGAGCGTCCTGACTCTCCTGTAGTCCAAGGGAGGGGGCGAGCACGACACTCCACACCAGGGAGAAAGCCTTGCATTACAGTGTGGAGTTACAGACAGAAGAACAGGAAGTGAGGATTTCTCAGAAGAAATAAGGACATTTAAAAGCAAAATGGAAGGATGAGGTAAGTGAAGGAGGACTGCACTAAGGTAAAGGGAGCTTTTTAGGGAAAAAATTGTACAACCCCTTTAACCGCTTAAAGCCCGCCGCACGCCTATTTACGTCCGCAGAATGGCACGGACAGGCAGATGGGCGTATATATACGTCCCTGCCTACTAGCGGGTCAGGGGTCCGATCGGGACCCCCTCCGCTGCGTGCGGCGGGCGGCTTACCTCCGGGAGCGATCCGACTCGAGGGGGCGGCGGTTCGTTTCTGTCCGCCCCCTCGTGATCGCTCCCAGCCAATCCTGTGCGCCGCCACCGTGTCACTTCCTCTGCCTGTAAAATGTAAACATAGGCAGAGGAAGTGATGCAGTGCTCATCTCGGCGGTATTTTCAAACTGCCGAGATGAGAGAAGAGACACAGTAAGTCGCACCAACACTACACTGACACCAGTACACGCAGGCACATTTAACCCCTTGCGATCACCCCCCCCCCCCACCCCCCTGTCACACTGTCACTGTACTGATCACTGCATTTAGTGTCAGTGTGACAGGGGGGTGACAGGCAGTTAGTGTTAGGTCCAGAGTAGCCCCCGTACCCCCCCCCCAATAAAGTTTTAACCCCTTGATCACCGCCCTAGTTAACCCTTTCACCCCCCATCACTAAGCGATCATTTTTCTGATCGCTGTATTAGTGTCGCTGTTGCCGCTAGGTAACTCATTTTTTTTTTTATTGCGATTTTTTTTTACTAAAGACATGTGGCTGAATACATTTTGGCCTAAATGTTTGACTAAAATTTCGTTTATTCCGTTTTTCTTATAACAAAAAGTAGAAAATATTGATTTTTTTTCAAAAATTTCGCTCTATTTTTGTTTATAGCGCAAAAAATAAAAATCGCAGAGGCGATCAAATCCCACCAAAAGAAACCTCTATTTGTGGGAAGAAAAGGACGCAAATTTTGTTTGGGAGCCACGTTGCACGACCGCGCAATTGTCTGTTAAATCGACGCAGTGCCGAATTGTAAAAACGCCTCTGGGCATTTAGCAGCATATTGGTCCGGGGCTTAAGTGGTTAAAGGCCCATACACATGATTGGACTTTTTGACAACAACGGTCCGACGGACGTGTTTTATCGGACAATCGGACCGTTCTGTATGCTCCATCGGACAATTATTTTTCGTTTTTTCAACGGACAAACGCTTTTTTTTAATGCTATAGCGCTTGCCAAACCAGTGTGAAAGGGGTCTTATTAGGATTTAATGTGATAGACCAACACAAAGTGCGCATAATTGTGAAGTAGAAGGAAAATGTATATAATTTCCCTCCCACTTCATAATTATGTGCCACTTTGTATTGATCTATCACATAAAATCTCAACAAGAATACATTTACGTTTTTGGTTGTAACATGACAAAATGTGGAAAATTTTAAGGGGTATGAATACTTTTTCAAGGTAATGTTTTGTAGAATCCTATACACTTTAAAACCCAAATTCATTTGTTCTTTTTTGTTCTTCAGCCTAAAGGTTCCCATGATACCTGACTTCAGCCTGTTCAGAGACATTCTTGGAAACTCATTTGCTATTGCCGTGGTGGGATATGCCATTACTATTTCATTGGGAAAAGTATTTGCTTCTAAGCATGGCTACAAGGTGGACAGCAACCAGGTATAGTGGCTCATTTGCCCCAAAAAGTTAAAGTGGAAGTTCAGCCAAAGCCTAAATCTACTCCCAGCCCGATTCTAATCCTATGCTATAATTAAACACTCAGGGCCAGATTCTCGTAGAATACGCGGCGGCGTAGCGTAAGCCATTTACACTACGCCACCGCAACTTACTAGAGCAAGTGCCGTATTCTCAAAGCACTTGCTCCGTAACTTGCGGCGGCGTAGTGTAAATGGCCCGGCATATCCCCGCGTAATTCAAAGGGGGCGGCTTGTATTTAAATTAAGCGGGCTCCCGCGCTGAACGAACTGCGCATGCGCCGGCCGAAAAAAAAAAACAGTGCGCATGCTCCAACTCACGTCGGAAGACGTCGATGAAACCGAAGTGAAAACGGCGTGATCGTCATTTACGCAATGCCCTATTCGCGAACGACTTAGTAAAACGACGGAAAAAGACGACGCTGACCCGACGCCATACTTAACATGGCATACGACAGAACTTCGTAAGCCTACCCCTCATATAGCAGGGGTAGGTTTACGCTTACGGAAACGACGACGAGGCGGCATAAAAACGTTCGGGAATTCTAGGATTCTAGGAATCAGACGCATAGATACCCGGGGAAAAAAACAGAGATATGGCGGTGTTTCCTGCGATACACCGTCGTATCTCTTTTGAGAATCTGGCCCTCGGGGCCAGATTCAGGTACGGAGGCTTAAATTTTCGCAGGCGTAGCATATCTTGTTTACGCTACGCCGCCTTAAATTAGCGAGTCAAATGCTGTATTCACCAAGCTAAGTTTCGGCGGCGTAGCGTAAATGGGCCGGCTTAAGCCCGGGTAATTCAAATGTGAATGAGGTGGGTGTGTTTTATGGCAATGTGTTGTGACCCCACGTTTTTTACATTTTTTTTTTTAACTGCGCATGCGCCGACCATAGACGTATCCCAGTGCGGAAGCTCCAAATTATGACGCTTTGTTTTCGACGTGAACGTAATTGACGTAAATCCCCATTCACGGACGAGTTACGCAAACAATGAAAAATTTGACGCGGTCCAGACGTCCATACTTAACATAGGATGCGCCATCTTTTTGGTGGTTTATCTTTACGCCGGAAAACGCCTTACGTAAACGGCGTAAATTCACTGCGTCGGCCGGGCGTACGTTCGTGAATAGGCATATCTCGCTTATTTACATATTCTAGGTGTAAATTAGCGGGAACGCCCCTAGCGGCCAGCGTAAAAATGCAGTTAAGATACGACGGCGTGGGAGACTTACGCCGGTCGTATCTTAAAGCGGAGCTCCAGCCGCGAAACATTTTTTTTTTAAAGTCAGCAGCTACTAACAGTGTAGCTGCTGACTTTAAATAAGGACACTTACCTGTCCTAGGCGCCCGCGCTGACGGCCCCCCCCGATGCCGGTCCCACGATCGCTCCGGGTCCCGAGCCGCCATTCACACTATGGGAAACAGGCAGTGAAGCCGTACGGCTTCACTGCCCATTTCCTACTGCGCCTGCGCGAGTCTCACGCTGGCTTGTGAATGGGCGGCTGCTCTCTGAGAACACACACAGTTCCCAGAAAGCAGCGCGCCCCATTCACAAGGAGAAGGACAAGAAGAAATCAAACCGCGGTGTGGAAGAGGCAGATTACGGACTTCCACATAGCAACAGCTAGTTCGGGTGAGTATTTTTTATTTTTTCAGGTTTTTTTATTTTTATTTTTTTAAACAACATGGCAAAATGTTGTTTTCCTGGGTGGAGCTCCGCTTTAACAATATTTAAGCGTATCTCACTTTGAGAATATGCTTAAATATACGCGGGCGCAGATTCCGAGGTTATGACAACGTATCTACTGATACGCCGTCGTATCTTATCGTGAATCTGGCCCCAAGTATAGTGTGAAACGCGTCAGCTCTCCTGGTGTGCTGTGACATGTAGTGCTGTTTTTCCATTTGGATTTACAATAAAGGCAATTTTTATTCGGAGTGCGGCTGTCCAGAAGAATACGTTCTTTTGTTTTCCGATTCTAATCCTAATCCTCATCTATCTAACCCTGTAAAGAAAAGATTGTTACATATTTTGAAGCTGCTCCAGTCCAGTGACTCCGGTCCCAGGCTGCGCTGTTAGTGACGGCTCCCGTGTAAAGCAGGGGCAGCTGACCAAATTCCCCCCCTTAGAAAGTCTATGGGTGCCATCATCTCCTATTGATTCTGTCGGCTTTCTCACTCTACACCAGTGGTCTCCAAACTGCGGCACGAGGGCCAGATGTGGCCCTTTGCTTGTTTTTATCCGGCCCTTGGGGCACTATTTAATCCACTGATACCAACAATGGGACATAGTTTCTCCTACTGACACCAGCAAAGGGGCCCAAGGACACCAAGGATGGGGGACAATTCCTCACAATGACACCAAGGATGGGGGACAATTCCTCACAATGACACCAAGGATGGGGGACACAATTCCTCACAATGACACCAAGGATGGGGGACACAATTCCTCACAATGACACCAAGGATGGGGGACAATTCCTCACAATGACACCAAGGATGGGGGACAATTCCTCACAATGACACCAAGGATGGGGGACAATTCCTCACAATGACACCAAGGATGGGGGACAATTCCTCACAATGACACCAAGGATGGGGGACAATTCCTCACAATGACACCAAGGATGGGGGACAATTCCTCACAATGACACCAAGGATGGGGGACAATTCCTCACAATGACACCAAGGATGGGGGACACAATTCCTCACAATGACACCAAGGATGGGGGACAATTCCTCACAATGACACCAAGGATGGGGGACAATTCCTCACAATGACACCAAGGATGGGGGACACAATTCCTCACAATGACACCAAGGATGGGGGACAAAATTCCTCACAATGACACCAAGGATGGGGGACACAATTCCTCACAATGACACCAAGGATGGGGGACAATTCCTCACAATGACACCAAGGATGGGGGACACAATTCCTCACAATGACACCAAGGATGGGGGACACAATTCCTCACAATGACACCAAGGATGGTGGACAATTCCTCACAATGACACCAAGGATGGGGGACACAATTCCTCACAATGACACCAAGGATGGGGGACAATTCCTCACAATGACACCAAGGATGGGGGACAATTCCTCACAATGACACCAAGGATGGGGGACAATTCCTCACAATGACACCAAGGATGGGGGACAATTCCTCACAATGACACCAAGGATGGGGGACACAATTCCTCACAATGACACCAAGGATGGGGGACACAATTCCTCACAATGACACCAAGGATGGGGGACACAATTCCTCACAATGACACCAAGGATGGGGGACAATTCCTCACAATGACACCAAGGATGGGGGACACAATTCCTCACAATGACACCAAGGATGGGGGACAATTCCTCACAATGACACCAAGGATGGGGGACAATTCCTCACAATGACACCAAGGATGGGGGACAATTCCTCACAATGACACCAAGGATGGGGGACAATTCCTCACAATGACACCAAGGATGGGGGACAATTCCTCACAATGACACCAAGGAAACCAAATGTAATGAAAGGAAATGAATGCTGAAAATAATCAATGAAACAAAGTTAGTAAGATAACGAATCTATCCGAAAATAAACAAAACACAAGTTCTGCACATGTCTAATATACAGAATGTAAAGTGCTGGGTAAATTGTTGGCACTTTACCAAAAACAAAAAATAATCCCTTTTTTTCCCCCGTTTTTTAGGAAATGATCGCTATCGGCGTCAGTAATTTTGTTGGGAGCTTCTTCCAGTGTTTTCCCATCAGTGCCTCTGTGTCTCGATCCGTGCTCCAAGAAAGTACCGGAGGAAACAGCCAGGTGGGTTACCTACGCAGGTAAGCTTGGAAATCCTGTAACCAATCACAGCACAGATATTGGTCCTTATTCCTAAAAAAAAAAAAAAAAAAGGCGTTAGGATCTATCTGGTTGGTACAGTTCATATAACTTAGTCCGAGGCTTATTATTTTATACTGAAATCCAGGATGTGATGTGATTTTATTATTCTTTGGTTGTTTGCAAACAGGTAGCCAGCGCCATAGCATCATTTGTGATCTTTGTGATCATCCTCCGGGCCGGGGAACTCTTCCAGGACTTACCAAAGGTAAGCGAACGGATATAAAATAAGGATAAACAGGTGTGTAGGCACCACAAGCCAAGACTAAGGACTAACTTACGAAACGCGTAAGGTGTTTTTACAGTGTTATACATGTCTTTTCAATAAAGGAATACTATTTTCTGGATGTCATCCTGAGTGCCAATCATCCTTTTCCTTATAAAATACGGATGATGTGCCTATTCACAAAAGACAATTGCAGTCGTATTCACTGTAGCAGTCATTGCTATAGTCACTGTGGTAGTGATGGATACTGTATATTAGTGACAGTGCATGCCCTTTTATTATTAGATATGATATGACAGTGGGAAGCCAACACATTTCGGGGGCTTCCAATTCCCCTTTATCTGGGACAGTTGAGCACCAGTATGACAGGTGCAGGGGCGGACTGACAACTCATGGGGCCCCCAGGCAATAGAAGATTATGGGGCCCCCCGGGCTTACAGAGGGCCACCATGCCAGGAGGCGGGGCAGCTAAAATCTCAGGATTTTCACATCAAAAGCATGTCGGTTTCAAACATATCAGGGACAGATGTAAAAAAAACACACAGATTTTGACATACTGTCCCTAGTTTTATTGAACCTGGCAACCCTGATGGGGTCCCCTAGTGGCATGGGGCCCTCGGGCAGTCCCCGAGAACTCCAATGGTCAGTCCGCCCCTGGACAGGTGTAATACCAGTACCCAACTGTAGCTCTCACTGCTGTAGGAGGATTGGCGAGCCCCCAAAAGGTTTTGGCTTTTACATTCATATGATATCTAATAATAAAAAAAAAAACTTGTAGACTAAATAAATCAGGAACTCTTTTAACCACTTAAGTCCCGGACCATTATGCAGGTAAAGGACCTTGCCCCTTTTTGCGATCCGGCACTGCGTCGCCTTAACTGACAATTGCGTGGTCGTCCGACGTGGCTCCCAAACAAAATTGACGTCAATTTAAAAAAATCGCGGTCACGGAGGACAGGACCGGGTCACTGGGCTTCTTAACCACATAAGACCCGGACCTTTAGGCAGGTTAAGGACCTGCGTCGCTTTAACTGACAATTGCGCGGCCGTGCGACGTGGCTCCCAAACAAAATTGGCGTCCTTTTTTTCCACATATAGGGCCAGATTCAGGTAGAGTTACTCTGGAGTATCAGTGATACTCCAGCCTAACTCTCACTTTGAGCCGGCGTTTCTGTTTTCTGTAGTCAGAAAACAAGAAACGCCGGGTTGGAGTTCCTATACGAGTGGCGTAATTGTATTTCACCGTCGTATCGTAACTTCAATTTTAAAAATGGCGCGCGGGGCGTTCCCGCTGATTAACGCCGAGAATATGTTAATCAGCGAGAGACGGAAATTCACGATCGTACGCTGGCGCGACGCAGTGACTTTCCGACGTTTCCGTAAGAGATACGCGGCGCAAAGATAAAGCAGCCCCCTAGTGGAGTATCCTATGTTAAGTATAGCCGTCGTCATCGTGTCGCGGAAAAAAAAATTTGAGTCGTTTGCGTAAAACGTCCGTGAATGGGGATTGACGTCATTGACGTTCCCTGAAAGAATTTGGAGCATGCGCACTGACAGTCGACGCATGCGCAGTACGTTCGCCGCGGGATCGCGCATAGTTAACATAATACACGCCCCCCTACCCTCCCCAATTTGAATTCCGCCGGCTCATTTTCGCTACGCCGCCGCAACTTTAGGAGCAAGTGCTTTGTGAATAACAGTACTTGCTCCTAAAGTTACGGCGGAGTAACGTAAACGAGAAACGTTACTCCAAAGTAAAGAAGCGCCTATCAACCTGAATCTGGCCCATAGAGATTTCTTTTGGTGGTATTTGATCACCTCTGCAGTTTTTATTTTTTGTGCTATAAACAAAAATAGAGCGACAATTTTGAAAAAAATTCAATATTTTTTACTTTTTGCTATAATAAATATCCCCCAAAAATATATATATAAAAAAAATGTTTTCCTCAGTTTAGGCCGATACGTATTCTTCTACCTATTTTTGTTAAAAAAAAATCACAAATACGCGTTTATCGATTGGTTTGGGCAAAATTTATAGCGTTTATAAAATAGGGGATAGTTTTATTGCATTTCTAGTCATTTTTTTTTTTTTACTACTCGTGACTGCGACATTATGGCGGACACTTCGGACAATTTTGACACATTTCTGGGACCATTTTCACAGTAAAAAATGCATTTAAAATTCACTGATTACTGTGAAAATGACAATTGCAGTTTGGGAGTTAACCACAAGGGGGCACTGAAGGGGTTAAGTGTGACCTCATCTGTGTTTCTAACTGTAGGGGGGTGTGGCTGTAGGTGTGACGTCATTGATTGTGTTTCCCTATATTAGAGAACACGCGATCGATGACGGCGCCACAGTGAAGAACTGGGAAGCCGTGTTTACACACAGCTCTCCCCGTTCTTCAGCTCCGGGGACCGATCGCGGGACTCCAGCGGCGATCAGGTCCGCGGGTCACGGAGCACGGCTGGGCACTTAAAGAGGACGTACCTGTACGTGCTTGTGCCCAGCCGTGCCATTCTGCGGACGTATATGTGCAGGAGGCGGTCCTTAAGTGGTTAAAGGGGACGTACCTGTACGTCCATATGCCCAGCCGTGTCATTCTGCTGACTTAAGTAGTAAAAGACTTAAGTAGTAAAAGAGAAGAGAGGCGCCTCTAAGTGTAGCAATGTGTTGCTAAATGTTGTACCTTCATTAGATGTTACCATATTGCTACACTTAGAGGCGCCTCTCTTCTCTTTTATACTCAGTTGTGACGTTACGCTTTGGGGATTTTTGCTGACACGTAATGGGGGGGGGCACAATTTAGCATGTTCGCCCTGGGCTCCTTGTCCCTGCCCCACTAACATATTAATCCTTTTGCTATTGCAGGCCATCTTAGCAGCAATCATTATAGTCAACTTGAAGGGGATGTTTAAACAGTTCTCGGAGGTCCGTGTTCTATGGAGAACCAATAAAATCGATCTGGTAAGAAATATTTCATATCCGTGCTTGGCAGGGGTTACAGGTAACCAAGATGATGGTATTTTGAAGTAAGCAGGAGAAAACAAGTACATTGGCAATGTCCCTAAAAAAAATTGGGGGAAATTTTACTTGCCCCTGCTGGCAGTTTGCTTGCCCCTGCCTGATGGGACATTGCACAGGATATATATGAAGCTGAACAATAATGATGAGAAGAGTTGAAACTGTTATAGCAGCAAAGGGCGGGACCAACTCAATATTGAACCCTACGGACTACGACTGGGGTTAAAGTTCATGTGTGTGTAAAGGCAGGTGTCCCAATACTTTTGACAATATAGCATATATACTCGGTGTAATATATATATATACATTTTTTTTCCTTCAGATTATCTGGTGGGTGACTTTTGCAGCAACCATTTTGCTAAACATGGACATTGGCCTGGCAGTCTCTATGACGTTTTCTTTGCTGACCATTATATATCGGACACAGATGTAAGTACTGTAGACCCCGGGTATTACAATATATTAAAAAATTGCGCACCCTCATGGAAAGGCGCCAAATTTTGGTACTTAAAAATGTGTTGCTCGCGCTCTAACGCACGCGGCAATTCCTCACATGTGTGGTTTGATCGGCGTTTACATATGTGGGCGGGACTTACGTGTGTGTGTGTGTGTGTGTGTGTTCGCTTCTGAGCACGAGATACCGGGGACAGGGATGTTTTAATTTTATTTAAATTTTAAAAAAAATACACTTTTTTTTACATTTTATTTTTTATTTTTTGATCACTTTTATACCTATTACAAGGAATGTAAACATCCCTTGTAACAGGTCCTCTTTATGAAGAGATGCGGGGTCAATAAGACCCCACATCTCTCCTCCAGGCTGGAAAGGATGAGATCGGAAAACAAAAACATTCACTGATCTCATGCTTACCAGCTGTGGTCGTTGCTTTGTTTACATCCGCGGCCCGGGCGTGACGTCATAATATCACGCCCGGCCCTTTCCGATGGTCATAGAGATGACTGGTGACCATCTGGTCACCGGAAATCTCTTGTCATGTATATTCAATTATGTCTGGCAGCTTACCTTTCTCTCCATGCAGGGGTGGACTGACCATTGAGGCACTTGGGCACTGCCCGAGGGCTCCATGCCACTAGGGGGCCCCATCAGGGTTGCCAGGCTCAGTAAAACCAGAGACAGTATGTAAAAATCTGTGTTTTTTTTTTACATCTGTCCCTGATATGTCCGAAACCGACATGCTTTTGATGTGAAAATCCTGAGATTTTAGCTCCCCCGCCTCTGCACTGCCTCCTGGCATGGTGGCCATCTGTAAGCGAGGGGGCCCCATAATCTTCTATTGCCCGGGGGCCCCATGAGTTGTCAGTCTGCCCCTGTCTCCATGTGTTCATTAGAGGCCAGACTCTCTTATCTGGCTGCCTTTATTATCTCTCCTCCCTGTATGGCTCCACCCCAGGCCATCCCAGGAACTCTATATTAACCAGTGCACTGCAGGTCTGCTTTGCTGATCAACGTTGTTTGTTAGCTTTGTGTTCCTGCCTCCCGTGTGCTACGTTAATATCTCTGTGTACCGACTCTGGCTTGTCTACGACTACTCCTGTTTAACTGTGACCCTGACCCTTGGCTTACCCTTCACTATCCCTTGTGTCCTGAGTGGCTGCTTCACCTTTCTCCCTACAGAGCGTGACCTGGGGGACTCCGGGGGCCGCGACCTGGATCCAGTTGCAGCGAAGGCCATCCTCACCACTAGAGGCTCTGGTGAATACCAGCTGGACCTTAGACTTCGCGCCCTGGGGAATCTTGGGCTCAAGCTTCCTGTCCATCCGCAGCAGTCTGCTATAGGGTACACTACCTTGCGGTGCACCCCTGACTCCAACGGGGTGCATTTGTCATCTGGCCACAGGTGACCTGACATCTCTATGGTCATCATCCGGTGGCGGACGATCTTCTTCGGGTCCCCGATGGCACGGCAGAGCCCGGAGAATCATCGGATGGTGGTGGGAGGGGGGAATCCCCTCCCGTCGCCTGTAAGAACGATCAAGTGTGAGAAATGCAGATGTAAAAAATAAATCTGTTATGTCCACTGGAATAAAATGGGACTTTTTTTTTCAGGTCCAATTACTCAGTCTTTGGACAAGTTTACGGAACTGATGTCTACAGAGATGTGTCCGGGTGTCAGCAGGTAATTTGGTGGTTTAATCTTATCCTGGTATGAGCCTCCGTTCACCTAACATTCACACTCATTGTTCTATGCCCAGTACATTCGCTCTTGGCTCTGAGTGCCCCCATGTAGTAGATTTCAGAGCGGAGATTCAGCTATAAGAATGTTTTAATTTTTGAAAATCTTAAAGCTGTCCTCACTGTCCCTATCCTTTAAAGTACAATTAACTACTTAAAAAGTGGAGTTTCCATCCCAATTTTGTTTTTTCATTATTGTGCTCATTAGACCTGAAAAAAATAAAAGAAAAAAAGATTTTTTTTTTACTCCTCTGGAAATGCCTGTTGCTATGCGGTCCCACAAAATCTGCCTTTGGAATCACCTAGGATTCTGACATCATCTCCCTCTAATGCTCCTGGGAAATGTGTCATCATTTCCCAGGATGCAGTGCGCTGCCCAATTATCACTCCCCATCCAAGACTTCCAGGAAGTAAGTGCTTGTAGGCTTCACAATGCCCAAAAGCAAAATGACAACCGTGTGGACCTAGTTTTTTGAACCATGGGCCAGATTCAGGTAGTTCGGCGTATATTTAAGCCGGCGTAGCGCATCGTCTTTATGCTACGCCGGCACAGCGTAGAGAAGCAAGCATGCTATTCACGAAGAATATGCGATCCACGTTGCGCCGGCGTAGCATATAGTTGTTGGCGTAAGCCAACGTAAGTTAAAGTAGGTGGAAGTGGGCGTGATATATTAAAATGAAGCGTGACCCCATGCAAATGATGGGCTGAGCTTCAAAAAACGAACTGCGCATGCTCACAGTTACATCGAAATAGCTGCTTAAGATACGCCGAACACTGCCTACGACGTGAACGTAACCTACGCACAGCCCTCTTTACGTAGTACTACGTAAACGGCGTATGCAACGTAAAATTCGACGGCGTCGTTCCCTGGCCCATACCTTTGCATTACCTGTGCCTGCTATATGAGCGGTTACTTTACACCGGACGTAAGACTTACGCAAATCACATATATGAAGCGGCCGGGCGCATCTACGTTTGTGAATCGGCGTATCTTACTCATTTGCATATTTAAAATGGGAACGCCAAATGCGTCCAGCGTAACTATGCGCCCACGATACAGCAGCGTAGGAAAGTTACGTCGGTCGGAAGAAGCCTATTTTCAGGCGTATCTAGTTCTGTGGGTACGGCGCACAGATATAACGGCGCACATTTTGACTTACACGGCGTATCTCGGCGTATCTTGATTCACCTATGTGAATCTGGCCCTATTTTTTTTTTAACCTCCCTGGCGGTATGATTCTTTAAGATTTTAGAAAAATTCGAGGAATCCCCCGAAGTGGGGCTTTGAAGGCAACAAGAAATTTTTAAATATTATATACAAGATTATAAAGTTTTATTAATAAATAACAAAGTGTCCAGGGACACATGAATATAAAAATAAAAAAAGAACAAATAATTATACAATTTGAATGATCCACAAAATGAGTACCAGGCCCAACGCGTTTCGGGTTTTCCCTTCTTCAGGGGCCGAAGGCTGTGTGAGATCTGGTAAATTTGTTCAAAAAAACATTATAAGAAAAAACTAATAAAGCATAAACAAAGGCAAAATACATATATAGGTGCAATAAATCGAACACATACCAATCAAAATAGTTTAAAATTGCAGGTCATTCGAGGCATATATCAACCATGGCGTGGAGATTTTCAAGATGGAGTGGAAATAGGAAAACCGGAATACTGTGCTTTATATGGCCATATTAGGACCACAAAGAACTGTCGCAAAGTGTATACTGTCCTAAAATAAATAAATAATAGTGTACATAAGAAGGTGTCTAAATGTATATATTATAATCATAATGTCTAGTTAGAGTCAACTGAAAACACCAAAAGAAAATGGCGTATCAGAGAGCACATACCAAGATTATTGAAGAGTATCGATATGGTAGCATCTGAGCAGTTGTAAGCAGATGGAATCACTGACAATCTGTGTGTAATAACATATAAATTGGTCAGTGAAAATAGTCAAGGTTGGGTCCAGGAGAACACCATTTATAGACCCAGATCAAAGTACTTACATGTAAGTGTAAACAAGCGCGGTATCGCAGCATTCTGCCATGTCAGGCTGCTAAAAAAACGAGGGATGTTTAAATAGGGTAAGAAAAGTGGGCGGGTGTAGAGTATGGGCGTGGTCTGGTGACGTGGCGTCACCCAATAAGTTGGCAGGGAATGGTTATAGTGACGCTGATCGCGTCGTAAATAGGCACGGAATACAGGCGGAAATGAGTATCAGTAGGCGGTCCTGTCCTCACATGACGACTATCGCGCCATGTAAGGGCATGAAGTCAGGGCGGAAATGAGGTGAATAAGCGCCATCGCCTAGAAGTCCGGAGGTGGGGCTGTAATGATGACGCGAGCCGCGTCGGCGGAAGGGCGTGCAGTAAGGGCGGAAGTAAAGAGCCGCTTTGCATGACGCCTATCGCGCCATGTAGGGGCATAAGGTCAGGGCGGAAGTGAGGTAAATAAGCGCCGCCGCCCAGAAGTTCGAAAGTGGGGCTATAATGATGACGCGGGCCGCGTCAACGAAAGGGTATAGGGTAAGGGCGGAAGTAAAGAGCCGCTTGAGCTCCGCCGTCAAGCAGCGGGTCAATGCGGTAACATATCAACAGAGCCCCACACCGATCACCTATGTGGCGGGCGGGGCAAATACAAGAATGGTCATCAAAATATGTGACCGCCACCACCCATAAGAACCAGATGGGGAGCATGTGAGTGACACAGATGGCGTCATTCAAAAAATGGAGGCGGGGGCGGGGTGTGTAATCACCACCGCCCAGGGTCCTGACATAGCTATTGTAGTCTACACTTAACATTGAAAATTACAGCTCTAGCAATGTTCATAAAGAAAAAGGGAGAGGTCAAAAGACTTGGGCTGATACTAATATATCTTTGAGCAAGCACTCCAGAGAGGGCTGAAAGGTATGGGAAAAAACATCTATATAAAAAATATGTATGTAAAAAATATATATGTATTCATGTACAAGATCCCACATATCTAATTAAAGATAAGGGCCGACAGTGAGGTCCAAAAAAGGAATGAAAGAGACAGAAATTATGCCAATTCATATCACTTTAAGATTTTAGGTGCTGAAAGCGGTACCATTATTTGCAAGGGAATTTGGCGTTTTATACTGTAGGCTTGTAATTCTTAGGAATAACTCACTGAAATATTTTCAAACAAGAGTCTAATAGGCATCCTGGGTATGATTTTTTTTTTTTTTTCTTATTAAAAATTATAATATAATAAATAATTATAAAAAATTATAACAAATAATAATATAATTATAGTAAAAATTATTCAATAATGTAATCAAATCAAAATCACTGAAATTTGCTCAGTTGCAGAATTTTTGCTGTCATTATTTTTTTTTTTTATGACGAATTTCCCCACAAATCGCTATCGCTAAATTCTGCAAGTGATTCTGATTTATTATCGCTGTTTTTTAGCTGCTCTAAAACAATTTTTGCCATAAAGGAACACTTTTGGTTGCTATGGGCAATCTACAGTTTGCAGGGAGAAAGAACAGTTTTTATTATATAAAATGACATGTAGTGTACAGGGCAGACCACTAGGGACATGGGGGGTGTGTATTTTTTACATACAGTACTGTAATCTATAAGATTACAGTGTACTGTATGTATAGTGTTTGTTTACTTTTTTAAATTTGGCGCCGTTCCCCCCCCTACGTCGCGACGCTCGCAGGGAAGGGAATCGGCGGTACACACAGCATCAGGCGGACATCCGGCCGCCGTGTACTGCGGAGATTCATCGCTGGATCGCAGAGAAAAGGTAAGTAAACTTTTTTCTGCATCCAGCGAGGCAAGTCCGTGTGTGGCACGGGGTTACCGATCGTAGCTTTAAAATCTCACCCCGTGCCACACACGGGAAGACCGCCAGGGAGGTTAATAACTATGCGGAGCGGCGGCGGATTGTAAAATAGTAAGTGGCCGGATTTATATTATAAAAACGCAGGATGAAAGGACATACATTTGAAAAATTATAACTGTGGTTGGAACCTCACTTTGAGGACCTGGCCCCTTTCGGAGATTTGTTGTTTACAAGTTAAAAACATATTTTTTGCTAGAAAATTACTTAGAACTCCCAAACATTAAACACCCTAGAGAATAAAATGGCGGTCGTTGCAATACTTTATGTCACACCATATTTGCGCATCAGTCTTGCATACTTTTTTGAGTTAAAAAATAAGACAACAGTGAAGTCAGACCAATTTTTTTTTTTTTTGTTTAAAGATTTTATTGGTATTTCAGGATAAATTGTACAATAAAGCAATAAACATGTCAGACCAATTTTTCTTTATATTGTGAAAGATAATGTTACGCCGAGTAAATTGATACCCAATACGTCACGCTTAAAAATTGCGCCCGCTCGTGGGATGGCGTTGAACTTTTTCCCCTTTAAAAATCTCCATAGGCGACGTTTAAAAAATTCTACAGGTTGGATCTTTAGAGCAACAGTGGAGGTCTAGGGCTAGAATTATTGCTCTCGCTCTAACGATCGCAGTGATACCTCATTTGTGTGGTTTGAATATGGCTTTCATATGCGGGCGCTGCTCAGGTATGCGTTTGGATCTGCACGCAAGCTCGGCAGGACGGGGGCGCGTCCTGCCGAGGGGTCACAGCCGAAAAAAAAAAACAACTGACAGTCATCTAATCCCTCTCCACTGTATCCAAAATGAAAAAAATAAAGTTTTGCCTTTATTTACTTTAACTTCCTTCTAATACGCTGCTCAGCACCAATCAGGGAGAGAGAAGGCAGTTCTCCTGATTTGCATGGTGCTGTCAGCTTAAAACATTTACGCCAGGTTGGTAAATATTCTGCTTTGTAAGCCATTTCTTTTTTTATTATCCGCTATGCTTGTTTTTGGTCGTGTGTGATAAAATATACATTTTGTATTTCACAGGCCAAAGAGTTGCCAGGAATTAAGATCTTCCACTCTTCATCCACAGTCTTCTACGCCAACGCCGAGCAGTACAGCCAGGCTCTGTACCGGAAGGTAACACTAATGAGATTTCACTACTTGGAAGGGTTTCTCCTCCTGAGCCGGCTATTCATCCATCGAAATTCGGGCCGGATCATAAATTCGATCCATGAATGGGCACTGAGGTTGAACAGAAGTCAATTTACCGATCAACATCTGTACAAGTTCCCCGTTGTATCGTTTTTTTTTTGTTCAACCTGCTGGTTGAATGAAATAACCGACCAATGTATGGGCAGCTTAACCACTTAAGGACCGCCGCACGCCGATATACATCGGCAGAATGGCACGGATGGGCACAGGGACGTATATATACGCCCCCTCTAAGAGCCCAGCCATGGGTCTGAAGCTCCGTGACAGCGCCCGCGGGACCCGATCGCCGCCGGTGTCCCGCAATCGGTCACATGAGCTGAAGAACGGGGAGAGGTGAGTGTAAACAAACCTTCCCCGTTCTTCTCTGTGGCAATGTCAGTGATCGTCTGTTCCCTGATATAGGGAACGACGATCACTGACGTCACACGTCCAGCCCCGCCCCCCTACAGTTAGAAACACACATGAGGTCACACTTAACCCCTTCAGCGCAGTAAAAAAAAGGCAGTAAAAAAAATAAGAATAAAAAAAGGGCAGTAAAAAAAAAAATATGCCAATCGGTGCCCACAAATGGGCACTGACTGGCAACATGGATCCATCAGTGCCACCCCTCAGTGTCCATCAGTGCCACCTCTCAGTGCCAGTGCCCACCTAGCAGTGCCTATCTGTGTCACCCATAAGTACCCATCAGTGCCACCCATAAGTGCTGCCCATGAGTGCCTATCTGTGCTGCCCATGAGTGCCCAGTTCCACCTATGAGTGCCCATCAGTGCCACCTCATCGGTGCCCATCAGTACTACCTCATCGGTGCCCATCAGTGCTGCCATATCAGTGCCCGTAATTGAAAGAGAAAACATACTTATTTACAAAAAAAAAAAATAACAGAAAAAAAAACGTATTTTTTTTTTTCAAAATTTTCAGTCTTTTTTTAGTTGTTGCGCAAAAAAAAAAAATCGCAGAGGTGATCAAATACCACAAAAAAAAAGCTCTATTTGTGGGGAAAAAAGGACGCCGATTTTGTTTGGGTGCAGTGTAGCACGACCGCTCAATTGTCATTCAAAGTGCGACATCGCCGAAAGCTGAAAATTGGCTTGGGCGGGAAGGTGCGACCATGTGACCAGCAGCAGAGGACTAGAAGCTCCTCCTGCTTAGGTTTCCCTGCAGACAGGCTGGGTCATGTGACCGCTGTATATGGATTAGAAAAAAGGTAGATTTTTTTAAATTAAAATAATTATATTGCCATCGTCCACAAATACAGAATAGATGATGTCAAGTAAAGGGAACAGGGGGAAATGAACTCAACCACCACAGGAGTCATTTTCCGTTTCTCCATCCTTTTGTGACAGTGCGGACTTGATGTTGAAAAACTCATTGAAAAGAAGAGAAAAGCCTTAAAGAAAATAAAGAGAAGAGAAGAGAAAGCTTTGAAAAAAGCGAAGAAGGGAAATAAACCTAAAGAGGTAAGCAGAGATTGGTTTTACTTCTTTTTTTTTTTTGGCATAGAAAACCAATATGGTGTTTACAAGTTAAAAATAGATTTTTTTATTTTTTTTATAGAAAATTACTTAGAACCCCCAAACATTATATATTGTTTTTTTTTTTCTAACACCCTAGAGAATAAAATCGCGGTCGTTGCAATACTTTTTGTCACACCGTATTTGCACAGCGGGCTTACAAGTGCACTTTTTTGGGAAAAAAAAAATTAAAGCGCTTATTTATTTTAATTAATTTTACTTTATTTTTTTTTAGCATTGTGCCTTTAAAAAAAAAAATATCATATTTATTTTATTACATTTTTTTAACATTGTCCCTTTAAAAAAAAGTTCTTATTTATTTTATTTTACTTTATTATTTTTTTAACATTGTCCCTTAAAAAAAAAAGTATTTATTTATTTTAATACATTTTACATATATTTTTTAACATTTTCCCTTAAAAAAATAAAAATCTTATTTATTTTATTTAATTTTACTTATTTTTTTTTTTAGCATTGTGCCTTTAAAAAAAAAATCTTATTTATTTATTTTTATTTTTTAACATTGTCCCTTTAAAAAAAAAGTTCTTATTTATTTTATTTTACTTTATTATTTTTTTAACAGTGTCCCTTAAAAAAAAACGTATTTATTTATTTTAATACATTTTACATATATTTTTTTAACATTTTCCCTTAAAAAAAAAATCGTATTTATTTTATTTAATTTGACTTATTTATTTTTTTAGCATTGTGCCTTTAAAAAAAAATCATATTTATTTTTTTTAATATTTATTTTTTAACATTGTCCCTTTAAAAAAAAGTTCTTATTTATTTTATTTTACTTTATTTATTTTTTTAACATTGTCCCTGAAAAAAAACGTATTTATTTATTTATTTTAATACATTTTACATATTTTTTTAACATTTTCCCTTAAAAAAAAAAAAAAAAATCGTATTTATTTTATTTAATTTTACTTTTTTTTTTTTTTTAGCATTGTGCCTTTAAAATAAAATCGTATATTTTTTTTAATATTTATTTTTTAACATTGTCCCTTTAAAAAAAAGTTCTTATTTATTTTATTTTACTTTATTTATTTTTTTAACATTGTGCCTTTAAAAAAAAAAAAATCTTATTTATTTATTTTAATACATTTTACATAATTTTTTTTAACATTTTCCCTTAAAAAAAAAAAAAATCGTATTTATTTTATTTAATTTTACTTATTTTTTTTTTTTTTTTAGCATTGTGCCTTAAAAAAAAAATCGTATTTATTTTATTTAATTTTACTTATTTTATTTTTTTAGCATTGTGCCTTAAAAAAAAAATCGTATTTATTTAATTTTACTTTATTTTAATAATCAAATCTCTTTTTTAAACTTTCCTTGTGACAGTTATGCCCTGTACACACGATCGTTTCGTCTGATGAAAAACGAACCGATCGTGTGTGGGCCCCATCAGTTTTTTTTCCCATCGGTGAAAAAAAATAGAACCTGTTTTCAATTTTTCTTATGGTTAAAAAAAGCGATATAAAAAAAACGATCGTCTGTGGGGAAATCCATCGGTGAAAAATCCACGCGTGCTCAGAATCAAGTGTCAACGCATGCTCGGAAGCACTGAATTTCATTTTTCTCAGCACGTCGTTTGTGTTTTACGTCACCGCGTTGGATACGATCGGATTTTTAACCAATGGTGTGTAGGCAAGACTGATGAAAGTCGGCTTTATCGGATATCTGATGAAAAAATCCACCGGTCCGTTTTCACCGGATGAACCGATCGTGTGTACAGGGCATATTAGGTGGTGACAGGTACTCTTTATGGAGGGATTGGGAATCTAAAAGACTCCAAATCCCTCCTTTGCACTTAAAGTATTCAGATGGGAAAAATCAGCATTTCTGAATACTGTTATTTATTTTTTTAGCAGAGAGCCTAGAGAATAAAATGGTGATCGTTGCAAATGGGGGGGGGGGCATCCAGTGACCCACTTGTTAAAGGGGGCTTCCAGATTCCAATGAGTCCCCTGCCCGCAGACCCCCCACAACCAGCGGCCAGGGTTGTCGGGAAGAGGCCCTTGTCCTCGTCAACATGGGGCCAAGGTGCTTTGGGGGGGGGGGGGGGGGGGGCTAAGCCCCCCTTGGTCATCCCGACCTATGAGATTAATGTACCGATTTACTTCCCCTGCCACAGATCTCGGGGCATGACAATCTGGGGTTTGATCGTCTGGAACTTGGAAAACTTGAATATGAGACAGAAGAGGTGAGATTTCCCCCAATCCTTTCTTCCTTTAGCTTTGTTTTATTGCCAGTGTTACTGTAGATATACTGGAACCCTAAGGCCCCTTTCACACTGGGGCGTTTTTCGAGCGCTATTGGAGTGTTATTCAAGTGAAGCCTCATCTGCAATCCCAATGTGAAAGCCCGAGTGCTTTCAGAGCCCTTTCACACTGCCAGCGCCCGAAAAGCGCCGCTAAGACCCTAACATTTTAGGGCGTTTTTGCAGTGCCTCAGTGTGAAAGGGTAAGGCGTTTTTACAGCGCTTTTCGATTCATTTCAATGGAGAGGGGCGTTTTTGGAGTGTTTTTTTCCGCGCCCCAAAGCTGCTCCATAGATGCTGCTTGCAGGACTCAGTGTGAAAGGGTCCATTGAGATGCATGGAGAGCGTTTTATGAGCGTTTTAATAGCGATATTTTTAACGTTGTAAAAACGCTTCAGTGTGAAAGGGGTCTAAGGCTCCATTCAAACCTTCCGCGTTTTTAAGAAACATGCAAAAACACGCAACGCTCCTGTGTGGACCCAGCCTGAAGTCACTATGGCAAGGCTGGGTTCACACTGATGCAGTGCGGGGCGGGGGGCGGAAGCCACATGTGATTCAGGCAGGAATCGCACCGCATTCTTGTTCACATCACATGCGATTCTTTTTGTATGGGCTCAAATCGCACTGCAAAGGTATCGGTTTCAGTTATAGGAGCAAATGCAGGAGCTTAGGACCGATATCAGTGCAACCCTACTGTGTACTATTAACATCTTCTCTGTTTACTTTTTACTAAAACACTTGTTTTTCAGAGCCGGTTCACACTCCCGCGGCACGACTTCGGGGGCGAATCTCTGCAGGACGACTTCAGAGGCGACCTGCAAAACGACTTCTGTATAGGAGTCAGTGCATGTCGCCCCGAGCCGCCCCCGAAGTCGTACAAGAACCTTTTTCTAAGTCGGAGCGACTTGCGTCGCTTCTATTAGAACGGTTCCATTGCATTCAATGGGGCGCGACTCGCCAGGCGGCTGAGCCGCCTGACGAGTCGCCCCAGTGTGAACCGGCTCTTACTCTTTTTTCCATTCTTGGTTGCATCTCCACAACCAAGAATGGAAAAAGGGTTAAGCTCAGTTTTCCACTTGTGCGACTTCTCATGCGACTTGGGACTGCAAAGCCACATGACAAGTCGTACCCCATGATTTCCAATGAGTACCATTCATATTGCTGCAACTTCAAGTCACAGCGACTTCAAAGTAGTCCCTGCAGTACTTTGGCCCCACTTTGATGTGACTTGAGGTCCAGGACCTAAATAATACACAGGCATCGCTTCAAGTCACATCAAAATCGTGGCAAAAAATTGCTGTAAATCGCTGCAAAATCGTGCGACTTTTGGGTTGCAATAGTGGCAACAGAGCCTAAATAAATCTGGAGACTAACCTATCATCTTTTTTTCCCTTCCCGCTCATAATGACAGAACAAAGAGCAAGATATGACTGAGGGCTCCATTATCGTCGTCCCCGGCCAGGCGACCAGCGATGAGCGCGGTGGGAGGAGCCTGCTGGAAGCTCTGGGTTTGGACAAACCAAATTTCCACTCTGTGATCCTGGACTTTTCTGCCGCGAATTTCGTAGACACCGCCTGCGTCAAAGTGTTAGGAAAAGTGAGTTCATTAAATCCTGAAACGTTCCCAGATGATGTTTTCCGGTATCGCAACCTGTGGTCGGCGGCGTCCTAATTGCAATACGGCGCTGCGCTATTTTAACTGACAATTGCGCGGTCATGTGACGCTGTACACAAATAAAATTGACGACCTTTTCCCACAAATAGAGCTTTCTTTTGGTGGTATTTTTTTGCTATAATCTGAAAAATTGCGATAATTTAACCACTTGCCGCCCGCCATATTGCAAAAAGACGTCGGCAAAGTGGTTTCAATATCCAAAGTGGAGGTCGGGGGCACGCATCAAGGCGACCGTTGTTGCAGGGTGTCAGTGTGACACCCCGCAACACCGATCTAGGTGGAGACTCATGATCAGCCATGTCCAATCACGGCTGATCACGATGTAAACAGGAAAAGCCGGCTGCTCCTCTGACAGGGGGGGGTTTGTGCTGATTAATTATCAGCACAGCCGCCCCGAGAATGCCCACACTGGACCACCAAAGATGCCACTAGACCACCAGGGATGCCACCCTAGACCACCAGGAATGACATTCACAAATAATGGATGCCAATCAGTGCCCACAATGGATGCCAATCAATGCCCACAATGGGCATCACTGATTGGCAGGCATTATTGTTTGGCATCCATTAGTATGTTAGTGCCACCTATCAGTGCCCATCTATGCCCATCCGTACCACCTATCAGTGCCCATCCATGCCGTCTATCTGTGCCCATCCATGCCGTCTATCTGTGCCCATCCATGTCGCCTATCCGTGCCCATCCATGCCGCCTATCCGTGCCCATCCATGCCGCCTATCCGTGCCCATCCGTGCCGCCTATCCGTGCCCATCCGTGCCGCCTATCTGTGCCCATCCGTGCCGCCTATCTGTGCCCATCCGTGCCGCCTATCTGTGCCCATCCGTACCGCCTATCTGTGCCCATCCGTGCCGCCTATCCGTGCCCATCCGTGCCGCCTATCTGTGCCGCATATTAGTGCCCATCAATGCCACCACATCCGTGCCAACTCATCAGTGCCCATCAGTGCTGCCTTATCAGTGTCCATCAGTGCAGTACTATCAGTGCCCATCCGTGAAGCAGAAAACTTACTTATTTACAATGTTATATAACTGAAACAAAAAATAATAATTGTTTTCGAAATTTTCAGTCATTTTAAAAAAAAAATTGCAGAAAATAAAAACCACAGAGGTGATCAAATACCACCAAAAGAAAGCTCTATTTGTGGGAACAAAATGATACAATTGTCATTCAAAGTGCAACAGCACTGAAAGCTAAAAATTGGTCTGGGCGGTAGTGATGAGCGGAATACGCCATATTCGATTTCGCGATATTTCGCAAATATTTAGAAGAATATTCGCGAATATTCGTTAATATTGAATATTCGTGATATTTTATAAAAAAAAAAAAAAAAAATTGCGAAATTTCGCTATTTTTTTTTTGATAAAATATCACGAACATTTCATATTTACGAATATTCGCTATATTTTATAAAAAAAAAAAAAAATAGCGAAATTTCGCATATGCGAAAGCGAAAATGATTGTGAAATTTCGCTATTTTTTTTTTGAGAAAATATAGCGAATATTCGTAAATATCGAATATTCGTGATATATTATAAAAAATAAAAAAAAATGCGAAATTTATAAAATATCACGAATATTCGATATTTACGAATATTCGCTATATTTAATAAAAAAAAAAAATTGCGAATGCGAAAATGATTGCGAAATTGATTGCGAAATTTGAAAAAATACGAATATTCGAAATAGCGAATATTCGCCGCGATATTCAAGTTATTTGCGAATACTCAAATATGCAATATTCGTATATTTAATAAAAAAAAAAAATTGCGAATGCGAAATTGATTGCGAAATTGATTGCGAAATTTGAAAAAATACGAATATTCGAAATAGCGAATATTCGCCGCGATATTCGAGTTATTCGCGAATACTCAAATATGCAATATTCGTAGCGAATATTCGCAATGCGAATATTCGTGAGCAACACTACTGGGCGGGAGGGTGTACAAGTGCCAGGTATGGAAGTGGTTAAAAAAACAATATTTAATTTTTAAAAAAACAATATTGTTTATTTTCTACTATAAACACATCCAATAGAAACAAAAAAAAAATGTCTTTATCAATTTAGGCCATTATGTATTCCGCTACACGTTTTTGGTAAAAATAAATAAAAAATCCCAATAAGCACAAAAGTTATTGCGTCTACAAACTATGGGATATTTTTATGGAATTTTAATTATTTTTATTTTTTTACTAGTAATGGCGGCGATCAGCGATTTATAGCAGGATTGCGACATTGCTGCGGACATTTTGGACATTTAACTGACACTTTTGACACTTTTTTGGGGACCAGTGACACTAATACAGTTATCAGTGCTAAAAATGTGCACTTTTAGGCCGCGCACACACGATTGAACATGTCCGCTGAAGCTGGTCCACAGACCAGTTTCAGCGGACATGTTCGATCGTGTGTGCGGCCGATCGGACCGTTTTCCAGCGGACCAAAGTTTTAAAACATGTCTATAGAGTTGTATATAAAATGCACTTTTTATGTATCAAAATGTGTTTTCCAGCGCTAAACCTTTCACCTGATTTTCTAAATTGCTGCATTTGTAAATTCCACAAGCCAATATAAAGGAAAAGTAGTGGTAAAAAAAAAGCACTTGTGGGTTTAACCAATCCTTGTTTTTTTTTGTACAATTCCCCTTTAAGAGGGCGTGGCAGGGGGTGTGTCCTATTCCTGCATACGTTTGCTGATAGGTGTCCCTCATTTCCATTTCAAAAAGTTGGGAGGTATGAGACTCCTGAGATGTATGACATCGGTTTAGCCCAGGCCAGAAACCAGGAAGCAACTAAAGAAATGTAAAAAAAGTTATTTTTATCTTGCAGATTTTCAAGAATTTTGCTGAAATCGAAGTGGATGTGTACCTGGCGGGCTGCAATGGTAACAAATCCTTTTAATATCTTCAAAATGTTTGCATTGTCACTAAATAAAGATTTTTAAAGTGTACCTGTCATCTCTGCTCAGTGAAGGCTATTTAGAGAAGTCAACCAATTTCCGACCTATCAGATCATTAGAAACAAATGACATCACAGAAGTAGAGTACATGTATTGGGGAACGTTAGGGGGTGTGTATTGTGCTGATTTGCCCCCTTAATGACCGTGCCATTTTTTTGCGATCCGGCACTGCATCGCTTTAACTGACAATTGCGCGGTCGTGCGACGCTGTACCACAACAAAATTGGTGTCCTTTTTTTCCTACAAATATATTTCTTTTGGTGGTATTTGATCACTTCTGCGGTTTTTATTTTTTTGCGCTATAAACAAAAAAAAAACGCCAAATAAAAAAATAAATATATATATATTTTACTTTCTGCTATAATACATATCACCCAAAAATATATATATAAAAAAATGTATTCATCAGTTTAGGGCGATACGTATTATTCTACATATTTTTGGTCAAAAAATAATTCGCACTAAGCGTATATTGATTGCTTTGCGCAAAAGTTATAGCGTCTACGAAATAGGGGATACATTTATGTAAATTTAATTAATATTTTTTTTTTTTTACTAGTAATGGTGGTAATCAGTGATTTTTAGTGGGATTGCGGCAGACAGATTGGACACTTTTGACACTTTTTTGGGATCAGTGACATTTATACAGTGATCAGTGCTATAAATAGCCACTGACTATTGTATAAATGTCACTATTTGATCACCACTGCGGTTTTATTTTTTTTGCACTATAAACAAAAAAAGACCGACAATTTTGAATGAACAAAAAATATTTTTATACTTTTTTCTATAATAAATATCCCAAAAAAAGTAAAACAACTAATTTCTTCATCAGTTTAGGCCGATATTTTTTTATTTCAGGTACTTATATAGCGCCGTCAATTTACGCAGCACTTTACATATCTATTGTACATTCACATCAGTCCCTGCCCTCAAGGAGCTTACAATCTAAGGTCCATAACTCCAGTGGCGTAGCGTGGGTTGTCAGTTCCTGGGGCGATGGAAGTAATTTGCCCCTCCCTGACCCATGGACTTACCTATTTTCAGCTACCTCCAATCTGGTCACATGATCCACTGTGAGACAGCGCTGGCTGTAGGGAAGAGGAGAGCGTGCTTCATAATGACTGGTAAAGCCCGGAGTGGTGACATTATGCATATGTTCTTATGTTCCATCTGTTGTTGGTGCTCCCTCCTCTCCCCATTTGTGACAGCGCCCCTTTAAATTTTGGCCCGGGGCGGTGGCCCCCCTGGCACCCCCCACGCTACGCCACTGCCTAACTCACATTCATACATATAGTAGAGCCAATTTAGGCAGGATCCAATTAACCTACCAGCATGTCTTTGGAGTGTGGGAGGAAAACAGAGTACCCGGAGGAAACCCACGCAGGCACAGGGAGAACATGCAAACTCCAGGCAGGTAGTGTCAAGGTTGGGATTCGAACCAGTGACCCCTTTTTATATATTCTTCTACAAAATGCAATAGTCCTGTATTGCTTGGTTTGCACAAGTTATTGCGTCTACAAACTATAGGATAGATATAGGGACTTTTTTTATTGTTTTTACTGGCGGCCATTATGTATTCTGTTACACGTTTTTGGTAAAAAAAAAACAATAAGTGCAAAAGTTATATCGTTTACAAACGATGGGATATTTTTATGGAATTTTTTTATTTTTTACTAATAATGGCGGCGATCTGCGGTTTTAAGCAGGACTGCGACATTGCAGCGGAAAATCTGACCCCCAAATGACACTTTTTGGGGACTAGTGACATTATTACATTGATCAGTGCTATTAAAATGCACTAATCAATGTAAAAATGACACTGGCAGGTAAGATGTTAACACTAGTGGGCGATCAAGGGGTTAACTGTGTTTACTGGGAGTGTTCTAACTGTAAGGGGGATGGGCTACTGGGACATGACAAAGATTACTGTTTCTGAGATCTCGGACATGTCATCTGGCAGGACGGGGAGTTGCCTTGTTTACATAGGGTTAAGGGTTAGGGTTTCCCATTGAAGAATATGGCTAGGACTCGCCTTAGGGTTATGGTAAGTGTTAGGGGTAAGGGTTAGGGTTAAGGGTTAGGGTTTCCCATTGAAGAATATGGCTAGGACTCGCCTTAGGGTTATGGTAAGGGTTAGGGGTAAGGGTAAGGGTTAGGGTTAGAGGTAAGGGTAAGGGTTAGGGGTAAGGATTAGGTTTTCCCGTTGAAGAATATGGCTAGGACTCGCCTTAGGGTAAGGGTAAGGTGTTAGGGGTTAGGGTTAGGGGTAAGTGTTAGGGTTTCCCATTGAAGAATATGGCTAGGACTCGCTTTAGGGTAAGGGTTAGGGGTTATGGTTAGGGGTAAGGGTTTCCCATTGAAGAATATGGCTAGGACTCGCCTTAGGGTAAGGGTAAGGTGTTAGGGGTTAGGGGTAAGGGTTAGGGGTAAGGGTTAGGGTTTCCCATTGAAGAATATGGCTAGGACTCGCCTTAGGGTAAGGGTAAGGTGTTAGGGTTAGGGGTAAGGGTTAGGGTTTCCCATTGAGGAATATGGCTAGGACTCAGGAATTGGAATTGGACCTCCCAGAGGTCAAAGGTCAGAAGCTGGGTTCCCAGAGGTCAAAGGTCACATGGCGTGGCTGACCCACCACCACCAAAGTGTACCGCCTACCCCAACTAAGTCGGGGAATGAACAAGTCGGGGTAAGCGTCTTGCGCGTAGTATAATGACGGCGGCTGGTCGGCAAGCGGTTAAAGGTGCGTTTTGATGCAATTGCAGAGTGACTCTAAATCGCAGGAAAATCGCACCGTGTTTTGGCCGCCATTTACAAGGGATGACACCAAAAGGCGTGTCACACATTTTGCAGCGATTGCCACTTGACCACCGCCCCCCGGCCCCCCCATGATTCTAAATCGCCAAGTGTGAATGGGGCCTAATTATTTAAAAGAGATGTTGGCTATTTTGCTTCATATATTTCTATAGATACAGTGACAATAATATTAATATTTCATTCATACAGTGACCGTGATCACCGGCCTGGAGGAAGGGAACCTATTTAATGATACCATCACCAAATCTCAGGTGTTTCCCTCTATCCAGGACGTTGTTACTTTTCTGACCATGGATCGCGACCACATCTCCATCCGCGGCGTCAATGTAAGTGATCACATGAAGATGCTGACTTTTAATAAAAGGACCCTGACCTATCCGGGGAGCCAGCCCTGTCCTCACGGGTCGGTTTGCCAATCTTCAGGTCCCCTGTGCCGCCATTTTTTTACTGACCTTTTTGCAGCTTGCTGGGCTTTGTGACTAGTCCCACAGCCTTCTGGGACCTGTGACATGTCCAAAGATGCTGTAGGCCAGGGGTCTCCAAACTTTCTAAACAAAGGGCCGGTTCACTGTCCATCAGACTTTAGGGGGGCCGAACTGCGGGAATTTGGATTAGAAATTGTCCTGCCATCAGTGGGAGTAAACAATGCATCATTAGTATAAGGGGATGGAATAGTGCCCCATCAATGTCAATGGGAGGAAAAGTGCTCCATCATTGGCATCAGTGGGAGGAATAGTGTCCCATCGTTGGTGTCAGTGGGAGGAATAGTGTCCCATCATTGGCATCAGTGGGAGGAATAGCATCTCATCGTTGGTGTCAGTGGGAGGAATAGTGCCCCATCATTGCTATCAGTAGGAGGAATAGTGTCCCATCATTGACATCAGTGGGAGGAATAGTGTCTCATCGTTGGTGTCAGTGGGAGGAATAGTGCTCCATCATTGGTATCAGTGGGAGGAATAGTGTCTCATCGTTGGTATCAGTGGGAGGAATAGTGTCCCATCATTGGTATCAGTGGGAGGAATAGTGTCCCATCATTGGTGTCAGTGGGAGGAATAGTGCCCCATCATTGCTATCAGTAGGAGGAATAGTGTCCCATCATTGACATCAGTGGGAGGAATAGTGTCTCATCGTTGGTGTCAGTGGGAGAAATAGTGCTCCATCATTGGTATCAGTGGGAGGAATAGTGTCTCATCGTTGGTATCAGTGGGAGGAATAGTGTCCCATCATTGGTATCAGTGGGAGGAATAGTGTCCCATCATTGGTATCAGTGGAAGGAATAGTGCCCCATCATTGGCATCAGTGGGAGGAAAAGTGCTCCATCATTGGCATCAGTGGGAGGAATAGTGTCTCATCATTGGTATCAGTGGGAGGCATAGTCTCCCATCATTCGTATCAGATAAATAGTGCCCTCTAATAGGTATCAGTGGGAGAAATAGTGCCCCATTGCTGGTGTCAGTAGGAGGAGAAAAAGTGCCCCATCGTTGGTATCAGTGGAAGGAGTAGCACCTCATAGTTGGTGTCAATGGGAGAAGTAGTGTCCCGTTGTTGTCACCACCAAGAATAATGCCCCATTGTTGGTGTCAGTGAGAGAAATTGTGTCTTGTATCAGTGAGAGGAAAGGTACCCCAAGGCGCCCATAAATGCAAGCAAAGGGCCGCAGTTTGAAGACCACTGCTGTAGGCAATGGAGGGGGGGCCGAACTTCCACTCAGATCACCAGTAATGGCGAACCTTGGCAACCCAGATGTTTTGGAACTATATTTCCCATGATACTCATGCCCTCTGCAGTGTAGTTGAGCATGTAGTTTCAAAAAATCTGGGGTGCCGAGGTTCACCATCACTGACCTAGGTGATCTGGACGAAAGTGGGAGTGGAAACTTGTCAAGACCAGGTACCCACTCTCCCCCAAAAAAGTGGCCAAAGGTTAAAGAGAGGAGGGGGCAGAAAAGTGGAGCTTCCCCTTAGGAATAAGGTTTTTCTTATCCGTGACAGAAGATTTGGTCAAATTACCGGTTTGGATCAGGCAATAGGCCATCGAGTGTAGAAATTTTGTGCCATTCGTCTGATTTTTATTATCTTTCAGAGTTTCCCGGACACAAGACTGTGAGATGAATATTTGCCTGCAGTCATAAAGTTGCCTTGGACTATATAGGTCTCCATGAAACAGATGACAAGACTCGAAGGAACTACGTGGGGGGACATTTATAATTTCTGTCATACAGTGGAGGCATTGCTGAGATTGCTTATTGCAAGGTTACAGCTTGAGTCCTCCGGCAGCTGCCCTAAAGTAGCACCTGACCCTGACCACTCCTTCATTGTGCATCTATTTAGGGCTCATTCACACACAGCCAGCCACCGGCATCAATCTGCAATTCTTGCCAATGGAGAATGGTCAAACATTCCCATAGACACACTTCTAAACTTTGTGGACAGCCTTCCCAGAAGAGTTCCCTTCACTGGAACTAAGGAGCCAAGCCCAACCCCTGAAAAACAACCCCACACCATAATCCACCCTCCACCAAATGGTTGGGACCAGTGCACAAAGCAAGGTCCATAAAGACATGGATGAGCGAGTTTGGGGTGGAGGAACTTGACTGGCCTGCACAGATTCCTGACCTCAACCTGATAAAACACCTTTGGGATGAATTGGAGAGGAGATTGCGAGCCAGGCCTTCTAGTCCAACATCAGTGCCTGACCTCACAAATGCGCTTCTGGAAGAATGGTCAAACCTTCCCATAGACACACTCCTAAACCTTGTGGACATCCTTCCCAGAAGAGTTGAAGCTGTTATAGCTGCAAAGGGTGGGGCCAACTGAATATTGAACCCTACGGACTAAGACCGGGATGCCATTAAAGTTCATGTGTGTGTAAAGGCAGGCGTCCCACTACTTTTGAGAATATAGCGTATCTGAGAACTGTGCACTGGTCACTTGTTAATCTTTTTTTTACTAAAAAATAAATACAGTTCATAAGGATTAAACATCAAGATAAGGATCTTTAGGTTTAATAAATGGAAGTTATTTTAAATAAAATATAACTTCCATTTTTTTATTTTTTTTTATTTTCAAGAGTCCAATGAAATTTGGTCAAGAGTCTGAAATATGCTTGGCGCAAAATTTCTGGGTGTTTTCCAGCAAATAGAGCCAAAGGTGCCGCCTCCCATACAATTACTGTCAATGTTTCCGTACATCCGCGCTTACCCACGCATGCTCATACCATGTATTTCCAACATGCAGAAGTTTCACATTTAGGAAATACATTGTAGGTACATGTGCTGCTAACAACAATGCACAGGTGTGGGGGGTGGGGGGGTGGGGGGGGTTTCCCCGGGTGTGAAAGAACACCCAGAATCTAGCGCTCACCAGATTTCCAACTACTCTGGACAAGGCTTTTTTGTTGTTTTAACCCTGTATGAATCGATCCTTCTGTCATACTATTGATACTGTTTATGTGCCTTCATATGTAAATCAATTACAATCTTGAAATATTTGTGGAATTGTGATGTAACTTTCTGTAAATAAAATAAAATCGCTGTTTTTTGTATTGCAACTTGTCTATATTTATACAAGATGAATGGCTGTGTATAAGAATAAAGAACAGATAGAGGGTCATTAACCACTTAAGACCCGGACCAAAATGCAGGTAAAGGACCTTGCCCCTTTTTGCGATTCGGCACTGCGTCGTTTTAACTGACAATTGCGCGGTCGTGCGACGTGGCTGCCAAACAAAATTGACGTCCTTTTTTCCCCACAAATAGAGCTTTCTTTTGGTGGTATTTGATCACCTCTGCGGTTTTTATTTTTTGCGCTATAAATAAAAACAGAGTGACAATTTTTAAAAAAATGCAATATTTTTTACTTTTTGCTATAATAAATATCCCCCAAAAATACATAAAAAACTTTTTTTTTCCTCAGTTTAGGCCGATACGTATTCTTCTACATATTTTTGGTAAAAAAAATAAGCGTTTATCGGTTGGTTTTTGCAAAATTTATAGCGTTTACAAAATAAGGGATAGTTTTATTGCATTTTTATAAAAAAAAATGTTTTTACTACTAATAGCGGCGATCAGCGATTTTTTTCGTGACTGCGACATTATGGCGGACACTTCGGACAATTTTGACACATTTTTGGGACAATTGTCATTTTCACAGCAAAAAATGCATTTAAATTCTATTGTTTACTGTGGAAATTACAGTTGCAGTTTGGGAGTTAACCACAGGGGGCGCTGTGACTTTGAGTGTTTCCTGTGTGTGTGTTTACAACTGTAGGGGGGTGTGGCTGTAGGTGTGACGTCATCGATCGCGTCCCTATAACAGGGATGACGCGATCGATGCTGCGGCCACAGAGTAGCACGGGGAAGCCGTGTTTACACACGGCTCTCCCCGTTCTTCAGCTCCAGGGACGGATCGCCGCACTGCAGCGGCGATCGGGTCCGCGAGTCCCGCGGACCGGGTCCCGGAGCTTTGGATCGGGTCACGGGAGCGCGCCGCGGGCGCGCTCCCGTGACCCACGGCTGAGTACTAGAAACCAACGTATATATACGTTGATGTGCCCAGCCGTGCCATTCTGCCGACGTAAATGTGCAGTAGGCGGTCCTTAAGTGGTTAAATAAATGATAAAACCTCATTGGTGTCTGTTTGCCACAACATCAGTTATATGCCGGTTTCTGGAGCTTCTTTCAAGAGAGTTAGATAAAAGAGCTGTCATGGATATGCAATAATGTCTGGCAGCTTACCTTTCTCTCCTTGTGTTTATTAGAGGCCAGACTCTCTTATCTGTCTGCCTTTATCATCTCTCCTCCTTGCATGGCCCCACCCAAGGCCATCCCAGGAACTCTATATTAACCACTGCACTGCAGGTCTGCTTTGCTGATCAATGTTGTTTATTAGCATTGTGTTCCTGCTTGTCCCCGACTACTCCTGTTTGCCTGTGACCCTAAGCCTTGGCCTGTCCCTTGGTTATCCTCATCTGCTCGTTGCCCCGACCTCGGCTTACCCTTCACTATTCCTTGTGTCCTGAGTGGCTGCTTCCCCTCTCTCCCTACGGAGCGTGACCTAGGGGACTCCGGGGGGGCGCGACCTGGATCCAGTTGCAGCGAAGGCCATCCTCACCACTAGAGGCTCTGGTGAACACCAGCTGGGTCTTAGACTCCGCGCCCTGGGAAATCTTGGGCTCAAGCTTCCTATAGGATACCTGTTTATGCCCCAGCGAACCTCTCCTCCATATCCGCTCTGTGGTCCATCCGCAGCAGTCTGCTATAGGATTCACTACCTTGTGATGCACCCCTGACTCCAACGCAGTGCACTTGTCATCTGACTACAGATGACCTGCCAAGAACAGATTCTCAGTATCCCTTTAGACGTGCATGTGCTTACCTGTGGGGCTGCAGCCTAAGGGTAGATTTTTTATTTAATTTTTTAAAAACAAACTCTTATTTGAGAAGAGCATAAGTGTAATAAAATGACAGGTACAAGATATATGCAATTACAAATGGTGGCCGGTGTTCAATATTTAGAGAGGAGGGCAAACCCCCCCCCCCCCCCCCCCCAAAAAAAGATGGCAGAATATGGACGGGAAGACGGTGAACAGAGGCCTTACATCTTACATTTTTTTTTTTTTTTACATTACACTAAGCCAAAGATCCTCTGGGGTGTAGAAGCCGCCTATCTGGGAACCAAATGTCCTATATCAACATCAATAGTTTTGGATAGCAATACCAATAAGATAACCCTACAGTCCAGCGCTATTCTCACAGTCAGGGGTCAGGCTCGGAGACCAGTAGCTATAGCAGTAGTGAGGTTTCCACCGACAAGCAGGATGAGTAGACGAGTAGATATGTAGGCTCACCCAAGGTGCGGGTCTAAGCACTAACCAAACTTCATCAGACCTCTTGTTTCATGCTAGTGTCAGGAGGCGGTCCTCAGGATTGCCCCACCAGGAGATAAGCAAGCCGGGGTCTCCGGGAGCAAAAATAGCAGGGAGGGTTCAAGAACAAGCGTAGTCAGGAAACAACCCAGGAATCAAGCAAAAGCATAGTCAGTAACAAGCCAAAGGTCTGTAACAATTGGTTGCAGGCTGGGATTGTGTGGAAGCATAGTCTAGGACAGTGATGGCGAACCTTGGCACCCCAGATGTTTTGGAACTACATTTCCCATGATGCTCAGTTATAATGCAGAGTACATAAGCATCTTGGGAAATGTAGTTCAAAAACATCTGGGGTGCTGAGGTTCGCCATCACTGGTCTAGGACCAAGCCAAAGGTCAGTAACGTGAAGATACAGGACAACAGCAAGAGAGAAAAGAACAAAATATTGTCTGGTGCACAATAATCTGGCAAACAAGAAGTGCAAATAGCAGAAAAAGAAATACTCTTGCTCACAAATGTGTTGACCAAGAGATTCAAAGTTCAGAGTGAATAATATCTCTGGCCTTGCTGCCCTCTGGGATAGGGGTATCCTAGCAGTCAGAAAAGAGAATAGAAAAAATTGTCCTTTGATGTATTTATTAAAATAAAAATTATTAAAAACTACTCACAAGCATAGAAAGAAAACCACAATGTAACAGTCTGTCACCAAACCTCTGAAGAAGACCCTTTCTGTACGGTCGAAACACGTAAAGATTTCTATACAATCAAACATTTTTGACATATAATGTTTTGTACAAATTTGTATTTGCATTTTTGTATTGGCATACATACCCCTTGTACCAGAGCTCATACATTCGTACACCATATGTTCATTGTCAATAAAGAACTTACTTTTAATCAGTATATTCCGATAATTATTCCACCTTTGCTGCCTAGAAAGCCCCGTCTTGGGGGGGAAACCTCCCATATTCCCTACTGTTATGTAATCCATTCACCAAGACCTGTGAAATGGGAAGACTACAAGTCCCATCTGCCACTGGGGAGGGAGGGAGTCACAGAATGTGCTGCACAAGCGGCATCCTCCGACCTATCAGAAGGTCCATACCTCTGAACGGTCCTGGGGCTGGGGGCTAAACAATCCAAGAGCCTGCTCATTGCACCCAGGATACACTGACTGCCACTGCAACGCACTTCAGTGCAAACATTTCATAAATGCACTTTTTGTATTACATTTTATTAGGCCAGGGGTCTCCAAACTTTCTAAGCAAAGGGCCAGTTTACTGTCCTTCAGACTTTAGGGGGGCCGGATTGTGACCAACGGGAGTAGAAAATGTCCCAGCATCAGTGGGGAAAAATAATCCCCCATTGTTTGATGCACTGGGAGTAATTGTGCCCCATTATTGGTGTCAGTGGGAGGAACTGTACCCCATCATTGATGTTATTAGGCTCCATTGTTGGCATCATTGCGAGGAATTGTGTCCCATCATTGGTGTCATCTGGGAGGAATTGTACCCCTTCATAGGCCTAGTTGGGGGGAATTAAGCCCCATTGTTGGTATCAGTGGATGAATTAGTTCCCCAAGGGCCACATAAAGGCATGCAAAGGGCCACATCTGGCCCCATGGGCCGCAGTTTGGAGACCACTGTATTAGGCCATTCCCGACAGCCGTACTCATTTTTCTATACATCCTCACAGAAGTGGGTCTTCATCCATTGGGTCACATATATACATCGCTGTGTTAGTGACCGATGTCACAGGTCCTGAGCTCTGAGATTTTCAGGCCCCGCACTAATGATCAGTAACCAGAAGGCCTCCTTCCCAAATACCGGATTGCTATGATAGCTTCTGATTGGCTGGCTGATCATTACTTGTACAGCTCCCCCTGTGTTGTTTTCTTCTCTTGAATGGAGAACAATGTACAGTACATTGTATACTGGAGGGGGAAAATGTACACAAAGGACAGTGGGTGTAAAAATAATAATAATAATAAAAACAAATATATAAAAACATAATAGATGAGGACTTGACATGTAAGAATTGGAAATATGCAATATAATAAATGTTTGCTTTTGGGTTTAATACCGCTATAGTGACAGATATACTGTATATTAGCATACCTTCCAACTTTTTGAGATGGGAAGGAGGGACACCTATCAGCAAAAATATGCAGGCATAAGACACACCCCCTTGCCACGCCCCCTTAAAGGACAATAGTACAAAAAAACAAGATTGGTTAAATCTACAAGTGCTTTTTTTTACCACTACTATTCCTTTATATTGGCTTTTGGAATTGACAAATGCAACAATTTAGAAATCAGATGAAACGTTTAGGGCTGGAAAACACTTTTTGATGGATAAAAAATGCATTTTATATACAACTCTATAGATCGGACCAAAATGAGGGTCAAATGAAGAGGAAAGAGGGACAGAGGGACATTGCTCCAAATCAGGGACAGTCCCTCTAAGACACCTTTCACATTTGTATGACTTCAAAGTCGCGCGATTTTGCAGCGATTCGCGGCCGCGATTTCAATGAATGCCTGGGTAAGTGGCATCAAAATCGGACCAAAGTAGTGCAAGGACTACTTTGAAGTAGACACAACTGAGGCGGCATACACACGACCGAGGTTCTCGCTGGAAACCAGCGAGAACCTCGCTGGAAGCTGCATTCCAGCGAGAACATCGGCCGTGTGTACGCTCTCGGCGAGCTTCCCGTCGGGAATGCCGTCGAGCAGAAATAGAGAGCATGTTCTCTATTTGCTCGACGGCCCGCCTGGATGAATGGCTGGTTGCCATTCCCGACGGGCGGGTCGCCGAACCTGACGGCCGGCAGAAAACCTCGACGGGCGGAACGATGTGTTCTGCCCGTCGAGGTTCTCTGCCGTGTGTACACGGCCTTAAAGTTGTGCCAGTATGAATGGTGTTTATTGAAAATAATGGAGAATAACTTGTCATACGATTTTGCAGTCCAAAATCGTGGGACTAGTCGTATAAGTGTGAAAAGGGGACTAAATTTAGGGAAAGTTGGGAGCTATGTATTGGTAATGGTTCGATATCAATACAAAGGACAACCAATAGCGTTGTCTGTAATAGCCAGACATCAAAACTTTATAATGTAACCCTAGAGTAGTAAAGTGGCTTCTGATTGGTCAGTTTTGAAATGTCAGGTAACCTCAGCAATACAGCCAACTGTCAGTTCAGTGGAGACAGAGACATGTCACGGACGGGCACAGAGGGGCCTCCAGGGCTGGCCATGGATTGGGATTCCGGGGCCCTATCCGCCTCTTCCAATACTGACATCCTGGAACGGACAATTAGAGGAATGGCCTGGACCAAATTCCATGAGCTGCGGATGGAGGACAAGTTTTGTGATGTCACCATAAAGGTGGATGATGTCGTGTTCAGAGCCCATAAGATCATTCTCTCTGTATGCAGCCTTTATTTTAGGTAAGTGAAGAGAAATCATTACTGGCGCAAATATTACACCCGTTTAGCTCTAATCAAGCTGCTGTAATCTTGTCCAAGAACTGCAGCCAACATTAGCACTCAATGGGGATTGACCTCCATGGTGTAATGCCCCCCCCCCCCCCCATTGCCTTCCCCTGTGTGGTGACAGTTGGCCTCTACTGGTCACAGAGACAGTTTTACTTCAATGGTTGTTGGGCATGGCCTAGTCATAAGGCCAGGGGGGATTAGGCCCCAACATCTAAGTGAAGCGAAATCAGAGGGAAAATTAGACACTTTTCTGGCCAATAAAAGTGAATAGCAATGTAGGATCTGCATTCAACCCTCCCAGACTGGAGCTGAAGGCTTGCTGAAATCTCATGCATTGCTTTGTATGTTCCTCCTGTATGATAATCCTCAGGATGGCGTTCCTAAGCCTTATCCCAGTTATTTAATCAGCCTTTCATCCAAAAACAACAAAATAGATTAATACAACCTTTCAATGACAGTGTTTATTAATGCCATGTAATGGTATAACATTTTGGGGCTGTGCTTTGATCTGTTTGGCTGTTTTGAGGATTGCTGGTTACATTAGGCTAAAAAACGCTCTTTACTCACTGTCTGTCCTCAGTATTCAAGGCCGAGTGACACTGGGGATTATTCAACCCAGAACACTGACATCTTGTGGCTTACAAGAGGTACTGCAGAGACTGGCCAAATGATTGCCCCACATTCATGGTTCATGCAACATGAGCTCCGTCTTTCCTCCATTCAAACCTGAGTGTGAGCAAAGCCATGTGATTTACTATTAAAGGGGTTGTAAAGCTCAAAATATTTTCCTCTTAAATGAAAGTCTGACAGTAGCTGATAAAGTAAAAAGTAATGTTTTGTATTATAACTAGTTTGATACCTGTTGAAATCGAGCCGTTTTATTCACCTCCGTCACTCCTGAATCTTTATTCTCACTGACTTCCTGGTTTGCGGTGCACATTTATTCTTGCTACATCACGGCCTAATGGGAACTACAGTTCCAATTAGGTTTAGCCTCCATGCCTGTGAGGGATAAGAGAGCATCTTCACGCAGGGCTGTAGTCATAGGCAGGGGGCGAGCACACTCTGCTTTCCACCATGCCAAACAGCTCAGGTGCTGGTGGAAAGCAAGAAGAGGAGAGACAGGAAATGGCATTTTCAAACCTGGATTACTGTATTTTGGAGGTCAAAAGGAAAAACGAGGTAAGTGATATTTAAATGCTCTAGCTTACAGCAATCAATTGATCTAATAAAAAACGAACCTTTAGTGTTCCTTTAATATTATTATACAGTATTTATGTAGCGCAAAAATGTAAAGGCTTTACTTGTATGTTTGTACACATTTTTACAACTTGCTGTATAGGAGCAAAATCACAAAAGCTCATTGGTGGAGCAAAATAACAAATTTTTGCCCCCATAGATTTTTAATTGAGAGTTCCTGATAAACAAATACAAACATATGTTTTTCAAGTGCTCCTTTTTAGATTTATAGGGCCGAAAACAATACAAATCTTCTCCAAGGAGCCATGAAAGTTTTAAGCCCCATTGTGCAGACGCACATCCAGAACAGCTGGTGTATGGTGCACCTGGCCAATGGGGCGCAAAGCAATGATTTGCACGGCTCCGCGCCTGCTTGTCCTGAAATGAGGAATAACTCTTTTATTTTTGGGATATGTGATAGAATGAAACACATGAATGGCTACTGTGCCGTGCACTGATTAGGATGGAGGGATTTTTGATTGGTTTGGTCCCTTTTCAACACAACCTGTATGGCTACTGTATACAGTCTTGTTGGGTCCCAGCATAGGTGTGCGCAGCCTATGGCATTAGGGTGTGCACCCCAAAGCCCAAACACACATGCATGTGCGTATATACATATATATCAGTGGCGGTGCGTCCATAGAGGGCGCAGGAGCTCCGCCCCCTCTCTCCTTCACCCATCACTCAACAATAGATAGATTCATGCATTGCATGAATCTATGTATTGTAGCCGCTGCCGCCCCCTATTCAGGTGTCCGGCCCCCTGTTCAGCGCCGGCCATCTGAATAACAGCAGTAAGGGTGTTTTGGAAGTGCCCGATTAGAGCGAAAGGCTCTAATAGGCTTCCAGATTAGAGCCTGTGGGCTCCAATTGGCTTCCAAATGGTTAAACAGCGGGTGCACGGCTGTGCGTTCCCTGTTTAAACCATGCTGTGTTAGGGAATCACTTCCCTAACACTGGCCTGCCTCTCAGCCAATCAGGTTCACCGGGTCTGGTTACCGGTCACCTGATTGGCTGAAGAGGCAGGCTTGGAAAGACGGGAGGAGGAGCGGGTGGGAGAAGAGTCTTTCTCATCGAGGAAGAAATGGAGGACACCGCTCGTTACCGGCTGCCGTCACCCACTGCTGACCCGAGACAAGGTAAGGGCCTGGCAGACGGTGGGCATGTGGGGGGCAACGTTTGGGGCACTGTGGCAACACTTGAGGCACACTGGCAGCATTGGGCACACTGGCACACTGGCAGCTTTTGGCACAGTGGCAGCGTTTGATGTTTTTTTTTCAAATTATTTTCAGTTTATTTGCCCCCCCCCCCCCCAAATGTTTTTAGCACCAGCCGCCACTGATATATATGTATAGCAGTAGGGCAATTGATAGTGTCAGAAGAGCAGTCAGTGGATGCTGTGATTGGGCAGAGATTGGTGTCAGTAGTTTATTTTAATTATTACAATTAATTTTTTTTATTATTTTTACAATTTATTTTTAATAATATATATATATATTAACCACTTCAATACAAGGCCCCTTCCTGCCCAGGACAATTTTCAGTTTTCAGCGCTGTCACACTTTGAATGACATTTGCGCGGTCATGCTACACTGTACCCAAACTAAACTTTTATAATTTTCTTCCCACAAATTACTTTTGGTGGTATTTGATCACCTCTGGGGCTTTTATTTTTTGCTAAACAAACTAAAATAGACCAACATTTTTGAAAAAAATATATTTTTCTTAGTTTCTGTCATAAAATTTTGTTTTCCCCTTCACTGACGGGCACTGATGAGGCGGCACTGATGGGCACTGATAAGGAGGCACTGCTTTGTAGAATTGATGGGCACTAATAGGTGGCACTGATATGCAGGACTGATGGGCACTGATAGGTGCCACTGATGGGCACTGACAGGCGGCTGTCATTAGCACTGACAGGTGGCTGTGATTGGCACTAACAGGCAGCTGTGATGGGCACTGACAGGTGGCACTGATGGGCAGTGATTGGCACTGTGGTGGGCACTGGCAGAATTTATAGTTGGGCACTGGTTGGCAGGTGATTGGCACATCTGAGGGGGCTGTGCTGATAATCAATGTGCTGATTATCAGCCCAATCCCCCCTCCCCCTCTCTGACAGGGAGAGTCGTCGGCTCTCCATGTCAGCGCAATAGGGTGACCACATTTCAAAGTACCGTTCAGGGACACCCCCATTTTCAAAAATCAGCTTGTGCTGCAACGAATCACAGCACCGTGATTGGACACAAGAGGTGGGATTTATGATTTCTCCAATCACAAGCAGGGGGCGGGCCGGGACACGTGGTCACCCTACAGCGCAAACCGGGGAATGCCGTTTACCGGCACTTCCTGATTCACACGATGATCAGCTGTGATTGGTCACAGCTGATCAAGTGGTAAGAAGCCTCTGAGGCTTCTTCTCACAAAGACGTTTGGGGTCCAGAGGACCTACGTCCGGCCGGTACCGGGTCCCCAAATTTACCGGAGAAATTACAGTTTAACATGGGAGTCTATGGAAGGGGTGCCGACTTTGAAAAATCGGTGCTCCCCGGCCGTAGGTCCCCCGGACAACAAACTTTGTACACTTGTAGAGGAAGAGTGGGGCTACATGTGCGCCCAGGGGACCTACGGCCAGCCAGTTCCCCAAAGTCCGGGAGATCAGGCGCAAAAAGGTGCCTCGAGTATAAGCCGTGGGGGGCTTTTTTAGCACCAAAAAATGTACTGAAAAACTCGGCTTATACTCGAGTATATACGGTATGTCATCAATCATATTATCATGTATTATTGTTACAATTGTGTTTACTGTCTATCCTCTCAGCAGTGGTTACATTGTGTTACTTTGTCCACTGCTGTTACACTTATTACAATGTTAATCATGTCATTTGATATTACTACTGTATATATGTGCAATATGATATTTTAATAAAATTCCTATGGTTCACCCAATTTATGTTCTTGCATACATGTGCTCCACACATATCAGGGAAATGACTGGTGTTAGCGCTTTAATGATCACGGCAATGTCATGGTTGTTATGGTGTCAGGATGATTGAAGCACATTATTTATATTATTACATAGTAATATAAAATGAAATGTTTCAACTCACCATAATGCCGAATCAGTGGGACCCCCGAGTGTGTCACTTGCCACGTCACCTGCCACTTGTCACTTGCCACAAGATGCGGAATGTCACCTGCCACCAGATGCGAATTGTCACTTGCCACGTCACCTGCCACATATTGCGGATTGTTACTTGCCACAAGATGCGGAATGTCACTTGCCTGCCACCAGATGCAGATTGTCACGTCACCTGCTACACATTGCAGATTGTCACTTGCCACGTCACCTTCCACATGTTGCGGATTGTCACTTGCCACAAGATGCAGAATGTCCCTTGCCTGCCACCAGATGCAAATTGTCACTTGCCACGTCACCTGCCACATATTGCAGATTGTCACTTGCCACAAGATGCGGAATGTCACTTGCCTGCCACCAGATGCAGATTGTCACTTGTCACGTCACCTGCCACACATTGCAGATTGTCACTTGCCACGTCACCTGCCCCATGTTGCAGATTGTCACTTGCCACGTCACCTGCTACACGTTGCAGATTGTCACTTGCCACGTCACCTGCCACACGTTGCTGATTGTCACTTGCCACGTCACCTGCCACACATTGCAGATTGTCACTTGCCACGTCACTTGCCACATGTTGCAGATTGTCACTTGCCACGTCACCTGCTACACGTTGCAGATTGTCACTTGCCACGTCACCTGCCACACGTTGCTGATTGTCACTTGCCACGTCACCTGCCACATGTTGCAGATTGTCACTTGCCACGTCACCTGCCACACGTTGCAGATTGTCACTTGCCACGTCACCTGCCACACGTTGCAGATTGTCACTTGCCACGTCACCTGCTACACGTTGCAGATTGTCACTTGCCACGTCACCTGCCACATGTTGCAGATTGTCACTTGCCACGTCACCTGCCACATGTTGCAGATTGTCACTTGCCACGTCACCTGCCACATGTTGCAGATTGTCACTTGTCACGTCACCTGCTACACGTTGCAGATTGTCACTTGCCACGTCACCTGCCACACGTTGCTGATTGTGACTTGCCACGTCACCTGCTACACGTTGCAGATTGTCACTTGCCACGTCACCTGCCACATGTTGCAGATTGTCACTTGCCACGTCACCTGCCACACGTTGCAGATTGTCACTTGCCACGTCACCTGCCACACGTTGCAGATTGTCACTTGCCATGTCACCTGCCACACGTTGCTGATTGTGACTTGCCACGTCACCTTCCACATGTTGCGGATTGTCACTTGCCACAAGATGCAGAATGTCCCTTGCCTGCCACCAGATGCAAATTGTCACTTGCCACATCACCTGCCACATATTGCGGATTGTCACTTGCCACGTCACCTGCCACACAATGTGGATTGTCACTTGCCACACGTTGCTGATTGTCACTTGCCACGTCACCTGCCACATGTTGCAGATTGTCACTTGCCGGCCACCAGATGCAAATTGTCACTTGCCACGTCACCTGCCACACAATGTGGATTGTCACTTGCCACAGGTTGCTGATTGTCATTTGCCACGTCACCTGCCACATGTTGCGGATTGTCACTTGCCGCAAGATGCGGAATGTCACTTGCCGGCCACCAGATGCAAATTGTCACTTGCCACGTCACTTGCCACACGTTGCAGATTGTCACTTGTCACGTCACCTGCCACATGTTGCAAATTGTCACTTGCCACAAGATGCGTAATGTCACTTGCCTGCCACTAGATGCAGATTGTCACTTGCCACGTCACCTGCCACATGTTGCAAATTGTCACTTGCCACAAGATGCGTAATGTCACTTGCCTGCCACCAGATGCAAATTGTCACTTGCCACGTCACCTGCCACACAATGTGGATTGTCACTTGCCACACATTGCAGATTGTCATTTGCCACGTCACTTGCCACATGTTGCGGATTGTCACTGGCCGCAAGATGCGGAATGTCACTTGCCTGCCACCAGATGCAAATTGTCACTTGCCACGTCACCTGCCACATGTTGTGGATTGTCACTTTGCCACGTCACCTGCCACATGTTGCAAATTGTCACTTGCCACAAAATGCGTAATGTCACTTGCCTGCCACTAGATGCAGATTGTCACTTACCACGTCACCTGCCACACATTGCAGATTGTGACTTACCACGTCACCTGCCACATGTTGCAAATTGTCACTTGCCATGTCACCTGCTTCTCGGGGATGGCAGTTGCCCTGTTCCCCCCCCCCCTGGATCCGCCCCTGACCAGGCTTTGGTTTCCCTAAAGTCCCTAATAATTTTCCCCTTTTCTCTCAATTAGCAGTGTAATGTGAATTTTTCTCCTCCTCCCAGGACTCTGTTTTCAAAAAGATGGACCAAGACCGGAAAGAACGTGTACCACATTCCCGGAATTACCCCGGACATGATGCGGCTGGTCCTTCTCTATGCCTACACCAATGCAATACCTATCAACTCTGAGAACGTAGAACACCTGTTTATGGCCGCTGACCAATTTACCATCCATGGTCTACAGTGGCGCTGCTCTGATTTCCTTATTGGCCAGCTGTGCCCCGAGAACTGCGTTGGCATTGCCAGATTCTTCAGCCATTTTTACTGCCCCAGGTTGCATGAAACCACCCATGCGTACATTCTCCGCCACTTTCACCAAATAACAACGGCCTCCGAGGAGCTTCTGGACCTGAGCCTAGCAGAGTTTGAAGATCTCATTAAGAAAGACGATCTTAATGTTAAAAGAGAGGAAATCGTCTTTAAAGCCGTCATCAAATGGGTTGAGCACCACCCAACACATCGGAGGCAACATATCACCACCCTACTGCCTAAGGTAAGGAGGAGAACTCCATTTACCCGTTGGGGTCGATTGAGCCCCGAGCCTGTTTTTCAGATTCGGTGCTTACGAGACTAAAACAGTTTTTTTTTGCTAGAAAATTATTTAAAACCCCCAAACATTATATATTTTTTTCTAACACCTTAGAGAATAAAATGGCGGTCATTGCAATACTTTTTCTCACACCGTATTTGCGCAGCGGTCTTACAAGCGCACTTTTTTTGGAAAAAATTCACTTTCTTGAATTAAAAGATAAGACAACAATAAATTTGGCCCAATTTGTTTATATATTGTGAAAGATAATGTTACGCCGAGTAAAATGATACCCAACATGTCATGCTTAAAAATTGCGCCCGCTCGTGGCATGGCGTCAAACTTTTACCCTTAAAAATCTCGATAGGCGACGTTTAAAAAATTCTACAGGTTGCATTTTTTGAGATACAGAGGAGGTCTAGGGCTAGAATTATTGCTCTGACTCTAACGATCGCGGTGATACCTCCCTTGTGTGGTTTGAACACCGTTTTCATATGCGGGCGCTACTCGCGTATGCGTTTGCTTCTGCGTGCAAGCTCGTCGGGACGGGGCACTTTAAAAAAAAAATTTTTTGGTTTTTGTTTTTATTTTTATTTATTTTATAATTTTTAACACTGAAAAAAAAAATATCACTTTTATTCCTATTACAAGGAATGTAAACATCCCTTGTAATAGAAAAAAGCATGACAGGTCCTCTTATATATGAGATCTGGGGTCAAAAAGACCTCAGATCTCATATTCAGGCTTAAATGCAAAAAAAAAAAGAAAAAAAAAAGTCAAAATGTAAACAAATTAAATGTCTCTTTAAGACGTTTTGACGTCACTTCCGCCCAGCAGATGTATGGGGACGGCTGAGGGACATTTTTTCCCTCAGTCGCATCCCCGGACAGCCAGCAGGAGGACCCGATCGCCTCCGCCGCTACCGACGGCTACGGTAAGCGGCGGAGGGCGCGGGAGAGCGGCGGGGGGGGAGGGGGGGGCACCCTCTCCCGCCGCCGAAAACGGCGATCTCGCGGCGAATCCGCCGCGATGACCGCCGTTATCGTTAACAGGTCCGCCCCACGAAGAGATGGATATCTTGGTTGTGGCAGCAGCTGCTGCCGTTACCGAGATATCCATCTTCAAAAAAATGACGTCTTTGGACGTGGGGCGGGTCTGAAGTGGTTAAAACTGCACAATGCAAAATCTGGTGCAGCTCTGCATCGTATCCAATCAGCTTCTAAAGCCCCATACACACGGTAGGACTTTTTGACAACAAACTTCAAAATGAGCAAATTTTCCAAAAAAAATCTGACCGTGTGCACGCTCCATCGGACAAACTTTTTTGGGTTTCATCGGACAAAAGTTTGCTCTGCAAACGGACAAACTTTTCGGTAACTAAAGTCCTACGGTGCAAATTTCCAGCGTGTGTACAGAAATCCATCGGACTTTTGTCCGAAGTACAGACACGCCAATGCCCAAAACCAATGTTAAAAGCAACCAACAATAGCAGAGGTTGACCAAAGGGTGGCGGTAAAGAGCAGAAAAACCATGTGATGTTGGGAAAGTTTTAGGGAAAGTTTGCAGAAAAGTCCTGCCGTATGTATGCGATGCTTAAAGCGGTGTTCCGGCCGTAATTTTTTTTTTTTTAAAGTCAGCAGCTAGAAACACTGTAGCTGCTGACTTTTAATAAGGACGCTTACCTGTCCTAGGCGCCCACGATGTCACCCCCCCGAGGCCGATCTGTTAATCGTATCGTGTACTGACGCCGCCATCCTCACTAAGGGAAACAGGAAGTGGAGCCTTGCGGCTTCCTACTGCACATGCGCGAGTTGTGCGGCGCTTTGTGAATGGGCAGCTGTCCCAGAAGACAGCACGCCCAAATTTCCCAAAAGACAACGCAAGTAGGAGAAGAATGAAGGCTACCGCGGAATAGGAAGTGGCAGATTAGGACGATCTGCCTAGCAACAGCCATTGCTGGTAAGTAAAAAAAAAAAAAAAAAAATTCAATGTATTTTAACCACTTGCTTACTGGGCACATATACCCCTTCCTGCCCAGGTGAAATGTCAGCTTTCGGCACTGTCACGCTTTGAATGACAATTGCGCGGTCGTGCAAAGTGGCTCCCAAACAAAATTGAGATCCTTTTTTTCCCACAAATAGAGCTTTCTTTTGGTGGTATTTGATCACCTCTGCGGTTTTTTTTTTTTTGCTCTATAAACGAAAAAAAAAGCGACAATTTGGAAAAAAACACAATGGGCTATATTCAGGTAGAAGAGCATACATTTGTGCGGGCGTAGCGTATCCTATTTACGCTACGCCTCCGCAACTTTTACAGGCAAGTGCTGTATTTACAAAGTAGAGTAAATTTGCCGGCGTAAGTACGCGTAATTCAAATTAGGCAGGTATTTAAATTAACCGTGACCCCACGTAAATGACGCGCCGAACGAACTGCGCATACGTCGGCCGTGGACTTATCCCAGTGCGCATGCTCCAAATTACGCCGCAAATACTCATTGGTTTCCGACGTGAACGTAACTTACGCAAAGCCCTATTCGCGAACGTTTTACACAATTCTACGCCGGCCCGACGTCCATAACATTCCGTACGCCTCATATAGCAGGGGTAACTTTACGCACACGATGTAAAAAAATACAACCGGCCGCAAGTACGTTTGTGAATCGGTGTATCTAGCTCATTTGCATATTTGACGCATAAATCGAGCGGCCAGCGTAAATATGCAACTAAGATACGACGGCGTAAGAGACTTACGCCAGTCAGATCTAAGACAAATCTATGCGTAACTGATTCTAAGAATCAGGCACATATACGACGCCGCTCACTCAGAGTTACGATGGCGTATCTGGAGATACGCAGGCGTAACTCGTACGTGAATCTAGCCCAATATTTTTTACTTTTTTGCTATAATAAATATGCCAATTAAAAAAAAAAAAAATCTCAACCTAGGCCGATACATATTCTTCTACATATTTTGGCGAAAAATAAAAATAAAAAATCGCAATAAGCGTAAAAAGTTATAACGGCGAAAAAATAGGAGATAGATTTCTGACTTTTTTTTAATTCTTTTTTTTTGCTAGTAATGGCGGCGATCTGCGATTTTTATCAGGACTGCGATATTATGGCGGACACATCGGACACTTTTGACACAATTTTGGGACTATTCACATTTATACAGCGAACAGAGCTACAAATATGCACTGATTACTGTGTAAATGTGACTGGCAGGGAAGGGGTTAACACTAGGGGGCGAGGAAGGGGTTAAATGTGTTCCCTAGAAGTGATTCTTACTGTGGGGGGAGGGAACTGACAGGGGGAAGTGACCGATGGTTGTCCCTTTATACAAGGTACACAGCATTGGTCTCCTCTCCCTGACAGGACGTGGATCTCTGTATTTACACACAGAGATCCACGGTCCTGCTCAGTTACTGGGCAATCACGGGTGCCCAGCGGCCATCGCATCTGCCAGGGCACCTGCGCATGCCCCCCAATGGCAGCTAAACTTGTGGCCATCTTTTTACTATGGCCCGGGTCTCAAGAAGTTAAGGAGTGTGTCTATGTATTTTTTTTTTTAAAAAGCACCCTTTGGACTAGCAGGAGGAGCCCAAAGGGTGGCGCACTTGGTATTGAACTTCCCTTTTTTTTTAGTGCCATCATACGTGTTGTACGTGACCGGGTTCTTAGTGATGGGAATTTCCGACAACATTTGTGCGACCGTGTGTATGCAAGACGAGTTGGGAGCCAACATCCGTTTTTGTTGTCGGAATGTACGCGGCATAACCAGTATGTAAACAGGACAAACTGTGGTACATCCTCCAACCTGAAGGCGGCACTGGGTTTCTTCTTCAGGTTGGCAGGAGTCCAGTGGGAAGGAAATGTCTCCTATCTTGGGCTCCATGTGGCCATCTTGGGGAGGACAGTGATCTTATTGGATACTGATGTCCCACAAGATTGGGGCGGTCATCTTGACAAAGGTCCCCTATACGTAAAGGGGTGAACATCATTTTCACCACCCACAATGAGCAGGGCCGGATTTGCTCTCCCTGCCGCCCCAAGGCCAGGTTCCACAATGCACCCCCTCGTCACCAACCGAACCCCCCCCCCTAAATCAACGGAGAATGGCAACTGGGGGGGACAGGGGCAGCACGGTTAGTTCAAATATTTTTATTTTTTTTATTTTTTTTTAGCTTGTCGTTTACTTGTTTTTATTTTTGTGTAATATTCTTATTATTTTGAATATTTTTTTTTATTCTTTACTTTTTAGTAAATTTTTTAATTTAATTATTATTATTTTTTATCTATTTTTTTCACTTAACTTTATTGCTATCACACAGGAGAAAACAATTCCCTGTGCGATAGCAATTGGAGGTAACAGGTTCTCTTTATTGACCCTGTCACCTCCAAAAAAAAAAAAGTCTTAGCACTGTGCTAGAACTCCTGTCACAGCTGAGATGGGAAGAGCACAGCTCACCCCTCTCACTGTGTACATCGGCGGCAGGGACAGGAGACAGACTCGGCGGCTGGGGGGAGGACGGAGGAGTCCCGAAGGCAGAGCAAGCAGAGAAAGGTATTTTGGGGTAGGGGAGAACGGACAGCAGCACACATTTGACAAGTGATTTTGACGACATCGCCGTAATCACATAACGAGAGAGCGGATTCCCCCACTCAATTCTCCCACACAGCAACTTACCGCCCTCAACTGTATGTTACGGTCGTCGGGGGGGACTCCATGCCACTGCCGCCCCTTGGCACCCTGCCGCCCTGAGGCCTGGCCTTGGTGGCCTTGTGGGAAATCCGGGCCTGACAATGAGGCAGTAAGGTAGGCAGAGAGCTTCACTGGTTAGGAAAAGCACAGGTACAGATGTAGGGAGAGGTTCCGGAGGAGCAGGGACGCGTAGGTTTCCTTTTCAGGGTGTCTCCATTGCACCGGTCTTGGACAAACTGCCTCTGACCATCATGTACTGCAGAGGCCTAGTAGAACCCGGTCTCATTGAACCACCGCCCCTCCAATGAAGCACTCCCCTGGTACTGTGAAATTATAAATTAAATTTGTAACACCACTGAGTAACGTCTCTTCCTTATCAGTATTCTTTACATAAGGAAACGTTATACTTCACAGCTTATGTGGTGCCAATGTTATATTGGACTGTTGTATATTGATGATTGTCTGTTGAGTTTTGTTGACTGTTACAATATAAAACCCCTTTCTCTCTTCTTCCTCAGGTTCGAATGGCCTTGATAAACACCCAGTATTTGATGACCAACGTGATGACCAACATCCATGTGAAGGACAACAAAGAATGTATGAAAATGGTCACCAGTGTGCTGAGGACAAAGTATGACCTAAACGCGTATGGATCCTCCAGGTCGGATTTCATGAACCCATTGACAAGACCACGCCTGCCAAGTGCAATTCTACTCGCCGTTGGCGGCTATAGCTCTAGTAACCCTACCAACGCCATGGAGACCTACGACTGCAGAGCTGACCGCTGGGTGGACATCACCTATGATATGGAAAGCCCCAGGGCCTACCATGGAACGGCGTGCCTAAATGGTTACGTGTACCTGGTTGGAGGGCTTGATGGCACAAACTACCTGAACAGCGTAACGCGGTTTGACCCAGTCAAGAAGATCTGGAAACAAGTGGCTCCGATGAATCTTAGGCGCTGCTATGTCAGCACGGCAGTCCTGGAAAACCGGCTCTACGCCATAGGCGGGTTTGATGGCCACATTCGCCTCGAATCTGCAGAATGTTACGACCCAGAAACCAATCAGTGGGATCTTATAGCTCCAATGAATGAAAAAAGAAGCGATGCAAAAGCCACCACCCTCAATGGCAAGGTAAGATATAGACACCCACTTAATAACCAAATGGTCTTACACACCCCTACATTCTAGAGCTGCAGCCTCCATCGCTTTCTTCGGCATTCAACACTTCTGTGAGCGTCGGATGCCTTTTTCTGCTGTAGCATGAAGTGTTTCCATCCCCTGACTACTGGGCCACTACAAGACTCAGCAATGACATGGGGGTCAGAGGACGTTCCTTCTTCCAGGTCAGGGACCTGCCAAGCAGTGAAGAAAGAATTCATTTACACAATTATTATGTACAAAACAGACAAACAAATGACCAGTATAAGCAGAGTACTGGGTATTGTTCAGGTTCACTTTGAAATGATTGTAAAGGTTTTACAAAATAAAAATAAACTGTTATACTTTCCTGCTCTGTGCGATGGTTTTGCACAGAGCAGCCCCAATCCTCCTCTACTCAGATCCCCTTGTTGCTCCTGGCTCCTCCCCCTTGTTGCGTGCTCGCTCCCAAGCCAATGGACACACACAGAGCCAGGCTTGGCCCCGCCTCTCACTCCCTCATCACTTTCTGAAATTGACTGCAGCGGGAGCATCTCCTACTGCTGTATTATTATTATACAGGATTTATATAGCGCTAACAGTTTACGTAGCGCTTTACATCAGATGTATCTGAGTCAATGATGATGGAGAGAGCTGAGAGAGCCTCGGCTCACGTGCACATCGCTGAATCAAGATCAGGCTCAGGTATGTATTTAGGGGGGCTGTGGGGGGAGCTACATGCAAAAGTTTTTCTACCTTACTGCTTAGAATGCAGTGGGCAAAAAAAAAACTTCTGCCTTTAAAACCACTTTGCCACTTACACCCTGGACCATTTGGCTGGCCAAAGACCAGAGCACTTTTTGCGATTCGGCACTGCGTCGCTTTAACTGACAATTGCGCGGTCGTGCGACGTGGCTTCAAAACAATTTACGTCCTTTTTCCCCCACAAATAGAGATTTCTTTTGGTGGTATTTGATCACCTCTGCAGTTTTTATTTTTTGCTCTATAAACAAAAATAGAGCGACAATCATTTTTTTTTACAAAGGAATATTTTTTACTTTTTGCTATAACAAAATATCCCCCCAAAATATATAAAAAAATATTCTTTCCTTAGTTTAGGCCGATACGTATTCTTCTACCTATTTTTTGTAAAAAAAAAAAAAAAAAAATCCAATAAGCGTATATTGATTGGTTTGCGCAAAACTTATAGCATCTACAAAACAGGTGATAGTTTTATTGAAATTTTTGTTTTTTACTAGTAATGGCGAATTTTATCATGACTGCGACATTATGACGGACACATCGGACACTTCTAACGCCATGTTGGGACCGTTGTCATTGATACAGAGATCAGTGCTGTAAAAATTCACTGATTACTGTAAAAATTACACTGGCAGTGAAGGGGGTTAACCAGTAGGGGGCGCTGAAGGGGTTAAGTGTGTCCTAGGGATGTGTTCTAACTGTGGGGGGATGGGCTACATGTTAAACGACACTGATCACCGCTCCCGATGACAGGGAGCTGTGATCAGTGTCCTGTCACTAGGAAGAAATGGGGAAATGCATTGTTTACATCAGCATTTCTCCGTTCTTCCTCTCTGTGAGACGTTCGCTGGTATCCTCGCAGACATCCAGTCCACGGGACCCGCGGTCGAACTCGCTTGTGGCATGCACTCGCTCGCCCACAATGCCGCATCTTAAAGGGGACGTACCTGTACGCCCATCTGCCCAGCCGTGCCATTTTGCTGACGTATATGGTCGTGCGCTGGTCGGAAAGTGGTTAAGTTAGCAACAATGGAGGTAACACACTGGGGTGTTTCAGGTGCCATTGAGCTATATTAGGCTTCTGGTGTATTGCTGTTCTGTTGTGGCCTATTCACACCTATGCGTTCCCCTCCGCGATGCCATTGAGTCTATCAAAAGTGAAGACTTTAATATCACTGATATGATTTTACAGATCTATATATGTGGCGGATTCAATGGAGAAGATTACCTATTTACAGCAGAAGTCTACAACCCAACTACAGACCAATGGAGCATGATCCCCCCGATGTGGAACCAACGCGGTGGTGTCGGTGTCATCGCCTATGGAGATCTGATCTACGCAGTATGTGTAATGATTCCTTTCTACCCAAATGAGATTGCATGTGAAATATAAATTGCAGCATGTGTCTGGTGAAACCGTTGTCAGAAGAACTGGAAATCTCTAACAGAGCCCCTGATAGGAGTACTAATCCTTCCCCACTCCATCCAAAACTAGGAAAAATGGCCTTGACTTCACTTCACTTTAAAGGATGATTTCCCCTTTTGGTAAAAAAATAATAAATACACATATTTTTGCAGGAAAGAAATGTGCATTTATTACTTTTTAACTAAGGAGCCTGGAAAGCATTGCACCTGTCATCAGTGCATAGTTGGCAACATTGCAAAATAAATTTTTTTAGGGACACTTTTTAGTCTTGCTATAAGTAGGGGGCAGGGCATTCATTTGAAGGTGGGACTCTGCATCGGAAAAATGGGCGTTGTATAAATATATATGGGTGTGGCTTAAATGGAGCGTGGCTCAAAAGAGTGTGTGGTTCGAGTCAGAGATGTACTGTGCCCATCAAATGCAGCCACTATGCCATCAATTGTCTCCACTGTGCCATCAATTGTCACCACTGTGCCATGCCATCAAACGCAGCCACTGTGCCCATCATTTGTCGCCACTGTGCCATGCCATTAAACAGAGCCACTGTGCCAATAATTGTCACCACTGTGCCATGCCATCAAAAGCAGCCAGTGTGCCATCAATTGTCACCACTGTGCCATGCCATCAAAAGCAGCCAGTGTGCCATGCCATCAAACGCAGCCACTGTGCCATCAATTGTCACAACTGTGCCATGCCATCAAAAGCAGCCATTGTGCCATCAATTGTCACCACTGTGCCATGCCATCAAACGCAGCCACTGTGCCCATCAATTGTCGCCACTGTGCCCTTTAATTGTCGCTGGCTCTGATAGGCACTTCCACACAGCCAACCAGCTGCCGACTATTCAGATGGCCGGCCGGATGGTGATTGCCGGCCATCTGAATAGTCGGCGGCAGCGGCAACAATACATAGATTCATGCAATGCACGAATCTATGTATTGTAATCAGTGGCGGTGCGAGAGCCAGAGGGGGTGGCGCTCCCGCGCCCTCTATGGACGCACCGCCACTGGCATAAGGGTTACATGCTACATTCAGACCAGGTCCATCGTGTTATGGGGACCATTAGGACCATACCCAGCATCCTTGTGAAACCTCTTTTGCCACATGAAGTAGTAACACGTGTTGTCTCTTACAGGTCGGAGGATCTAATGAAGACGGCAGACTAAGCAGTGCCGAGGCCTATAACCCGGCCAACAACAGCTGGAATGAGATCTCCTCCATGTTCAGCCCACGCAGCAACTTCGGGATTGAAGTTCTGGAGGATCTCCTTTATGTCACCGGAGGGTTCAACGGTTTCAGAACGATCTCTGAAGCAGAGTACTATGACAGGAAGACCAATGAGTGGTACGGCGTCCGCAACATGAACATCAATCGCAGCGCCCTGGACTGCTGCATTTTGCCCGGCCTCCCCAACGCCCGGGAATATGCCGCCAGTCGAGACACGTTCTACAGAGAGAGAGCGAGGCGGGCATTATCCGACAGCTCGTTATAAGTGTAACCGAATGATGTGACTCTTTAAAGAACATCAATATAAACTGTAACTGGCAATAAATTATAAGACTGAACTAAAATGTTACTGCCATTCTTTGCAGGTAGAATAATACCACTCAATCATTCCAGTATGCCAGGGCAGCCATCACAAATTTTGGGGTGCCTTACACAGCTTTAGGCAGGCCCCCCCTGGAGCAAAGTGTAATCCTTTCTCTCTAGATGCAAGATAATAAGTGTGGGGGAATGGGGACCATGGGGCCCCTTACAGGTGTAATGCAAAAAAAAAATAATAATAAAAAAAAATGGGAGGGGGGCCAGCTGGGCCTCTAAGAGGCCCTGGGGACCATCGGGCCGCTTACAGGTGTAATGCAAAAAAATAAAATAACTGCAAGGGGGGCCAGCTGGGCCTCCAAGGGGCCCTGGGACCATCAGGCCCCTTACAGGTGTAATGCAAAAAATAAATAAATGCAAGAGGGGCCAGCCGGGCCTGTAAGGGGACCATCGGGCCTCTTACAGGTGTAATACAAAAAAAATATATATTAAAAAAAAACGGGAGGGGGGCCACCAGGGGCCTGTAAGGGGCCCTGGGGAACATCGGGCCCCTTACAGGTGTAATGCAAAAAAAAAAAAAAAACGGGAGGGGGGACAGCCGGGCCTGTAAGGGACCCAGGGGACCATGGGGCCCCTTACAGCTGTAATACAAAAAATATATATATATAAAAAAATGGGAGGGGGCCAGCAGGGGCCATCGGCCCCTTACAGGTGTAATGCAAAAAATAAATAAAAATAAATTATTATTTTTTAAATAAAAAAAAACGGAAGGGGGGCCAGCCGGGCCCCTGGGGACCATCAGACCCCTTACAGGTGTAATGCCTGTACCCCTCTGGTGGCGGCCCTGGAAATTGCCATCTAGAAATGTGGATAAAAGTTGGATTCATGTTCAGGTTCCTGGGATGGGATGATGTCACTAGAACAAGGTGTCTTCATCACTTTAACATCCAATTTTTAGACGATCGCCATCTACCTTGACACATCCCATGGTGATTGGATTTAGGTGTTGGTGCTTCCTCTGTAGATAGAAATGTTGGGTTATTTTCCTGACACTCATTAGAATGGAAGATGTGGCTTGGAGAAGCATCTTCAATATCACAGAACAAGTCCAGGTGAATGCAACTAACTACTAGCTGTCTAGGCTAAAGTTCACCTTTAAAAAAAAAAAAAAAAAAAAAAAAATGCACATTTTTTTTCTAAGGAGCCTGCAAAGCCCGGCACCCGCAATCAGTAGATCATGTGTGCAATGTCAGGCTCCTGCAGACACTCAGGATAGCTGTCTGCCTGTAGGGACAGGAAGTTACCTGAGAGAAAGAAGATCAATGGACTATGAGAGCGCTCACCAGCACCCCCCGCAGTCCATTGAGAACTACAAGCCGTTGGTCTGTGCGGCCATGCTGGTTTTTGGGGGAGAGGTTCCCCCACCCGCTGTCACAATGTGGGATAAGAGGACTGTGGAGACTGGAGTACAGTAAATGGTTACAAAGGCAAAACTATATATAGATATCTATATACAGATCTATAGATATATATCTATCTATATACATGGATATAAATATACAGATATAAATATATATATATACATACAGTATATATAAAAATAATAATAAAAATAATACAGCGAATATGAATATGGACACAGGCAAACAAACAGCTATTCCTTCAGAATAACAAAAGGACGGAATCTGTAAAATCACCGCAATGTACACAGATCACCCAGACTGGGAAATTTAAATGACTCCTTAAGGTGACCTGTTTTCACCCGGTGATCTGGTCAGTAACACACCGTCTGTCAGGGATGAATTTATGTTTTGTGCTGCCCTAGGCCTGACTAAACTTGTGCACCCCCTAATTTAAATATGACCCACCCCTTCCTGTAAAGGCCACACCCTTTGCGGTTTAAGACCCGCCCTGAAATTTCGAAGTGGGTACACTAGTTCTGATGGCCTTGGGGGGGGGGGGGGAGACAATGGATTCCCTTAACCACTTTGGGTCCGCGCTATTGACAAAATACGTCAACAGCGCGGACCTGAGGCGCCGGGGTCACGTCTTTGGACGTGATGTATTTGTAATTCCCTGCGCGCGCCACTGGATGGATCGCGCGGCGGGGAAAAACAGTGCCGTCGCATTACCGAGGATTCGATGCGTGTACCCGGCGGCCGCGATGTCCGTCAGGTACACGCGATCGGCGGTGACAGAGCAGGGACGTGGAGCTGTGTGTGTAAACACACAGCTCCACGTCCTGTCAGGGAAAGAGGAGACCAATCTGTGTCTCTTGTACATAGGGACACAATCGGTCACCTCCCCCAGTCACCCCCCTCCCCCCACACAGTTAGAACACACCCAGGCAATACATTTAACCCCTTCCTCATCCCCTAGTGTTAACCCCTTCAATGCCAGTCACATTTATACAGTAATTAATGCATATTTATAGCGCTGGTCGCTGTATAAATGTGAATGGCGCCAAAAATGTGTCAAAAGTGTCCGATGTGTCCGCCGTAATGTCGCAGTCCCAATAAAAATCGCAGATCGCCGCCATTACTTGTAAAAAAAAAATATTTAAAAAAAATCATAATTCTGTCCCCTATTTTGTAGGCGCTATAACTTTTGCGCAAAGCAGTCACTTATTGTGATTTTTTTTTTTTTTACAAAAATACGTAGAAGAATACGTATCGGCCTTAACTGAGAAAAAAAAAATAGTTTTTTTTTTTTTTAAATTGGGATATTTATTATAGCAACAAGTAAAAAATATATATATTTTTTTAAATTGTTGCTCTTTTTTTGTTTATAACGCAAAAAATAAAAACCGCAGAGGTGATCAAATACCACCAAAAGAAAGCTCTATTTGTGGGGAAAAAAAGGACGCCAATTTTGTTTGGGAGCCACGTCGCACAACTGCGCAATTGTCAGTTAAAGTGACGCAGTGCCGGAAGCTGAAATTTCGCCTGGGCACGAAGGGGGTTTATGTGCCCAGTAAGCAAGTGGTTAATTTGCATAGATTTCCTCTCACTTTCTCACTTCCTGTTTGGCTATGAGACAGGAAGTTAAGGGAAATCTCTGCAATGGGACAGGGATGGTAAAAAATTTGAAGCGAGGCCCCCCCTCACAGTTGCAGAATACCAACTGTCCACATACTGGAAGCAGTGCGGCTGATTTACGGGGCCGCTAAACTAATTTGCCTAACAGTGTAGCGCAAGACGGCGGGGAAACTGTCCGTGCTGCCCCCCTGCTAAGTGCTGCCCTAGGCCTGGGCCTTGTTGGCCTAGGCCAGGATACAGCATTGCCTTCTGTATTATAGTGCCCCCACTCTGGATGAAGGAGCACAGGGGGCACCTTTTGGCAGTCTGGGGGGGGGGGGGGGGAGTGAGTGTTAGATTGGCTAGCAGATTTAAATACGCTAATAAATTGAAGCTGAGCGCCAGCTAATACTTTATAATCATTTACAACAAACTGGTTTGTTCCTTTTGGTATAAAGATTTGACATGAATGAATAAAAGCTGATTATTGTAACCATCCCTGTCTGTATTAAATGGTTCGTCTCATCCCTCTAACTGTTAGGCCGCCGTACACACGATCGGTCATGTCCGATGAAACTGGTCTGCAGACCAGTTTCATCGGACCAGTTCAATGGTGTGTACGACGGTCCGTCGGACCAAAGTTTCAAAACATGCTTAGAAACCTGTCCGCTGGAAACCTGTCCGTTGGACAGGTTCGATGGTTAGTACACAAAAGCATCGGACCAAAAACCTGCGCATGCTCAGAATCAAGTCGACGCATGCTTGGAAGCATTGAACTTCGTTTTTTCAGCACGTCGTTGTGTTCTACGTCACCGCGTTCTGGTCTGAGGGGATTTTGGTCTAATGGGGTGTACGCACGTCAGACCATCAGACCACTTCAGCGTGGTCCGATGAAAACGGTCCGTCGGACAAGTTTCATCGGACTGGTCTGATCGTGTGTACGCGGCCTTATACTGCAGGACAGATTGACCTTTTGGTAAAACAGACTTATTGGCTGGATCCTCAGATGAAAATAAAGGAAAGAAAACCTAAAATAGAAAACGAAGGCAGCCATCACATCTAAGAATCGGAAAGCTGCAATATAATGTTCACTTTTGGGGTTTAGTCCCACTTTATAGTGACAGGTGTACTGTATATTGGTAAGGGCTTATCTATGCAAAGGACAACCAATAGCGTTGTCTGTAATAGCCAGACATCAAAACTGTATAATGTAACCCTAGAGTAGTAAAGTGGCTCCTGATTGGTCAGTTTTGAAATGTCAGGTAACCTCAGCAATACAGCCAACTGTCAGATCAGTGGAGACAGAGACATGTCACGGACGGGCACAGAGGGGCCTCCAGGGCTGGCCATGGATTGGGATTCCGGGGCCCTATCCGCCTCTTCCAATACTGACATCCTGGAACGGACAATTAGAGGAATGGCCTGGACCAAATTCCATGAGCTGCGGATGGAGGACAAGTTTTGTGATGTCACCATAAAGGTGGATGATGTCGTGTTCAGAGCCCATAAGATCATTCTCTCTGTATGCAGCCTTTATTTTAGGTAAGTGAAGAGAAATCATTACTGGCGCAAATATTACACCCATTTAGCTCTAATCAAGCTGCTGTAATCTTGTCCAAGAACCAGGGGTGGATTGACCATTCGGCCACTCGGGCACTGCCCGAGGGCCCCATGCCCCTAGGGGGCCCCCGTCAGGGTTGCCAGCCTCAGTAAAACCAGGGACAGTATGTAAAAATCTGTGTTTTTTTACATCTGTCCCTGAAATGTCCCTTACCGACATCTTTTTGGTCTAAAAATCCCAAGATTATAGCTGCCCTGGCTCTCCAGTACCTTCTCAGTGTGTGTATGTATACTGTGTGTGTGTATACTGTGTGTGTGTGTATATACAGTCCTGTGTGTGTGTGTGTATGTATACTGTGTGTGTGTATACTGTGTGTGTATACTGTGTGTGTGTATGTATACTGTGTGTATACTGTGTGTGTGTATGTATACTGTGTGTATACTGTGTGTGTATGTATACTGTGTGTGTATGTATACTGTGTGTGTATGTATACTGTGTGTCTGTGTGTGTGTGTATACTGTGTATGTGTGTGTATATACAGTCCTGTGTGTGTATATGTATACTGTGTGTGTATACTGTGTGTGTGTATGTATACTGTGTGTGTGTGTGTGTGTATATATACAGTACTCTGTGGCCCCTATTGCCTGGGGCCCCCATAATCTCCTATTGCCCGGGGGCCCAATAATCTCCTATTGCCCAGGGGCCCGTAATCTTCTATTGCCCGGGGGCCCCATAATCTGCTATTGCCCGAGGGCCCCATGAGTTTTCAGTCCACCCCTGTTGGCATCCCTGGTGGTCTAGGGTGGCAAACCTGGTGGTGGGCATCCCTGGTGGTCTAGTGGAATCCCTGGTGGTCTAGTGTGGGCATCCTCAGGGGGTGCTGTGCTGATAATCGATCAGCACAAACCCCCCCTGTCGAAGGGGAGCAGCCGATTGGCTCTCCTCTACTCGCGCCTTACAGACGTGAGAAAGGAAAAGCCGATAATCGGCTCTTCTTGTTTACATTGTGATCAGACTGACACCCTGCAACAACGATCGATCGGGGGCGTGCAGCGGCTCAATATCCTGAGGACTTCATATGACGTCCAGTCAGGATATTGAAACCACTTTGCCGTCGTCATTTTGTAATAGGGCAGGCGGGCGGCAAGCGGTTAAAAACGTTATTTGAAAACCAGCAATGTAACGTGAATTCTTCTCCTCCTCCCAGATCTCTGTTTTCTGGAAGATGGAAAGAGAAGATGGTATACGATATTCCCGGAATTACCCCGGACATGATGCGGCTGGTCCTTCTCTATGCCTACACCAATTCAATCTCCATCAACTCTGAGAACGTAGAAGACCTGTTTATGGCCGCTGACCAATTTACCATCCTTGGTCTACAGTGGCGCTGCTCCGATTTCCTCATTGGCCAGCTGTGCCCCGAGAACTGCGTTGGCATTGCCAGATTCTTCAGCCATTTTTACTGCCCCAAGTTGCATGAAACCACCCATGCGTACATTCTCCGCCACTTTCACCAAATAACAACGGCCTCCGAGGAGCTTGTGGACCTGAGCCTAGCAGAGTTTGAAGATCTCATCAAAAAAGACGATCTTAATGTGGAAAGGGAAGAAATCGTCTTTGAAGCCGTCATCAAATGGATTGAGCATCACCCAACACATCGGAGGCAACATATCACCACCCTACTGCCTAAGGTAAGGAGGAGAACTTTACCCATTGGGGGCGATTTACTAACACTGGAGAGAGCAAAATCTGGTGCATCTGTGCATGGGAGCCAATCAGCTTCTAACTTCAGCTCGTTCAGTTAACAAAAAGAAACCTGGAAGCTGATTGGTTTCTTTGCACAGCTGCACCAGATTTTGCGCACTCTGGTTTCAGCAAATCATATAGCAAATAGTGCAGTCCTCCTTCACTTACCTCATCCTTCCATTTTGCCTTTATTTCTTCTAAAAAATCGTCACTTCCTGTTCTTCTGTCTTTAACTCCACACAGTAATGCGAGGCTTTCTCCCTGGTGTGGAGAAAGCCTCTTGAGGGGGAGGGGGCGAGCAGGAGTGTCAGGACGCCCACTAACACACAGCTCCTTTCTCTATCTGCAAAGTAGAGAGTCTCCTGACACTCCTGCTCGCCCACTCCCCCCTCAATAGGCTTTCTCCACACCAGGTAGAAAGCCTTGCATTGCTGTGTGGAGTTACAGGAAGTGAGGATTTCTCAGAAGAAATAAGGACATTTAAAAGCAAAATAGAAGGATGAGGTAAGTGAAGGAGGACTGCACTAAGGTAAAGGAAGCTATTTAGGGAAACATACATTTTTTTACCTTTACAACCCTGTTAAACTGAACAGTCTTAAGTTACCTTTCAATATCTGAGAGTGTTTGCTATCCCAACTGATTTAAGGCTAGATCATGTTTGTTTCTCTATAGGCTCCCTGACCATAGCCAACATTCGCTGTATTTATGCCAACTCCAACCAGTATGTAGGTAGGGGCAGGCTGCAGTACATCCTCCAACCTGATGGTGGAACTGCGGTAGTTCTTGTTGGCGGGGGTCCAGTGGGGAGGAAAGGCTCCTATGTTGGGCCATCTTGGGGAGGACAGTGATCATTTGCCCCAATCGCAATGAGGCAGCATACCTCATGAGGGACAAATGAGGAGGAAAGAGGGACAGAGGGACATTGCTCCAAATATGGGACAGTCAGGGGCAGACTGACAACTCATGGGGACCCCAGGCAATAGGAGATTATAAGGGCCCCTGGGCAATAGGAGATTATAAGGGCCCTTGGGCAATAGGAGATTATGGGGCCTCCAGGCAATAGGAGATTATGGGGCCCCCGGGTAATAGGAGATTATGGGGCCCCCAGGCAATAGGAGATTATGGGGCGCCTGGGCAATAGGAGATTATGGGGCCACACAGTATACACACACACATACAGTATACATACAGAATACACACACAATATACACACACAGTAAACATTCACACACTGAAAAGGTACTGGAGAGGTGGGGCAACTATAAACTGGGGATTTTTTTTTTTAAAACACAGATTTTTACATACCGTCCCTAGTTTTACTGAGGCGTGCAACCCCGATGGGGCCCCCTAGTGGCATGGGGCCCTCGGGCAGTGCCCGAGTGACCAAATGGTCAGTCCGCCCCTGGGGACAGTCCCTCGAAATCAGGGACAGTTGGAAGCTATGAGGCAGTAAGGTAGGTAGAGAGCTCCACTGGTTAGGAAAAGCACAGGTGCAGATGTAGGGAGAGGTCCTGGAGGAGCAAGGACGTGTAGGCCTCCTTTTCTGGGTGTCACCATTGCACCGGTCTCGAACAGACTACCTATGACCATCAGATACCGCAGGGGCCTAGTGGAACCTCGTGTCACTGAATCTTACCACCGCCCCTCCAATGAAGCACTCCTCTGGTACTGTGAAATTATGAATGGGATTTGTAACACGACTGAGTAAAGTCGGCTTCCTTATCAGTATTCTTTAGATAAGGAAACGTTATACTTCACAGCTTATGTGGTGTCAATGTTATATTGGGCTGTTGTACCTCCTTGATAAGTTTTGTTGACCTCTACAACATTAACCCCTTTCTCTCTTCTTCCTCAGGTTCGAATGGCCTTGATAAACGCCCAGTATTTGATGACCAACGTGATGACCAACATCCATGTGAAGAACAACAAAGAATGTATGAAAATTGTCAGCAGTGTGCTGAGGACAAAGTATGACCCAAACGCAAACGGATCCTCCAGGTCGGATTTCATGAACCCATTGACAAGACCACGCCTGCCAAGTGCAATTCTACTCGCCGTTGGCGGCTATAGCTCTAATGACCCTACCAACGCCATGGAGACCTACGACTGCCGAGTTGACCGCTGGGTGGACATCACCTATGATATGGAAAGCCCCAGGGCCTACCATGGAACGGCGTTCCTAAATGGTTACGTGTACCTGGTTGGAGGGTTTAACAACGTGGATTGCTTCAATAGCGTAAGACGGTTTGACCCAGTCAAGAAGATCTGGAAACAAGTGGCTCCGATGAATCATAGGCGCTGCTATGTCAGCACGGCAGTCCTGGAAAACCGGCTCTACGCCATGGGCGGGTTTGATGGCCACATTCGCTTGGAATCTGCAGAATGTTACGACCCAGAAACCAATCAGTGGGATCTTATAGCTCCAATGAATGAAATAAGAAGCGATGCAAAAGCCACCACCCTCAATGGGAAGGTAAGATATAGACACCCACTTCAGCCCCGGACCATTTTGTTGCTAAAGGACCTGGCCACTTTTTGCGATTCGTCACTGTGTCGCTTTAACTGACAATTGCGCGGTCGTGCGACGTGGCTCCCAAACAAATTTGACGTCCTTTTTTTACCACAAATAGAGATTTCTTTTGGTGGTATTTGATCACCTCTGCAGTTATTATTTTTTGCTCTATAAACAAAAATAGAGCGACAATTTTGAAAAAAATTCTATAGTTTTTTACTTTTTGCTATAATAAATATCCCCAACAAATATATATATAAAAAAAAACTTTTTTTTCCTCAGTTTAGGCCGATACGTATTCTTCTACCTATTTTTGGTTATTACAGTAATGGACAGTACCTGTCAGGTAACTAAACATACTGTTTGATTGGTCATCTGAGACCAACTCCAACTCCTCCTTCGTTCAAGTTCTAGTTTTACCTGACTGTCAATTGCTGTAATCATTTTATCAAATGTTCCAAGAGATTCATATATGATATTCATGGTATTATGTTCCTGAATAATTTTGACAATTGAACAGACTATTGTGCATGTGATGACTTAAACAACACGTTTTGGAGAGAATGACCATTTTAGACTGAGAAATGACAATCAGTTTGGATCAACATGATCTATTAAATTGGAAATTGTGCTAAATGTAGGTTACTTGTACTAAATCATTTGAGAAATGTACTGAGACATTGAAACATGTACTGAGACATTTGCAATTTGATGAAATGAATGAGAAATGCAATTCAGTTGTGAACAATTGCCAAGTGGTTTGGAGATTTGCCCATGTTGTTTTGAGAATGTCATTTCTGTTTCAAGAAATGAGCCAAAACAATAGAGAAAAACTGTAAAAAATTTGCAATAAGCGTTTATTGATCTATTTGCGCAAAAGTTATAGCGTCTACAAAATAGGGGATAGTTTTATGGCATTTTTATTAATAGTAATGTTGGCGATCAGCAATTTTTATCGTGACTGCAACATTATGGCGGACACATCGGACACTTTTGACACATTTTTGGGACCATTGTCATTTTTACAGCGATCAGTGCTATAAAAATGCACTGATTACTTTTGAAAATGACACTGGCAGTGAAGGGGTTAACCACTAGGTGGCAGTGAAGTGGTTAAGTGTGACCTAGTGAGTGATTCTTACTGTAGGGGGGATGGGCTGTGTGTGACAAGACAGTGATCACAGCTTCCTATAAGTAAGCAGCACTGGAGGTAACACACTGTTTTTTTAGTTGCCTTTGACCTATGTTAGGCTTCTGGTTTATTCCTGTACCATTATGGTCTATTCACACCTATGCGCTTCCCGCAATGCCATATAATATCACTTTTATTATGTTTTTACAGATCTATATATGTGGCGGATTCAGTGGTGAGGAATCCTTGTTTACAGCAGAAGTCTACAACCCAACTACAGACCAATGGAGCATGATCGCCCCAATGCAGAATCGGCGCAGTGGTGTCGGTGTCATCGCCTATGGAGATCTGATCTACGCAGTATGTGTAATGATTCCTTTCTACCCAAATGAGATTGCATGAGAAATATAAATTGCAGCATGTGTCTGGTGAAACCGTTGTCAGAAGAAGTGGAAATGAGAGGATCTCTCTCTAACAGAGCCCCTGATAGGAGTACTAATCCTTCCCCACGCCGCCCAAAACTAGGAAAAATGGCCTTGACTTGACTTCACTTTAAAGAACAAGTTCCCGTTTTGGGATTTATTTTTTATTTTTATAAATGCACATATTTTTAGCAGGAGAAAATGTACATTCTTTATTTTTTAAAGTGGTAGTATACTCTTTACTACCACTTTTACCTACAGGTAAGCCTATAATAAGGCCTATAATAAGGCTTACCTGTAGGTATAAAGAATATCTCCTAAACCAGTACGGTTTAGGAGATATTCCCCTCGCAATGCGCCGCTGATTGCAGCGGCACATGCACAGGGGGGATACTCGGCGAAAGGGCCGGCAGCCGCCGGACCTTGCCGGAATGAAATCTCCTGTGCACGGGAGTGACGACATCGTCGCTACCGGCCAATCACAGCGCTGGAGCGGCGAAACCTGGAAGACACGACAGGCAAGATGACATCTCGCTCGGCGTGGACCAGGTAAGTTCTCTTCAGCTCGTTCCGAGGTAAGTATTTCATAATGAGCTAGTATGCGGTGCATACTAGCTCATTATGGCTTTTGCCTTGCAGGTGTAAGAAAAGAAAAATGTATATGCGGGTATACAACCGCTTTAACTAAGAAGCCTGGAAAGCATTGCACCTGTCATCAGTGGATCGGTGTGCAATGGCAGACTCCGGCAGACAAGCCCTGCAGCTTTTCAGGGCTTGTGAATGTACTACGAGGCCGCTCATCAGTGACCTCACAGTCCATTCAGAACTACAGTCCGTCAGCCACAAAGGCTGAAGGTACTTGTAGTCCAAGTCATTTACAGGAAACAGAGCCCCACATGGCTGCAGTTTTTTCAAATAGTGACAGCGGAAAATCCCCCCAATCATGGGTTGCAGAAAAGAAAATCATTCAATTCCCCCATCAACACAGTCAGTGTTTGATGGGGAAATCTCTCTTGCAGAGCTATTGTTTTCCCCTGGCGGGGAGCCCTCCCTGCTGGGAGAACACAATGGAGTGCATTTACTAAAACTGCACAGTAGAAAATCTGGTGAAGCTCTGCATGGTAGCCAATAAGCTTCTATCTTCAGCTTGTTCCATTGAGCTTTGACAAAAAAAATAAAAAATGGTTTCTATGCAGAGCTTCACCAGATTTAGCATTCTTCAGTTTTAGTAAATCATCCCCAATTATTATTGCTTGCAGGTATAGCTGCCTGCTAGAAATCCGACATTAAACAACATGTAACACTCACACCTCCCAACTTTCTGAGATGGGAATGTGGGACACCTATCAGCAAAAGTATGCAGGCATAGGACACACCCCTTGCCATGCCCCCTTAAAGGAGAATTAAAAAAAATAAGATTGGTTATACCCACAACTGCTTGTTTACCACTAATATTCCTTTTATATTGGCTTTTGGAATTTACAAGTGAGATAAAAGGTTTAGCGCTGGAAAAGACTTTTCGATAGCTAAATAGTGCATTTTATATACAATTATATAGATCAGACCAAAATGAGGGACAAATTAGGAGGAATGAGGGACAGAGGGACATTGCTCCAAATCAGGGACAGTCCCTTGAAATCAGGGACAGTTGGGAGGTATGGTAACCCTTGCAGTGTGTGTGTGTGGGGAGGGGGGGGCACTGCATTTTTGTTTTACCCAAAGTTGGGCTTTAAGAACAGACTCTTAGGCCGCGTACACACGAGGGGATATGTCCGCTGAAAACGGTCCGATGGACCGTTTCAGCAGACATCTCCGCTCGTGTGTATGGGCTAGCGGACAGATTTCTCCACCCGACAGATTTCAAAGCATGCTTTGAAATCTATCCGGTGGGAATCTGTCCGCCCGACATGTCTGCTGGTTAGTACACTTACCAGCAGACATGTCGTCCCCCACCGCCGCCGCGCCGCCGCCGAATGGATTCGGCGCATGCGCGGAAGTGTTTTACTTCCTGGTGCGGTGACGTGGCGGTGACGCGGCGGCGTCAACGTCACCGCCGCGTCACCGCGCCGTCCGGCGGCGGGGAATTTGATCCGATGGTGTGTACACGCCATTGGATCAAACTCCCGATCGGACATATCCGATGGAAATGGTCCGCGGACCGTTTTCATCGGATATGTCCGATCGTGTGTATGGGGCCTAACAGTAAGGTGACCAGATTTTTAAAATGAAATCCGGGGACATATTTTTTGTTTACTAGTAATGGCAACAATCAGCGACTCTCTGCCCATTGCTGCCCGCTTCACAGCCTCTCAAGTCTTAGGCCGTGTACACACGGCAGAGAACCTCGACGGGCAGAACACATCGTTCCGCCCGTCGAGGTTCTCTCCCGGCCGTCGAATTCGGCGACCCGCCCGTCGGGAATGGCAACCAGCCATTCTTCCAGGCGGGCCATCGAGGAAATAGAGAGCGTGCTCTCTATTTCGGCTCGACGGGCTTCCCGACGGGAAGCTCGCTGAGACCGTACACACGGCCGAGGTCCTTGCTGGAATGTGCATTCCAGCGAGGTTCTCGCTGATTTTCAGCGAGAACCTCGGCCGTGTGTACGGCGCCTTACTCTTCATGCCCCAGCTACTACTGGGTGGGGAGCGGAGGAAGATCACTCTCCCAGGGAAGGCAAGGAGATAAGCAGGTGGCTGGCCAAGATTTGTGCGAACATGCGAGCGAAGCTAAATGGGCATGCGCCCGAAACTGAAGAAATATTCCCTCCGCTCCGACCAGCACATGATCATCAGAAAGGGGCACAGATAATGGGAAAAATCCAACCCCCCTATGCTAGTAGGCACGGCAGAGCGGGGGGGTGTAATTCTAATTTTTTTATTTTAATTCTGCACTGACTGTCTTTGAAATTGCCCCTGTCCCCTATTAATTCCAATCTGGGGACAAAACCAGGGACAGACTTGGTCCAGGGACAGTGTCCTCAATCAGGGGACTGTCCCCTGAAACTGGGGATGTCTGGTCACCCTATCTTACAGATACTTGCTTATACTTTTTTTTTTTTTAGCTTCATTAGCCTGTGACCTGCTTTTCCTTGACTTCATAGCTAAGCTCCAACAATTCCCAAGCCCAACTCCATTGACAATGTCCTTACTGACCACGGAGGCTACGCCGCTGGAAAATGGAATGGACAATCTACAAGGCTTACCTGGGACGTTGAGGCTAAACCTTGGATATTGTCCATTGCATTGATCAGTGAGGCAGCCTTAGCAGTCAGTAAGGGTATTTTCATTGGGCACGGGCATGGCAGTTGGGGGAGCTTAGCTATGAAGTCTAGATAAGTCCACAAGCCCAAAAAAAGTAAGAATCTAGAAGAATTTATGCCGCGTACACACAATCTGGATTTTGCCCGGCCAGATCACATCAGAATTCTGATGGAATTCTATCGGAAAAAAGTAGAACATGTTCTATAGTTAAACTCCGATGGAGTTCATTGGAATTTCCGATGAAAAATCTCTGATGAAGCTACACACGATCGGAAAATCCAATGGAAAAAGTCCATCTGACTTTTTCCATCGGAAATTCTGATCATGTGTACGGGGCAATACTCTTAAAGCCCAACTCTGGGAGCGATAGGAACATTTAGTGGGCCCTTCCACACTGTAATGGTTACATGCTATATTCAGACCAGGTCCATCGTGTTATGGGGACCATTAGGATAGGGTGACCAAGTGTTCCCGATTGCCCGGGATTTTGCAGGTCTGTCCCGGGCACATTCATTCCAGGACAATACAGTGTCCTGGAATGAAACTGACCCAGCCACCCCCCGGGCCAATCTGATGCCCCCAAAAAAGGCCGCCACATCATCACTTGTCCTGGCCGGGAATGCCTGGAGGAGCACAATCCCGTCCCCTGCTTGTGATTGGAGAAATCATAAATCCCGCCTTTTGCGTCCAATCACTGTGCTGTGATTCGTTACAACACAAGCTGATTTTTGGGAAGGGGGGGGGGGTGTCCCAGAATGGTAGTTTGGAATTGTGGTCACCCTACATTAAGACCATACCCATCATCCTTGTGAAACCTGTTTTGCCACATGAAGTAGACCACAGTAAGACGTGTTGTCTCTTACAGGTCGGAGGATTTGATGGATTTGACAGACTGAGCAGTGCCGAGGCCTATAACCCGGCCAACAACAGATGGACCGAGATCTCCTCCATGTTCAGACCACGCAGCAACTTCGGGATCGAAGTTCTGGAGGATCTCCTTTATGTGACTGGAGGGTTCAGTGATTTCAGAACGATCTCCGAAGCAGAGTACTATGACAGGAAGACCAATGAGTGGTACCGCGTCCGCAACATGAACATCAATCGCAGCGCCCTGGACTGCTGCATTTTGCCCGGCCTCCCCAACGCCCGGGAATATGCCGCCAGTCGAGACACGTTCTACAGAGAGGGAGCGAGGCCGGAATTATCCGACAGCTCGTTATAGGTGTAACCGAATGATGTGACTCTTTAAAGAACATCAATATGAACTGTAACTGGCAATAAATTATAAGACTGAACTAAAATGTTACTGCCATTCTTTGCAGGTAGAATAATACCAATCAATCATTCCAGTTTAGAAATCGTTATCTAGAAATGTGGGTAAAAGTTGGATTCTGTTCAGGTGACCTAAGCGGACTTCCTGACACCAAGGATAGGATGGTGTCACTAGAACAAGGTGTCTTCACCACTTTCACACCCCCCCATCCAATTTTTAGACGATCACCATCTACCTTGACACATTCCATGGTGATTGGATTTAGGTGTTGGTGCTTCCTGTGTGGATAGAAATGTTGGGGTATCTTCCTGACAAGCATTAAAATAGAAGACGTGGCTTGGAGGACCATTTCAATATCAAACCTCCCAACTTTTTGAGATGGGAATGAGGGACACCTATTAGCAAATATATGTAGGCATAGGACACACCCTTTGCCACGCCCCCTTAAAGAAGAATTATACATAAAAAAAAAAAAATAAGTTAAAGGGGTTGTAAAGGTTTGTTTTTTATTTTCTAAATAGGTTCCATTAAAGGGGTTGTAAAGGTAAATGTTTGTTCACCTTTTTTCACCTTAATGCATCCTACACTTAGGCCGCGTACACACGATCGAACATGTCGCGGCGTCAACGTCACCGCCACGTCACCGCGCTGTCTATACGCGGGGATTTTGGTTTGATCGTGTGTACAGGAGACATGTCCGCTGAAAAAGGTCCGCAAACAAGGAAGTAAAATGCTTCCACGCATGCGTCGAATCCATTCGACGCATGCAGAGGATTTCTGTCCGCTGGTTAGGCGTACTAACCAGCGGACATGTCCGATGGACAGGTTTCCAGCGGACAAGTTTTAAACATGTTTTAAAACTTTTGCCAGCTGGAAACCTGTCCGCTAGGCCGTACACACGATCGGATATGTCTGCTGAAACTGGTCCGTGGACCGTTTTTAGCGGACATGTTCGATCATGTGTACGCGGCCTAAGTGTAGGATGCATTAAGGCAGGGATCCTCAAACTACGGCCCTACAGCTGTTGTGGAACTACACATCCCATGAGGCATTGTAAAACTCTGACATTCACAGACATGACTAGGCATGATGGGAATTGTAGTTCCTGAACAACTGGAAGGCCATTGTTTGAAGACCCATGCATTAAGGTGAAAAAAGGTGAACAAACATTCACCTTTACAACCCCTTTAAAGGAACCTATTTAGAAAATGTAAACGTGTGTACAGGCATTAGAGGAGGAAGATCAATGGACTATGAGAGCTCTCACCTGCACCCGTCCCTCACTCTTCTAAATAAAAAATATATATAATGCTTGGGGGCAGTGGCGGGACAAGGTCATCCAGCGCCCAGGGCAAAGATGCCAAACTGTGCCCCCCTTTCCATTAGGGTTAGGGTGAGGGTGCCCCCCCCATCCCTGCAATAAACCATTGCGCCAGGGGCAGCCATTCCTCCTGCCCACCCCTTGTCCTGGCGCTGCTTGGGGGTTCTGAGTAATTTTCTAGCAAAACAATTGTGATTTTTACATGTAGGAGAGAAGTGGCAGGACAGGCCTGGGCTGGAACTGGTTAAAATGCCTCCTGCTGCCTGTACTGTGATTGGGCCCTGACACTCAGGAGGAGCTGCTTTCCCCTCTATACACTACAAGGTCAGCTGCAGTTCCCCCTCCGGCCTCTAAGCGCCGCTGTTCGCTCCTCTTCTTTGAAAGCGCGCTGTCCCGTCATCTTTCCGCGCATGCGCCTCTCCGTCTCACTGTCACCTGAAAGATGGCGGCGTCCGTGTGCCGAGCCGGTGGAGCGGCGACCAGAGCCCTGCTGACCGGGCGTTCGGTAAGTAGAGAGACCGTGGACGAGGAGTACGTGGTGTGCGGGGAAGGATATGGCGGAAAGTGTCGGTGTGGGCGGTGAGGGGGCCGCTGGAGGAGGCGGCGGGAGGCCGGGGAGGTGTGAAGGTCACCCAGTCCGGTCACCGAATCACCCTCACCGGGGACACTGAAGGAGAGGTGAGGGCCTACTACAGAAGAGAGGTGAGGGGGGGTGCACCCAGGGGCTGGGGGGGTGCACCCAGGGGCTGCAGGTGACTGTGCTTTGAGGAGGGGTGGACTGGTGCTCGAGGGGGTAGGGGACACCCAAGACTACAGATGACTGGCGCTCAAGGGGGGGTAGGGGGTGCTCAGGGGCAGCAAGCAGCCGGCGCTTGAGGGGGTAGGGGGGGTACAGACGTCTGGCATTCAAAGGGGGGGCAGGCGACTGACGCTCGAGTGGAACGGGGCGTTCAAAGGGGGGGCAGGTGACTGGCGCTCGAGTGGAATGGGGCGTTCAAAGGGGGGGCAGGCGACTGCGCTCGAGTGGAACGGGGGCGTTCAAAGGGGGGGCAGGCGACTGGCGCTCGAGTGGAACGGGGCGTTCAAAGGGGGGGCGGGCGTCTGGCGCTCGAGTGGAATGGGGCGTTCAAAGGGGGGGCAGGCGACTGGTGATCGAGTGGAACGGGGCGTTCAAAGGGGGGTAGGCGACTGGTGCTCAAAGGGGGGGAAAGGGGGTGCTCAGGGGTCGCAGGCGCTTGAGGGGGTAGGGTGGTTCAGGCGACTGGCGCTCGAGTGGAATGGGGCGTTCAAAGGGGGGGCAGGCGACTGGTGCTCGAGTGGAACGGGGCGTTCAAAGGGGGGGCAGGCGACTGGTGCTCGAGTGGAACGGGGCGTTCAAAGGGCGGGCAGGCGACTGGTGCTCGAGTGGAACGGGGCGTTCAAAGGGGGGGCAGGCGACTGGTGATCGAGTGGAACGGGGCGTTCAAAGGGGGGGCAGACAACTGGGGGGGAAAGGGGGTGCTCAGGGGTCGCAGGCGCTCGAGGGGGTAGGGTGGTGCAGGCGACTGGCGCTCGAGTGGGGGGGAGGAGCGCCCAGGGGCCGCAGGCGACTGGCGCTCGAGTGGGGGGGAGGAGCGCCCAGGGGCCGCAGGCGACTGGCGCTCGAGTGGGGGGAGGAGCGCCCAGGGGCCGCAGGCGACTGGCGCTCGAGTGGGGGGAGGAGCGCCCAGGGGCCGCAGGCGACTGGCGCTCGAGTGGGGGGGGAGCGCCCAGGGGCCGCAGGCGACTGGCGCTCGAGTGGGGGGGGGGGTGCGCCCAGGGGCCGCAGGCGACTGGCGCTCGAGTGGGGGGGAGGAGCGCCCAGGGGCCGCAGGCGACTGGCGCTCGAGTGGGGGGGGGTGCGCCCAGGGGCCGCAGGCGACTGGTGCTCGAGTTGGGGGGCGGGGGTGCCCCCAGTAGTTAGTACCTATTCAGCTCTTAGGATGCACTGGGGCTGTCAGTAACTCCATGGCTGTCGGACTGGAGCTGCCAGTAGCGATTCAGCCTTTTGGGGTGCACAAGGGCCTGCGGTAGCTCCTCTGGGGCCAGAAATACCTATTCTGCTTTTGGGGGGCGCAGAGACCAGCAATAGCTCCCTAGATTTTGCAATGGGGCCAGTGCTAGTCGGTCATTCTTTAGAATACACACAGGGGCCAGTGCTAGTCTCGGCTACCACTCCTTGGGCTGAGGCCAGCAGTAGATATTCAGCTATTGGGGTGCACAGGGGTCAGTGGCGGCTGCTTGACGGTTGGCCGGGGGGAACCAGTAACTATTTAACTTTTGGGGTGCGCAGAGAGTGTGGCAGTGGCAGGATAAGAGCCCCTGTCAGGTTTTTATTGCCATCTTTCTGGTGTGTAAACTTTCCAACATGATTACCAAGACAGTAAAGGGAAATCTCCCCAGCAAGGTCACAGCAGGAATAAACTTGAGGTTGTAACCCTTCCCCCACTTCACTCAAGGCAAGGGTAAAGTTGTATTTCAGCTGAATGCCTGAGCCCACATACGTCTTCACAGTTCTACGTTTCATCTGTGGGGAACAGAGAATAGTGTCTGGGAGATATTGTTTACTTTTTGTATTTATATTTTTCCATGTTCCTTGTGTATTTTCTACAGCCCTCGGTGTTGGGTCTGAAGGGCAGCCGTAGTGCTGTGTCCTACGCACAAGCTTTGAGTAACATTCCCGAGACTCAGATCACCACCCTGGACAATGGACTGCGTGTCGCCTCTGAAGAGTCCAGCCAGCAAACCTGCACAGTAAGTAGCAAAAAGCACCTGTCGGTTCTACAGAGGGCTAAGCTTCAGTCGGGGTGACTATGACAGTTTGTGTGTGGGGATACTTTGCTGCGTTCAGAGGCAACTAAACGCTGCCCCTGGATGCAGTCTGAGCCAATGAGAGAGCGTCCTGGACAGCCACGTTTGCCCTGCGACATCACTGGATGGAGATGGGCTCAGGTAAGTATTGGGGGTGGGGCATTGCTGCACACAGAAGGCTTTTTATCTTTTTGTATTCTACTACATATTTTTGGTTAAAAAAAAAAATATGCTTTTATTTTTTTTATTTTTAATACTATTAATGGTGATCCACAATTTTTTTTTTCCTGATATTGCGACGGACAGATTAGACACCTAACTGACATTTTTGACACTTTTTTTAGGGAACTGGCGGCATTACAGCAATCGGTGCTAATATGCAATGACATTGTACTAATGACACTGGCAGGGAGGGGGTTAACATAAGCTCCAGTTAAAGGGGTTGTACAGGTGCAATTTTTTTTTTCCCCCTAAATATCTTCCTTTACCTTAGTGCAGTCCTCCTTTACTTGCCTCATCCTTCCATTTTGCTTTTAAATGTCCTTATTTCTTCTGAGAAATCCTCACTTCCTGTTCTTCTGTCTGTAACTACACACAGTAATGCAAGGCTTTCTCCCTGGTGTGTAGTGTCGTGCTCGCCCCCTCCCGTGGACTACAGGAGAGTCAGGACACCCACTAACACACAGCTCCTTTCTCTATCTGCAATGTAGAGAGGGTCCTGACCCTCCTGTAGTCCAAGGGAGGGGGCGAGCAACGACACTCCACACCAGGGAGAAAGCCTTGCATTACTGTGTGGAGTTAGACAGAAGAACAGGAAGTGAGGATTTCTCAGAAGAAATAAGGACATTTAAAAGCAAAATGGAAGGATGAGGTAAGTAAAGGAGGACTGCACTGGGGTAAGTGAAGGAGGACTGCACTAAGGTAAAGGAAGCGATTTTAAAGAAAAAAAAATTGTACCTTTACAACCCCTTTTTAACTGTGTTCCCTAGGTGTGTATAGGGGATGGGCTGCCTGGGATAACACACAGTTCAGTCTTCCTGCATATAGAAAGACCAGATCCCTGTCTCATCCCGTGTCAGAGCGGAGATCTGCCTTGTTTACTTCGGCAGATCCCCCTCCTGTCTCTGCGGGGAACAATCGACGGGTGGCCGGCGGACATCGAGTTCCCCTGGACCTGCTGCTTGGCTCCCCTGCTGGTTAATCGCCACGCACGCCCACAGAAAGCCATGAACGAGCCGACATACAGCTATGGCAATTCACGCAGCAGTGGCAACCTGCATCATCAAAACTGCGGGGGGCTGGTTAGGAAGTGGTTAGAGTGGTGATAAAGCCAACGTGTCTTATTCCAACAATTGGTTGCATTAAGTGTGCCTCAGTGTATGTGTTTAAAACACCTTATTTCCCTTATCGTCTTTCAGGACAGCACCTTGAGAGCGTGGCTCCACCCACTTGACAGGAAACACACCTCCACCAAACTTCTTAAAAGGGAGGTTCCCTCCACTTATCAGTTTTTGTGTTTCCTCCGGCGGGAACACATGTGGGGGTTAGGAGCTCTCCAGGTTTCCTGGAGAGGTTTTTTTCTTTCTATCTCCCTACTCCACCTTTTTTTCTACCTACCTCAGAGAGTCTGTTCCTCCCATTCACGGGTTAGAGAGTGCCTTGTGCATGGGCTCCTTCTCCCTCATCAAGTGCTCAGTGAGCCAGGACTGCTCCAGGACGCTGCCCCCCTGGCTAGGTACTCGCGCGGACGTTCCTTACTTTTTTCCGTCCAAACCGACGCCGGCGCCATCTTGGGAAGGTCAGCTGGTGACTTCCTTACTCCAGCTGCTTCCCCCGGAAATGAGGTAACCGGAAGGGGCGGGGTTCTTACGAGCGGGCGCAGTTCCACCCGGAAGCGCTGAGGGAGGAGGGAGGAACGGGTCTGGTGCCTTATTAGTTGGTTCTGGTCCGGTGCAGCGGCACTAGTGGAGTCCGGAACCGGCGTTCTGCCACCAAGCATCACGCTACTGCCCTCAAGCATGGAAGGGGGATCCGCAGCGAGTGGGACAGGCACTGGCACCAGCAAGACCCAGGTAAGGGGTAGACTTGTGTTCTACCCTTAGTTACTTGGAGGTCTCTCTCCAGCTCTCTCTCTCTCTCTTGGGGGGAGTGAGTGGCTTTTTTTCCCCCCCTGGTGGCGGGGGCCTGTTTGGGCACGTGAGTGTATAAGGATCTCTCACTGTGCACCTTTGGTGAGCACCTTGATGGGTTGTTCAGGTTATCTCACATGGTTGGGTTTTTTGTTTTTCCCCTTTTGTTTCCTTTCCTTATCAGGCCAAAGGCTCTGAACCGGAAACAAAAAGAAATGTCCTTCATGCAAGGCTAAACTTTCTGAAGGATGGAGAAAAGCTTTATGTCAATCATGTGTTGACTCCTTGGTGAAAGAAGAAGCTTCTGCTGCCTGCAGCGACATAATTGCTTCTGTAAAGGAGTTGGATGCTACGATTCAATCCTTTAAATCTTCACTCATGAAACCATCTGTGAGCCAAGCCTCTACCTCACAAGACTCACCTTTAGTTCCTGTAGTGGAGGCAGAAGAGAGTCCTCTGAACCAGGACGGTCCCCCTCCCTCACATTCCCAGGAATCGGAAGAGGAGGAAGACGAATTAGAAAATATATCTTCTAAATATAAATTGTCTTTGGACCAAGTGGATGACCTCCTTAAAGCTGTGCATGCAACTTTGGGCTTGGAGGAGGAGCGCAAAGAGCTATCCTTACATGACAGGATGTATGCGGGTCTCTGTGAGCCCAAAATACGTACTTTTCCTGTTCATTCTGTGATTTCTGACTCAATCATGAGGGAATGGGCTGATCCAGAAAATAAACCTTTCTTTGCTAAAGCTCATAAAAGAAGGTTTCCGTTTGATGAGGATCCAGCAGCTCTTTGGAATAAGACTCCAAAAATTGATGCAGCCTTTTCTCAGGTCTCAAGGTCTTCGGACCTGGCGTTTGAGGACATGGGGATTCTTAAGGAACCCATGGATAAAAAGATGGACCAGCAGTTAAAGAGGGCTGGCAATCCATCTTAGGCAACCTTAAGCCAGCAATGGCAACCACCTGCGTCTCCAGAAACATGGAGTACTGGCTGAGCCAGCTTAAAGCTCATATTATAGCTGATTCCCCTAAGCAGGAAATCTTAGATTCCTTCTCTACCCTGTCTGCTGCGGTAGCCTATGTCTCAGATGCGTCTGCAGAATCTATCAGGATGACAGCTAGATCTGCGGCCCTTACTAATTCAGTAAGAAGGGCCTTATGGTTAAAGACCTGGCCCGGGGACACAGCGTCCAAAAACAAACTGTGTGGAATCCCTTTTCAGGGGGATTTTTTGTTTGGTCCTGAGTTAGATACAGTACTCGATAGGACCGCAGACAAGAAAAAATCTTTCCCGGTCAAAAAGGGTCAGCCGGGTAAAAAGTTTTTTCGTCCCCCAAGGGCTCAACAACAGAGTAAGCCTCAAGAGAGGAAAAAGGTCTGGTCAGGGCAGAGGGGAAAGGGCAAAAGCAATGTCCTTTTCAATCCTCCTGCGACAACCAGCAAAACCCAGTGACAGCCAGTTGCAGGTAGGGGGGAGACTTCAACGCTTCCTCCCTTTTTGGGCCAGCATAACGGAAAATCAGTACATTCTCGCTATGCTGTCTCTAGGCTACAAGATAGAACTCTCGGACCCTCCCCCAGAGAGGTACCTTCTGACAGACTTACCAGAAGATATTGTCAAGTCCCTAGCCATGAAGAGCCTTTTAAAGGATCTGAGGAAGCAGGGGGTTGTAATCCCAGTACCAGAGGGGGAGCTTTACCAGGGGTTTTATTCCCATGTATTTATGATAAGAAAACCGTCCGGAAGCTTCAGGCTCTCAATCTAAAGCCTTTAAACAGATCAGTCCTATACGAAAGGTTTTGCATGGACTCAATCTTTACGGTAAAAAACCTGTTAACAAAGGGTTGCTTTATGGCGTCTATCGATTTGAGAGACGCCTATCTGCATATCCCCATAGCTTCCCAATCCCAAAGATTTTTGAGATTGGCAGTAAACATGGGAAGGGAGGTCGTGCACCTTCAGTTCAGGGCCCTCCCCTTCGGCCTCTCCTCGGCCCCGAGAATTTTTACAAAAGTCATGGCAGAGGCTCTTGCTCCGCTCCGCCTTCAGGGTATAGCGGTAGTTCCATACCTAGACGACCTACTCTTCTTTGCCCCCTCCAGGGAAAAATTACTGGAGGATCTCGGAAGAGCTCGCAGCCATCTAGAGGCTTTGGGTTGGATCATAAATTTGGAAAAATCTAATTTCAGCCCAACCCAAGAGGCACAATTTCTGGGGTATCGGATAAGCTCAGTAGAGCAAAGAATTTTTCTCCCAGAGGACAAAAAACTAAAGATAAAAGGGGTCGTTGCCTCCTTACAGACAAATCTAGAGCTGTCCATCAGACAGGTAATGTCAGCCCTAGGAACCCTGACGTCATCTATGCCAGCAGTGCAGTGGGCAAGACTGCACTTCAGGCCCCTCCAGAGCTTCCTTCTGAAGGTGTGGGATCGCAGGACAGAATCTCTGGAAACAAAAGTAAAGATCCCCTCCAGAGTGAAACGGTCACTATGGTGGTGGAGAAGTCAGACCAATCTGTCAGCAGGCCTGTCTTGGTCATTCCCAGTAGAAAGAGTGGTAACGACAGATGCCAGCCTATGGGGATGGGGGGCACACTTGGGTCAGAACTATGTTCAGGGAGTTTGGTCCCAGTCAGAAGCAGGAAAATCCTCCAATTGGAGAGAGCTAAGGGCTGTAGCTTTAGCTTTAGATGCCTTCTCCGCAGACCTTCAAGGTGCCCATGTTCAAGTGTTCTCGGACAATGCCACTACCATTGCTTACTTAAACAGGCAAGGAGGCACAAGAAGCAGATTACTTCAGCTGCTCGCCTTGGGCATCCTAAACTGGGCAGAAAATCATTTGCTGTCCTTATCAGCGGTCCACCTCAAGGGCACTTCAAACATAGTAGCAGATTTTCTAAGCAGAAAACGGATTCAGGAAGCAGAATGGACCCTAAATCCAGAGATCTTCAGGTTAATCACCCAAGCCTGGGGCCTACCACAAATAGATCTATTTGCGTCAAAAGAAAATACGCAACTTCCAGCCTATTTCTCCATTTACAGAAACGACAGTTCCCAGGGAACAGATGCGTTAATTCAGCCTTGGAAGTTCCAACTGGCGTACGCCTTCCCTCCTTTTCAGCTAATACCATTAGTGATAAGGAGGATTCAGAAGGAGAAATCAGAAGTAATCTTAATCACCCCATTCTGGCCAAAAAGGGCTTGGTTTACCTCCCTTCTTCGAATGGCGGTCAAACCACCTTGGCGACTACCGCTTCGACAGGACCTACTTCTGCAGGGGCCAGTGTGCCATCAGGGGGTGTCCTCTCTAAACCTCACAGCGTGGTATCTGAGAGGCAGTTATTGATACGGAAAGGTCTGTCCCGACCACTGGTGACTACCTTACTTACTAGTAGAAAGCTGGTTACCAGAAAAATCTATGAAAAATACTGGAAGGTTTACAACTCCTGGTGTCACTCGTCTAATAGAGTGGTAAAGAACCTAGTATCAGTGTTGGAATTTCTTCAGGTTGGGGCAGAAAAGGGCTTATCAAGCAGTACACTCAAAGTACAAACAGCCGCATTAGGAGTCTTTCTGGAAAGGCCGATATCCTCAGAACCTTTGGTTGTCAGATTTTTCAGGGCACTCTCTAGGTCCAGACCAGCTCCTGTACGACACTTCCCGAGTTGGGATTTATCAGTAGTTCTGCGGTCTTTGACGAAAGAGCCCTTTGAACCTTTACAAGATGTCTCTCTGAAGTACCTTACTCTCAAGACCGTATTCTTAGTGGCAATTACAACAGCCAGAAGGATTGGCGAACTGCACGCCCTGTCAATAAAGAAACCCTTTCTATCCGTCTTCACGGACCGGATTGTACTAAAGACTGATCCAGCCTTTCTACCAAAGGTGGCGTCAAGCCTTAATAGGGCGCAGGAAATCGTCATTCCAACCTTCTGCTCCAATCCATCAGGGGAAAGGGAGCGACAATTTCATATGTTGGATGTGAAAAGAACATTGCTACATTACCTCAAAGTGGCCAAGGATTTTCGATCCTCAGACTCCTTGTTCATACTTTTCTCAGGAAAAAGGAAGGGCCACCAAGCATCTAAGGGGTCAATTGCTAGATGGCTAAGAACCGCTATTCTGGAAGCCTATTCCCAAGCAGGACTATCTCCCCCGCTGGGCATTAAAGCACACTCTACTAGAGCTCAGGCCACTACATGGGCAGAAATAGCTGGTGCCACCCCAGATCAGATCTGCAAGGCGGCTACGTGGTCAAGTTACCTTACGTTTGTCCGTCATTATAGACTGGATCTTCTGTCAGCAAGCGATCAGGCTTTTGGCAGAAAGGTCTTGCAAGCTGTGGTCCCTCCCTAGAAGTGGGTAAGTCTCTATTATCCTCTCAAGGTGCTGTCCTGAAAGACGATAAGGGAAAAGTCAAGTTGGTCTTACCGGTAACTTGTTTTCCATGAGTCTTTCAGGACAGCGGCAACCCGCTCTTAATGTTTTTAGGAATATTATACTGTGACTAACCATACTCTGTTTATGTGTTCCAGTTTGGGCCGGAGGTTTCTCTACTACTACTAAGTGGAGGGAACCTCCCTTTTAAGAAGTTTGGTGGAGGTGTGTTTCCTGTCAAGTGGGTGGAGCCACGCTCTCAAGGTGCTGTCCTGAAAGACTCATGGAAAACAAGTTACCGGTAAGACTAACTTGACTTTTTATAGCAGCTTGGTGCTCTCCTTTTCCTGATCTGAGAACTACAGTGGGAGGGGCTGAGGATCCTGTCAGTTGGGAGGAGAGCAGTGATTGGTCAGTCACTTGAGCAGCACTATGAAATAAGGTATGAAGCATTTTTTTTTTTTTTTTTAAGCATATAGACTGGGGCACATAATTGAATGTAACGCAGTGGATTGTTGAAATAAGATCGTTATTTTAGCAGCGGGGGGGCAGGGTCGCAGATCTGCACTGTCACTGATGGGCAGGGGGAGAGAGGGAGCAAGGAGAGACAGCAGATGAGAGGCACGTAATCAGCAGTAAACGTGATTAGTTTACAGAGGGGAGGGCAGCACCAAGCAGGATCATCCAGGTATTTTTAGATCGGGTATTTCCAAATTTTGGTCCTCGAGCTGCGGAACTACACATCCCATGAGGCATTGTAACACTCGGACATGACTAGGCATGATGGGAATTGTAGTCCCTGAACAACTGGAGGCCCATAGTTTGGAGACCCCTGCTTTACATGATACAAATGACCAAATTACACAGTACAATCACTGTGCTGATGTTCATGCTTTAAAGCAGTGGTCTCCAAACTGCGGCCCGGTGGCCAAATGTGGCCCTTTGCCTGCTTTTATCCGGCCCTTGGGGCACTATTTCATCCACCGATACCAACAATGTGGCATAATTTCTCCTACTGACACTAACAATGTGGCACAGTTTCTCTCAATTACATCAACCATGGGGCATTATTTGTCCTACCGAAACAAACAATGGGGCCCAATTACACCAACAATGGGAAACAAATCCTCATGACACTAAAAACAGGGCACAATTCCCCTTAATTACACCAATGATAGGGGACAATTGCTCTCAATGACATCAACAATGGGACCCAATGACGGGGCACAATTACTCCCACTGAAACAAACAATGGGGTGATAATTTTTCCCACTGACATTTGGACCTTTTCGACTTCCACTGACCACTGTCTGGCCCTGGTAAACTCTGAAGGACAGTAAACTGGCCCTTTGCTTAGAAAGTTTGGAGACCCCTGCTTTAAAGGAACAGGATTGGGCTTTTTTTTTTTTGAGGGTAACAATTATTTTAATACTTATCCATAATGTGTTTTAGGTTGGTGTATGGATCGGAGCTGGCAGCCGCTATGAAACTCCAAAAAATAACGGTGCTGCATACTTTGTTGAACATCTGGCATTTAAGGTGAGATAATCTACATGGTTATAACATGACATTAAAATTCTTTATATCCTATTTACAGTGCTTTTATTTTTGTAGATACAATGTTATTAAAGGCTCACCAAAATGCAACAAAGTTTACAGTAGATTATATGAAACTGTGCAGCTTGTAAAAATGTTTACGAATGTAAATGCCATACCTGTAGGCAGTGGCGGTTTGTCCATAGAGGGGGCAGCAGCGCCGCCCCCTCTCTCTCCTGCACCGCCACTGAAATACAATGCATATATTCATGCTTTCCCACTACAGCCCTCAGGCTTTAATCGGCTTCTAAATAGTTACCAAGGGAAGCACTGGGTGTGCGTTCCCTGGATAACACTGACAGGCGTCTCAGCCAATTAGGTTCACCTGTTCTGGTTACCGGTAACCTGATTGGCTGATGCGTCATCGAGGGACGTGGAGGCAGGATGGCTGACCCCTGAAAGGTAAGTGCTGGGGAGAGGGGGGAAGCAGCATTTTACAAGGTACAGTGGCGACAATTGATGGGCACAGTGGCTGCATATGATGGGCACAGTGAGGCTGCAACTGTTTTTTTTTTTTTCCGTTTGTCACTGCCTGTAGGTCATTTTGTGCTTCCACAGAAGCCTGGCTGAAACTCTCATGGGTGGCTTTCCCCTTTTTTTTTTTTTTTTTTTTTTTTTTTTTGCTGCTAGGGCTCTCCAACCATTGAATGCAAGCATACCTTCTCATCCAAAACCCTTTTTCATGCAGTGTGCTCTCCCCATCGCAGCAAAGACTCTCCAGTTTTGCACCCCCTACCAAATTAGCCTCTAAACCCCCTTCAAGGACAACTAAAGTGATTATCTAGTTGTCTTTTGAAGAAAATCTCAGTGGCCATTTTGTTGTAGCCTAGAATATGAACTGGAAGGAGGCAATAGTGTGACAATCCTGGTGGGGTTGTGAGAGTAGATTCTTTGCTGTGAGAGGACAGAGCGCACTGTGCATTTATTGGGATTTGATGAATGAGAGGGCACACGTGTCTGAACAGCTGGAGCGTCTTGACGAAAGGATGGGGCTTGGCCAATCTATAGTAGTTTGGCAACTAATCTTCTATGAGGGGTGCAAATGGCCTACAGGGTATGGCAATGTTGTATTTGTAAACCTTTTTAAAACTGCACAATTTTCAATTTTTTTTTTTTTTTTTATTTATTTTTTTACTGTGACTCCCATTGGTGCATAGGCCTTTAAAGCAAATCTATACTCCAGGTGTCTGCTTATGTCACCATCCCCAATAATTTTTTACCACCGCCCCTCTGATTTATTTTTGACCCAACATGGTGCATACTTGCACTGAAGACAGAGGCAGCCAGTTAGATATCGTTATTTTGAAGGTCAGCATTGGAAGCCTATATAAGTTCCCTGTTTTCTGCAGATAACAGTGCAGCACATGAGCTGCTGCTTATGCTGCAAATTGAAAATTGCATCACGTGATTTTTATTTATATACCCATGCACACATACTTTTTTTTTTTTTATATCCCCAGGGTACAAAGAAGCGTCCCCAGGCTGCATTGGAGCAAGAAGTGGAGAGCATTGGTGCCCATCTAAGCACATACACCACACGTGAGCAGACTGCCATCTACATTAAAGCCCTGTCCAAGGATCTTCCTAAAGGTGAGTGCTTTGTGTTAATCTGGCACTTTACTGCTTGTCTGCAAAATAATTCTACCTATAAACCTACTATACCTTCTGCTGTATTGGAACAAGAGCTAGTCCTGTAACATTCTGTTCCTAATTGTCAGACCAACCAATCCACATCCGATTGTATTTACTGCAGAATTCAGTAGTCGGGTCTAAAGAAGGGGAGGTGATCTGGGGCAACATTGAAGTGCAAATTCAGGTAGATGGCTAAATACGTGATTAAAATAAACTTATTACCCTGTATTACCTGCTCAGTGAGGTCACTATGCCACTTCCTGTTTAATCATTACTGCTTCTTGAATTATTCTTCCTGGGTTAGAGGTTAAGGTGCTGCTTCTCTGTCCAATCCCCTGTCTAGCTGTAACGTGTGGTTAAAGGCTAAGTTCACCTTTCCTTTTTGGAGCATGTTCCACCAATCTCTCCCTGACAGCAGGTTGAGTTCTTCCTCCACCCACTTTCACTTATTTTTTTTATTTTTTAGAGTCCTTTCACACGTGCGGACCGTTTTTTTAGGCCTGTTTTTTTTTTTTCATCAGTTGATCCTTTGTTTTGTCCGTTTTTTTTTTCGTCCGTTTTTTTTATTTATTTATTTTTTATTACATATTTTGATGAAAAACGGATGTTAGTGGATTGGATGTTAAACTGAAACCGTTTTTCATCCGTTCCGTTTTTTTTGACAGAAGAAAAATAGGGTTTTCTTCCGTTCAAAAAAACGGAGCTTAACGGAGACGGATGTAAACGAACGTCCGCTATCCCATAGGGAAGCATTGCGGTCCGTTTTTCATCTGTAAAAAAACGTGTGAAAGGGCCCTTAAGCTGAGGCTCCACTCACACACCCGACATTCGGATTGCTGTGAATGCATAAACTAAAGTATCCTATGGTCCTAGCAGCCGACTTGTAGGTTTAATGGGCAGCAGGGGGTGCTAATTAGTGCTGTCAAAGTTCACTGACATGACAAAATAAATCAATACAGGGTTTTAACTAGGGTTGTCCCGATACCACTTTTTTAGGACCGAGTACAAGTACCGATACTTTTTTTCAAGTAGTCGCCGATACCGAATACCGATACTTTTTTTTTTTTTTAAATGTCCCCCTACATATTGCAAGCCATGTATGTCCCCCACATATTGCAAGCCATGTATGTCCCTCATACCTGTAGCTATTATACTGCCGCCACCGCATACCGCCATTAATCCCTGCATTATATCGTAACGTGCATTACAAGCTTTCATTTTGAATTGGGGGGGGGGGGGAGTATTCTATTTTGGTATCGGGGGTATTTGCGGAAGTACAAGTACTCCCGCAAATACTCGGCATCGGTACCGATACTAGGTATCGGGACAACCCTAGTTTTAACCCTTTCCTGATTATATAAAAAAAAGATTTTACTTTACATTTTTCATAGTCCTACAAAGGTCAACAGCACTTTAAAGAGGAAGTAAACCCTAATGGGTTTTACTTCCTGTTTCCCTGCAAAGGTAAAGCATAATGAACTGCTATGCATTGCAGTAGTAGCCCATTATGTGTCACTTACCTGAAACCGAAGCCTACAATGTCCATGATTTCCTCGCTGGCTGAAAGCGTCCATTCTTCACACCTCTTGCTTCCCGGGCATGCGCGCAGGAGCCACCAGTCACTGCATGACCCCCATCTAGAAACGGCACAGCGTGGCCTTTCTAGAGTGCGCATGTGCTGAATAAACTGGCGCACGAGCGGAAGACATCGCCGTACAAGGTAACTGTAAATATCTCCAAAACCGTATAGGTTTAGGAGATGTTTCACGCACCTATAGGTAGGCCTACCTGTAGGTAACATTGGTCTGTAAGGCTTTACAACCACTTTAAGAAGTAGTGCTAAAGGTATGTAATGTTGTGTTTTTGCTTTTAGCGGTGGAGATCCTGGCCGATGTGGTTCAGAATAACAGTCTGGAGGATGCTCAGGTGGAGAATGCCAGACAAGTCCTGGTGCAGGAGATGCAGGAAATTGAGAACAACTTGCACGATGTGACATTTGATTACCTGCATGCAACAGGCTATCAGGGCACTCCTCTCAGCAAAAGTGTTCTGGGAACTTCAGAAAATGCCAGGTGAGTGACTGTGCAGTCTTCGGTCTTTTTCACATTAAAGTTTATTGATCTGCACCCTGGTGGTTGTGTAGTAAACTGCATCTCCAACCAAACGGGTTCATTCTGAAATAATATTGTTATACAGGATTTATATAACGCCAACAGATTGCACAGCGCTTTACAATATAAAAGGGAGACGATACAGTTTAAATACAATGAGGATCAGGAGGGTCCTGCTTAGAAAAGCTTATAATCTAATAGGTTGGGGCAGGTGGTACAAAAGGTTGTAACTGTAGGGAATGAGCTGATGGAAGTGATAAGATTAGTTGGAGACATAATAGGCTTCCTTGAAGAGATGAGTTTTCAGGGATCGCCTGAAGGTAGCAAGAGTAGGGGATATCCGGACAGGTTGAGGTAGAGGGTTCCAGAGGATGGTAAAGGCTCTGGAGGATTGTGATGTGCTTCATTGCACTCATGTGCAATATAAAGATCTCCCTGAAGGCATTAGTGCCGTTGCTATCCCAGGGGAGGTGTGTGTGTGTGTGTGTCTATTTTAATTTACTGTTGTGTGCTTCTAGCACGTCTGGTTACAATAGGGGCACTTTCACACTGGGGCCGGGGTGGCGCGTTGGAGGTAAAGCGATACATGGCCACTAGCAGGGTGCTTTAAACCCCCGCTAGCGACCAAGGAAAGTAGCGCCGCTGCCGTAGTGATTTGCATGTGCTTCAGCAGCGGTGCCCATTCATTTCCAGGGGCAGGAGCGGTGTGTACACCGCTCCTCCACCGACCCAAAGATGCTGCTTGCAGAACTTTTTTTTTTTTTTCTTCTTCTTCTTCTTTTACGTCCTGCCAGCGTGAAAGCACTCATGCTTTCGCATTGGGGTGGCAGGGGAGGAGTTTTTCAGGCGCTGTTTTCAGCCCCTTAGCGCTTAAAAAATGCCTCCCGTGTGAAAGGGGTCAATCTTTTTGTGACCTCAAAAATATTTTGATATATTATGTATTTTGATTACATAAAATGCTTACTATTTTTATAGGAGACTTACACGGGCTGATCTTCTTGAATACATCAACCTCCATTACAAGGCACCACGCATGGTGCTGGCAGCAGCTGGAGGTAATGTTTTACAATAACATTGAACCCTGCATATTGTAGATCTCCTGGCATATGTAAAAAACACACATTTAATGCAGCTCTATACTTGATTATAATCGTTTAAATGCAAAGAGTACGGGTACCTGTGTTTTTTATCTGGCTGTGGCGAGGCCCCCCGGCGGTTTGGCTCCCTGCGCCACCAAGCCATTAGCAAAGCGCTTTGCACATGCGCATTAGGGAACCATCTATGAAGCTGCAAGGCATCGCTGCCAGTTTCCCTTACAGGTAATAGCGGCAGCAGCACCTAATGGAAACATCAGCTGGGGCGCCGACCTCGCTGGTTTCCAGGACAGGTAAGTGTCCTAATATTAAGTCGGCAGCTACAGTATTTGAAGCTGCTGACTTTGAATTGTTCCACGTGGTGGCTGGACCTCCTTTAAAGTGATTGTAAACATTTGATTTTATTATCATTTCTTTCTCGTACATCACGGGACACAGAGCGGCATATTCATTACTATATGGGTTATATGGAGTACCTTCAGGTGTGGACACTGGCAATCTCAAACAGGAAGTCCCCTCCCTATATAACCCCCTCCCCTAGAGGGAGTCCCTCAGTTTTTTCGCCAGTGTCTTAGGTGTTGGTCACGGAATAGCTTTGCTCCACATCCTTGGGATTAAGGGCGGGCTAACCGGATCTGTCCAAGGAGCCTCAGTGCCAAAGTGGACAGTACCCGGGCCCCAAACCGTGGGGTTTTGCCTATAATGCTCCTCTTTGGAGGGCTGGACCCTGGGCCCAGGACTTGGAGTTCGTAAAGACCATAAGTTCCTGTTTGCCAGGGTGCTATATAGGTCCAGGACAGTGGGTACCTTCATAGGACCCCAGGGCCTGAAGGTCTATTACGCTACCCACGGAGATGGGAGAAGATTGGATCGTTTTGCTAGACAAACATCCTGCAGCATGGAGCAGGTAAGAGGGGAGCCTGCGGGACTTGGTTCGACAGCAGGCTCTCCGGGGTAACCTAAAAGGGGGGTAGCCTAAGTATGCTCTGCATTGGCAACCTTGCTCACTATGTCTGAGAAGACAGGATGATCCCATTTCCCCCATCACTAGGTTCCCCTGTCTAAGAATGTGTTTGCTAGCTACCTGCTGCCTTCTTCCTAGGGCTAGTAAGGATCCCTATGGGGCCTTTTGGAGAGTCCTACCTGGCCGGGGGTTTGATTCTGCCGCCTGGTACTGCAGTCCTGGGTCTCCAGCAGCGCGGCTCCTCCATGCTCTTCCTGCTCCGGCATACGTGCGCGCGCACGTCTTATAGACGTTTTTCGCGCCGTTCGGAGGGGAGGGCGGGGGGGGGCGTGCCTGCAGCATCATCAGGGGCGCGCCTTGTGCTGTTATAGATCAGCAGGCCATAGTCAGTGCTCAGTCTGAGGCTGATCTCAAAGGGAGAGGACGCAGAGCGGCAGAACAGTGACTCCCGGTGGCGGAAGAGGGGTAGTACATACTGGACTTTGTTCCAATGCCTTTCTGTTAAGCCAAAAAATCCCCCTTTTTGCAACAGGTTGGAGGCTGGCAAACTAAGTTTGGGGTCGCTGTATGTTTTGAAAAAAAAAAAAAAAAAGAGACATATATTTAAAAAAAAAAAAACATACGGGGCCCCATCAGTTTTTGGGCATTAGTGATCTATTGTCCCCTAAGCTCTAGTTTTGTACTCCTGGCCACTACAGTCTGTTGTTGTTGGCGGAGTCCCTCGATTTTGTATTATGGCTTCCAAAGGTTCGGGGTTAAAGGGTACAAAAAAGACCAAAAAACAAAGGGGTTCCCCCTCTGATTCTGATGATATGCCGATACTTTCCCCGCAGCTTATTCCCATAAAGGTCGCCTTGGATGAGCCATTAGGGGGGTCTGGTGCGGAGGCTGGCCCAGATCAGCCCAGCCCTGTGTTTATCACAGAGGAGATGCTAGCCGTATCCCTAGGGGGGCTAGAAGAGAGAATAGCAGCATTGATCGCTAGAGCTATTCCTGGCAAGAAACGGGTTAGATCCCCATCACCAAGAGGTGTATCCTCAGATGCTGAAATTCTCTCTCCGGAGGAATTGGAATCGCAGGAGGATCAACTAGACCTGAACCAAGAGGGTTCAGGGGTTGAGGGATCTACCTCTGAGGAACCATTTTCAGACTCCCAGACAGAGAGACTGTGGGTACAGTCTTTGACGGACATGGTCCGCTCGGCATTTAATTTACCATTGCCAGAGCCTCAGGTTCCTGCGGTATCCTCTCTGGGCTCTTTGAAAGCTCCTTTAAGCAACGCAGTTTTTCCGGTCCATCCTCTCTTGGAGGAATTGATCTTTCGGGATTGGGTACGGCCGGACAGGATTTTTCTGCCACCGAAGAGATTTGCGGTCATTTACCCTATGGAGGAAAAATTCTCCAAGAGGTGGAAGCTCCCAGTGGTGGATGCAGCCATCTCATGTGTGAATAAATCACTAACGTGCCCGGTGGAAAACATACAAATGTTTAAAGATCCGGTTGATAAACGGTTAGAGACACTTTTAAAAGCATCCTTTGCTATGGCAGGAGCAGTGGTACAGCCAGCTGTGGCTGCGATTGGAGTTTGTCAGGCGTTAAAGGACCAGACAAAAGAAATGCTAAAAGACATGCCTACCCAACAGGCAGAAGAGTTTTCTGACATTCCCAGAGCTCTGTGTTTTGCGGTAGATGCTATAAAGGATTCCATCCAGCAGGCCTCTCGTTTATCACTATTTTTGGTGCACATGAGAAGGCTCTTATGGTTGAAGATCTGGGCGGCGGAGCCCCCATGCAAAAAGCTTCTGGCAGGGTTTCCCTTCCATGGAGGACGACTCTTCGGAGAGGATCTGGATAAATACATTCAGACTATTTCAAGTGGCAAAAGTACCCTTTTACCGGTCAAAAAGACATTCCGGGGTCCTACATTTAAGAGGCAGCTCTTTCCTGTCTCAGGGCCCTCAAATTCCAGGCAGTATCGACGGCCGCCTGCACGATCCAACGTTAACAGATCGCAGGGACAGGCCCCTGGGGGTAAGAGACCATGGTATCGCAAGCCGACAAAGCCAGCCCCTAAGTCTGCCTTATGAAGGGGTGCCCCCACTCTCGCGGGTGGGGGGAAGGCTTCGTTTCTTCTCAGAAGTTTGGGAAGCCAAGATCCCCCGACAAATGGGTCCGGGCGTCTGTAACCACAGGCTACAGACTGGAGTTTCTAAACTTTCCTCCGCCTCATTTTCAAGAGTCAAGGCTACCAAAGGATCCAGCAAAGAAGGCCTCGATGCTGGCAGCTTTGGATCACCTGCTTTGCCAGGACGTAATAATAGAGGTGCCAGCCCAAGGGCTAGGTTTCTATTCCAATCTTTGTCATACCAAAGCCCAACGGCGATGTCAGGCCAATCTTGGACCTAAAGAGTTTAAACGGTTACCTAAGGGTTCGTTCCTTCCGGATGGAATCCATCCGGTCAGCAGTCGCCACGCTCCAGAGGGACGATTTTCTGGCTTCCATAGACATAAAGGATGCTTACCTTCATGTACCAATCTTTCAGTCGCATCAAAGATTTTTACGCTTCGCGGTGGGGCAGCGACACTTCCAATTCAGGGCGCTCCCCTTCGGGCTAGCCACGGCCCCCCGGGTATTCACGAAGATCCTAGCCCCAGTTTTAGCCAATCTAAGGATCCAAGGGGTCACAGTCCTAGCATACTTGGACGACCTTTTAATCATAGATCACTCACGGCCGTGTCTGCAACAGGCAGTAAACCTCACGGTTCAGTACCTCGAAGGGTTCGGCTGGGTCCTAAACCGGGAAAAGTCAGCGTTCCAGCCTACAAAGCAGTTGGAATACCTCGGCATGAGGTTAGACACAGAACAGCAAAGGGTGTTCCTGCCCCTTGTAAAGATCAAGGCTATCAAGGGGTTGGTTCTAAGCAAGAAAAAACCAACTATTTGCCTGTGTATGCGATTACTAGGCAAGCTAGTGGCCACGTTCGAGGCAGTACCATACGCTCAGATCCACACTCGTGTCCTACAGGCAGCCATTCTAGCAGCCTGGGGCAAGAGAGCACATGCCTTGGAGTCCCCTTTGACGCTATCATCAAGGGTCCGACAAAGCCTGGCCTTGTGGTTGAACCCTCAGAATCTTCTAAAGGGAAGGTCTTTCAGCCCCGTTGTCTGGAAGGTAGTTACCACAGACGCCAGCCTGGCAGGCTGGGGGGCGGTCTTGGAGGGGTTCTCTCGCCAGGGAACTTGGGTGGAAACAGAGAGGCAGCTCCCCATCAATATCTTGGAGATCAGAGCTGCTCGCCTAGCCCTCCTGGCATGGACCTCCAGATTACAGGGGTCCCCGGTGAGAATCCAGTCAGACAATGCCACAGCGGTGGCATACATAAACCACCAAGGGGGAACCAGGAGTCAGGCCGCTCAAAGGGAGGTGAGCTTGATTTTTCAGTGGGCAGAGGTTCATGTACCCTGCATTTCGGCGATATTCATTCCCGGAGTGGACAACCTGCAGGCAGACTTCTTAAGTCGCCAGATTCTGTCGCCAGGGGAGTGGTCTCTGCATCCCCAGGTCTTTCAGACAATCTGCCAGAAGTGGGGAATGCCAGACGTAGATATGGCATCCAGGTTCAACAAGAAACTAGACAGGTTCGTGTCTCGAGCGAGGGACCCTATGGCCTGCGGAACCGATGCGTTGGTTTGCCCTTGGCATCAATTCAAACTTCTATATGCATTCCCTCCGCTACAGTTACTTCCTCGCCTGTTGCGCAGGATCAGAGTGGAGCACAAGCCAGTCATTCTAGTAGCTCCAGCTTGGCCCCGGAGGACATGGTACTCACTAGTCCTGAAGATGGCAGTGGGAGACCCTTGGACTCTTCCTCTACGACCAGACCTACTCTCACAAGGCCCGATCCTCCACCCTACATTACGGCGTCTAAATTTGACGGCCTGGAGGCTGAATCCCTGATTCTCAGGTGTAGAGGTCTGTCTAGGCAGGTAATTCCTACCCTGATTAGGGCTAGAAAGCCGGTCTCCAGGGTGATTTATTACAGGGTGTGGAGGAACTACGTAGGCTGGTGTGAATCCAAAAGATGGAATTCCCGCAAATATACCATTGATAGGGTGTTTTCTCCAGCTAGGAGTGGATAAAGGCCTGGCATTAAGCACAATCAAGGGACAGATTTCAGCTCTGTCAGTGTGGTTTCAGAGGCCGCTGGCCACCCACTCGCTGGTAAAGACCTTCATACAGGGGGTCTTGCGTATTAATCCTCCTGTCAAGTCACCAATTTGTCCATGGGACTTAAATCTTGTCCTGTCCACTCTACAGAAACAACCCTTTGAGCCGTTGGCTGAGATTCCTTTAGTTTTACTGACAAGAAAGTTGGTATTCTTGGTCGCCATAGTTTCAGCCAGGAGAGTGTCAGAGTTAGCAGCCTTATCGTGTAAGGAACCATATCTCGTTCTACATAAGGACAGGGCAGTTCTCCGGCCCCATCCTTCCTTTCTACCAAAGGTTATATCCAATTTTCACTTGAACCAGGATTTGGTACTTCCATCCTTCTTTCCGAAACCCACATCTAGAAAGGAGGGGTTGCTGCATACCTTGGATATTGTCCGGGCCATGAAGGCCTATCTTAAAGCTACAGAAAAGATCCGGAAAACAGATGTGTTGTTCGTCCTACCAGATGGCCCCAAGAAGGGGCAGGCAGCTGCAAAATCCACCATCTCGAGATGGATTAGACAATTAATCATTCAGGCCTACGGTTTGAAGAGGTTGCCTCCTCCTTTGTCGGTAAAGGCCCATTCTACCAGGGCCATGGGCGCCTCCTGGGCAGCACACCATCAGATCTCTATGGCTCAGATATGCAAGGCGGCGACGTGGTCATCAGTCCACACGTTTACAAAGTTTTTCAACTAGACGTGAGAAGGAATGCAGATTCTGCCTTTGGACAGGCAGTACTACAGGCTGCAGTTTAAGATCCTCTGGATCAGGGGCACCCTTGGTTGTAAAAAAGAGAAAAAAAAAAAAAAAAATTTTCTTGACTAAGTTGGATTTATTATTATTATTTGAGTATACCTCTAAAATCTCGTTTGAGAAGATGTCTCCCTCCCCTCATTAAAGCATTGCTTTCGGACATCCCATATAGTAATGAATATGCCGCTCTGTGTCCCGTGATGTACGAGAAAGAAAAAGGGATTTTTAAATACAGCTTACCTGTAAAATCCTTTTCTTGGAGTACATCACGGGACACAGAGCTCCCACCCCTCTTTTGGGAAACATTTTGGGAGGCATACTGCTTGCTACAAAACTGAGGGACTCCCTCTAGGGGAGGGGGTTATATAGGGAGGGGACTTCCTGTTTGAGATTGCCAGTGTCCACACCTGAAGGTACTCCATATAACCCATATAGTAATGAATATGCCGCTCTGTGTCCCATGATGTACTCCAAGAAAAGGATTTTACAGGTAAGCTGTATTTAAAAATCCCTTTTTTGTTTTCCCCAACAACAAACTTGTCATACTTGCCTGCTCTGTGTAATAGTTTTACACAGAGCAGAACCTGATCCTCTTCTGGGGTCCTCTACGGCGACTATCCTCCCTCTGCCTTTTTAGAATGCCCCTATAGCAAGCTTCTGCCTTTTTATCACTTGGCTTCTCTTGCCCACGACTACCTGTCCCTCAAGACATTGCTCCTCGCACATTAACACATTTTCAGGCACTTGCTGACGTATGGATGATGTACAAAGCTGTATATGTGCTGCACTGTGTATACGGACATGCAACGGCACCCTAAATGGGACAGAGGTTAAAGCCGTTTAGGATATTCCATTCCCGAACACAAGGCAGCTACTGACACTCCAGAGTCATGCAAATGAACCCCAATAACAAGACACACAGCTCTGTGATTCAACAGGAATGACTTTTTTGAGAAATACAGCTCTTATATACACTTTAGGATACTGCAGTAATCAAATGAACAATGTCCCAACTCCACCCACAATATCGCACAATGTTTATTTAATGAACCCCAATACACATCCCCCTCAATACATCTTTTAACAGACATCCTGACTCCAGCTCCTGGCCTAATTTACATGAGCTAATTAACTACAGCTGATGACTCATACACCTGACCTTTAGGCTGTCTGTTAACTTAGAATACACATTTATCACAGTAGCAGACTTAATTACCACAATAGAATGCAATCACACCCCACCTCATCACAGCAAGCTTTATAGTACACTACAGCCAACACACAATATATATACTGCATTAAATCTGACTAGCACAGAGCATAGTGGGGTTCTCATTCACCCTGTGCCCCTATTAGAGAGACAGGGTGATCTACACATAAGAGGTGTCGGAAGCTGAAACAAGAGTATCTCATACTTTCTAAAAGCTTCAGGGTCCCACGGGCCCTTCCGTTACAGGACATGTATGGACGGTATACGCGTTGCACTGTATTTTCTGATTTGTAAACAAAAATAATGCAGGTCAACTAATCGGCTAACTAATCGATTTATGAAAATGTTTGATTTTTAAGTTGATTCGGCCCCAGCATAAAAGCTGTTGATCACTACCAGCACATCAAACATGCTTCCACCTTTCCTCTCATAGTCATGTGTCACTGCTATAAATGGAAACGTGTGTCAGGAGTTTATGAAGATGCATGCTTTGGGAATGCACAAGTGCTTTTAAAACAACCCTAAACAATAAAAAACAAACTGCAGCATATAAAAGGTTGAATCTTCATTCTCCGAAGAGCGATGAGCAACGCTGATATGTGACACTCCAGTTATGTCGGATATCTGGTTCCCTGCTGACCCCTGTGGTTTGTGCCGCCAACCCCTACGTTATTGCGGTGTCTTCTAATCTAGTGACATAATAGTTGGTGGATGTAAGCACAGAGGGCAGTAATGCTGCTGAATGGGACTCGTTTTTCCAACAATAGACATACAACGTGATCATCTAGTGAAGCGGCCAAATGACTCATAAAATCTTTTCTCTCTCATCAGGAATTCACCACAAGGAGTTGTGTGATCTCGCTCAGCGACATTTTAGCGGTTTATCCACAGAGTATGAGAAGGACACCATTCCTGTGCTGGCCCCGTGCAGGTTTACTGGAAGCGCAGTAAGAAAATCTTTTAGTTGTACAGAATTCTCCAGCCACATTTCTAAAGCAGCGTTATTCCTTTACTGTAAAAAATAAATAAAAAATTACCAGCGCATTGAGGGTTTGTGGTATTGGCATCAATTTGGGAGTTTTCTGAGATTCAAACTTTAACAGGTGCTCTTGACTGCCTGAGCTGCAAGTGAGTATTGCAGACTTGTGTAGGAAGGCCAAATTCGCTTGGAGCAAACTGAAGTTTGTTGGGGGAGGGGGTGGGGGTATGATGGGGACTCGGAGGTGCCCATCAGAGGGGCTCCATGGACGAAACGGCAGCGGTATGTTTGCCCCTCAATGGAAACTCTTTGAGTCTCCATCGTACCCCCTTTTTCTTGTGCTACTTATTGGCTCCCTGAACACCACCCCCTTTTGGTGAGTCGGTAGATATATTGATTACCTTGAGTGAACCGCTGTTTTTAATACTTTTTTTTTTTTTGTGTTTGACCCTAGTAAAAGTGGTTTACTTTACAAACATGCATGACGCTCTGCTTGCTTTGAGACACCTCTATAAATTGGCTTCTTGGGGACCATTCACACTTATGCATTGCATGAAAGGAGAAGGGAATGTTCATATTCTTTTTGCCCCTTTCCCTGATCTAACCTATCCCACCTTTCCCCTCTAGTAATGCACACTTGCCTCAGTCTGACAGCTGTGTTTACATCCAGTGGTGCAAGTCTTTACTGTCCTGCTTGTGCATGTGCATTAGAGTCTCAGACTTCTATGAGACCAATTCTGATTGTCTTTGGCCTCAGGACATCGCTCCATAGAAGTCTGTGAAGCTATAATGTGCAGGCATTGCTAGGAGAGGTACTGCTGGATGTAACTGGACAGTGGAACTGTGGTTGAGTTAAGTGTACGTATGCGCAGGGTGGGTTAGTTTTGGGGGGTGCAGTATTTTAAACCACTTGTCCAAGCCTTTTTATGACATGTTACAAGTTAAAATCTTTTTTTTTTTTTTAATAGCAGAGACCTGGTGTGATGTAAAAGCCGGGGCTGAGTGGTGGGAGGCGGGGGACGTCCCATCCCGCCGCTTTGTGAATATTCATTTTCACTCGGCTAAGCCCATTCAGGGTGAAGTGTTTGAGGGGTGTGTTTGAGTGGGTGCACTGTTGGTGCCACTTCAGAGGGGTGACCTGCCGGGTGACTTAACCACCTGCCGAATCACGCTCCATGCATTGCAATGGAACCGTTCTAATAGGAGCGACGCAAGGTTCCTGTACTACTTTGGTGCGGCTTGTATTGACGTCTATACAGAAGTAATTTTTTGCAAGTCATGCTGAAGTCGTGCTGTACGGGGGGCGACTTTGAAGCCACCCCTGTGTGAACCGCCGCTTAGGTTACAGACATCACTGCTGTTATTTTGATGCTTCTGGGCGGCCATTGTGTAACATGTTATTAAAACACGTTGGGGTTGATTTTACTAAAACTGTAGAGTGCAAAATGTGGTGCAGCTGTGCATGGTAGCCAATCAGCTTCTCACTTCAGCTTGTTCAATTAAACTTTAACAAAAAACCTGAAAGCTGATTGGTTTCTATGCAGAGCTGCACCATATTTTGCAGCTCTGCAGTTTTAGTAAATTGACCCCAAAGTCTGAATGGACCCCGAGTGTTTGGCTTTCCAGCTGCTGATGGAGCCAACATACTGATCTGCATGCGCATAATAAAGACTAAAACTTGTGTGGTCGTGTCCTTAACATTATTCTTCTCCTTCCAGCTTGCCGCCCGCAATGACGACCTACCTCTGGCTCACGTTGCTATTGCTGTAGAAGGGCCTGGGTGGAACAGCAAAGATAACGTGGCTTTGTCTTTGGCCAATACTATTATTAGCAGCTACGATGTCACTTATGGCGGAGGCAAGGTAAGACTAAACATAAAGTGTCTTTTTAGGGCTCATTTCCACTGGCGTGTTTACAGCCACTTTTCTGGGCGTTTTTTGCAGCTTAAAAACGCCTGTCCATGTTAGTCTATGGCCTCATGCCCACCATGACGTTTTTGAGCTGTAGATGGCTGAGACGTTTTTAAGCTGCAAAAAAAACGTGGGACCAGTGCATTCTGAAGCTCCAGCAATAGAGCTGTAAAAACGCCAGACATTGAAAAAAATGCTCAAACACTGCTGCTGCGTTTTTAAAGCTCCAGCTCTAAAATAAACATGGACATGCGTTTTTAAGCTGTAAAAAATGCTCAGAAAAGTGTCTGTAAAAACGCCAGTGGAAATGAGCCCTTAAAATACGTTTTTGTGTGTCGTGAGAGGTAATCTCTTTTTTTTTTTTTTTTTATTTTTTTTTTTCACTAAACTAGTTTATAAAATATCAAATACAATGTTCTTGGCAGTATATGAATAAGAGCTAAAATCCAGTGATTAACCGGTTAAGACCCGAGCCAATATTCAGGTTAAGGACCCGGCCCCTCTTTGCGATTCGGCATTGCACCGCTTTAACTGACAATTGCGCGGTCGTGCGACGTGGCTCCCAAACAAAATTGGTGTCCTTTTATTTTTTGCGCTATAAACAAAAATAGAGCGACAATTTTGAAAAAAATGCAATATTTTTTACTTTTTGCTATAATATCCCCCAAAAAGATATAAACACGTTTTTATTTTTTTTACCCCCCTCAGTTTGGGCCGATACATATTCTTCCTATTTTTGGTATAAAAAAAATCACAATAAGCGTTTGGTTTGCGCAAAATTTATAGCGTTTACAAAATAAGGGATAGTTTTTATGGCTTTTTTTTTTGGCACTGCGACATTATGGCGGACACTTTTGACACATTTTTTCACAGCAAAAAGTGCTATAAAAATGCACTGATTACTGAAGTGTGACTTCATGAGTTTCTAACTGTAGGGGGTGGGGCTGGACGTGTGATATCAGTAATTGTTGTTCCCTATATCGGGGAACAAACGATCACTGCTACAGAGAAGAACGGGAAACGTGTGTCTCCCCGTTCTTCAGCTCCTGTGACCCGATCGCGGGACACACACGGCGATCGGGTCACGGAGCTTCGGGTCACGAGCGTGCCAGCGCGCTCTCGACCCGCGGCTGGGCTCTTAAAGGGGACTATTTATACGTCCTTGTGCCCAGCCGTGCCCTTCTGCCGACGCATATAGTCGTGCGGCGGTCCTTAAGTGGTTAAAAGGTGCAGGCAAGGGACAGTCATGTTGGGTAGGAAATGGGCTTAGATGATGCTGGATGTCCTGCAATCAGGAAGCTATGCAGGCTTCATCTGTCATGTTGCAGCTTCTAATGCATATAGTGAGAAACTAAGTGTGCAGTGAAATCAAAAAGTAAGCCATTTCAGTACAGAAGACATGCCTGTATGACTGAAGGGAAGGCTGCAGTTCAGCTTTTAGAAAACCCGTTCCTGCCCAAGTTGGGCCAACGCAGCATTTCAGGTCTTTGTAAATTCAGATTATAGAGCCAGTGGGTACATTTATGATCTGAGGTTTGCTTTTCTTTCTGTACTAAATTCTCTCCACGTTCTTTTTCAGAACCTGTCCAGCAATGTGGCTCGGACTGCAGCAGAGTTCAATCTTTGCCAGAGCTTCCAGCCATTCAACATCCGCTACTCAGACACCGGGCTGCTGGGGATGTACTTCGTAAGTGACAAACACAATATCGAGGACATGCTGCACATCGCTCAGGCAGAATGGTAAGTGAGCAGGTTCCCTCCGTCTTGCAAACACTGCACTACAGAATTCAAATGGTAAAGATTTCCTCGGGTCATACAAGGGCACTTCCTACAGAAACACGTGTATGGCTTCATCTGTGTAGCTCAAAGCTTCCAGCTTTCATCCTTCTAGAGCTGGCTGTCTTTCACTCAGATGTTGGTGTAAGTAAACCAAAAAAATAATTCCTTTCTACTTTTGGCTGGAGTAGGGAAGGATTTGAACCCCTGTCTGGTGCATCACCAGAAAGTTTTTTTTTTTTTTTTGTTTCCTGTCCTGATGATGCTTTCACCAGACAGGAAGTGAGGGAAAAATCTGCACTTGGGGGACACAAGAATAACAATCTGTTTTTTAGTTCTAGCCTTCCCAGCCTAGCAAAGTCTCATGGGACTTGTAGTTCTGCAACAGCTGGTGGGGGGGGGGGCACAGGTTTGGCACCCATGCCCTACGCTAAGGAAAAGCATGCAAGTACATGGGTGCACTACGGTATCTCTGTGACCACCTCCAGATGCAGATGTCAGCAGTATGCTGGATCTAATGTCAGAAAGTTGATTTTTGGGTGAACCTCCGCTTTAAGAGAATTAAAAAATGTATTTATTTTTTTGAAGAATTGTATTTGAATAAGTGGATGCAGCATGGGTCCAATGCTGTATCTTTCCCCCCTGGCGCCTCTACACTGAAAACCGAGCGATCGAACATCGTCGGTCTTCATAGCTCCGTGAGCAGAGAGCTGCAGACGGTCAGTCACAGCTCTCTGCGCCCTGGATCGCTGAGCTGTGCAGGGGGTGGCCCGGCTTAGGCTCTCAGTGGCTTGCTGAGAGCCTGAGCCAGGTTTCAGTCCAGGCACCTAGTGGATCCCGACTTCCATTGTTGTGGTGCCTGGACTGACTTCTGTGACATCAGCAGAGTGTGGACTTCAGCCCGCTCTCTGCTTAAAGCAAAATAAACTGCACTCCTGTGATCCATAGGAGAAGTGCAGCCAAACATTTGTGCGACTTGTTGTACCCCATGTTTTCCAATCCTAACTATTCATATATGAGCAAGTTGGTCATAGCGACTTCAAAGTAGTTCATGCACTACTCTGGTCCGACTTTCATGCAACTTTTGAGGGTTAACATTGAAGTCTATGGCCCTCATATGGAACCATGGGTTCAAATTTGGAGAGGGACCCATCCTAAATTTGCACTCCAAAGTCGGGCAGCTTAATTTACTTGTGTGACTTTAGACACAAGCCGAGGCCCATTGTTTTCAATGGCACCAGTTCAGATGGGTGCAGCGTGAAATCTGTGACTCTGAAAAGATGCCTGCACTATAATGCTACTTGTGATGCAACTCTGTGCCAGAGAGTGTAAAGTCAGATCAACGTTGCACTCCAAAGTCACATTGGAAATCATGCAACTTTGGAGTTGTGGAAGTGTGAATGGAGCTTAAAATATTCAAATTTTGTTTGGTTTTAAATCTTACTGTAAACTTTTGTAAATTTTTTACTAATGACCGTTTATCCTGAATATGAGTGTCCTAACAAGGCTTGTCATACTAAAGATTATTCAAACTTAAAATTTTCAGGATGCGTATTTGCACCAGCGCAACAGACGCCGAGCTGATCCAGGCAAAAAAGGCCCTGAAACATGGCCTGTTGGCCCAACTAGATGGTATGTAAGATGTGATTGGTTAGAGAGGAATCTGCACATCAAAGGAGCCCCAGGTACAAGTGTTCTGATTTTTCTTTCTGTCTAAGGCACAACCCCTGTGTGTGAGGATATCGGGCGCCAAGTCTTGGCGTACGGCCAGCGCATTTCTCTGGAGGAATGGAACGCCAGGATTGATGTAAGCCGCCATGTTTATTTGCAGTTTTTTTTTTTTTTTTTTTTTCCTGGTAGAGGGTCACGAAGCAGCCTGTTACTTTTCAAACTCTTTTATGAAAATTGTATAGAATCCTGCTTGGGTTGAGCGTCAAAAGTGCAGACATGACAACGGTGTTATCAAAGTCTCTCTGCCACTACCTCTGTGTACCAAAAAAGTTGTTTCTTGTAATGTATATGTATGATATAAATGCTGATGTTCTTATTTATTTTTTCTCTTGGCAGGCGATCAGTGCTAAAACATTGAGGGACGTCTGCTCAAAATACATATATGACAAGTGTCCTGCTGTAGCTGGAGTTGGTAGGTATTCTTTAATTTTTAGTATGGAATCAAAACGGTTCCCATAGTTGGGACTGCCTGTGTGTTGGGACTTTGTCCCAAAGATCAGTCCGTCCAAACTTTTTGTTTTGGGTGGTCAAAGTGCTATTAACCACCCATTTACGTTGGCAAGTGGTATACCAGGGTGATACAGACATCATCCCCTGTGTGCGTGTTTTTTTTTTTTTTCCCCCATTTCAGGCTATTTTTGTAAAGACAATCCTAGCAGCTAATTCCCTTGTCTCTCCGGGCTTTTCCATTTTCCTGAGAGCCAGACACTTAAGCCGGCAGTTCCGCTGGCTTACCATAGATTCAGTCCAGGACCACTGCAAGAAAACGTGGCAATGCAGGGTGAAGAGGACAAGATGTGTCTGGGTAGTAATGTGGTAACTGTGATGGTAGGAACAATCAATGTGAAGCCCTTTTTTTTTTTTTTTTTGTAGCTCCAAATTGTTGGAGTAGAAAGGGAAAAAAAAATTCTATGGAGTTGGTTCATGTCTCTACTACAAGTCGCCTGAAGCTCAAAGTTCTGGAGCTTTTTTTTTTTGTAGCTCGAATCGGGTAGTTTGCATAGATAGATCCATCTATCTAGATCAGGGGTGTCAAACTCCATTTCATCGTGGGCCGCATCAGCATTATGATTGCCCTCAAAAGGGCCGATTGTATCTTTTAGATTAGTTATCCAGCGCATCCCCTCCCCTTAGATGTCAAGAGCCCCCCCCACCATCAAGTTGAGTCCCCCCTCCCTTACATCACAGTGCACCCCCCTTTCCTTGTGCTGCTGCTGGAAACCATCTTGAAAGCAGAAAGTAGGGGTCTAGAGTAGGACAAGAGGAAAGCTGGAGAGCTCTCCTACAGCTGCAGGAGAGGTGCAAGGGCCACATGAAATTGCCTGGAGGGCCGCATTTGGCCCGTGGGCCTTGTGTTTGACACCCCTGATATATTATATATATATATATATATATATATATATATATAATATAACACTTTTTGAGCTTTTGTCTGTTCAAATGCAATAATGAAAACAATATTTAAAATTAAAAACCCTTAATCCTAACAATATTGACCCCTATCCCCTAAACTAACAAAATAAGTAAATAATAAATTGCCCCCTAAACCTTAAAGGAAAAACAATTTTTTTGCTGAAATGACTGTTTACAGGGTATAGAGACATACAAGTTAACTGATTCCTTTTCCAAATGATTAAAAATAGATACAAATCAATCATATAATGTGCCTGCAGGTTAGTTTCACTTTTGAACTGGCTTCATGTTTCTGTGAAGTAGAAATAGACACACAGAACAAAAACAAACAAATCCAGGGCAGTGTTTTTTTTTTAAAATGAATCTGATTGGTTCTGGGAAGTTTAAGACACACAGTAATGACAGCTTAGACCACCGTGAGAAATCTCCCAGCACTGTGGTTATAAGGAAACCGACATGCAGGAAGTGTGGGAACAGAGCAGGATTACAGCAACTTCAAAGCAAAAAACGAGGACATGAAACCAGTACTGCAGTAAGGTAAAGGGAAGCTATTTAGCTATAAAAAAAAAATCCTTTAGTGATCCTTTAACTCCTTGCAGAAAAATGAAAAAATTGAAAAAAAAAAGGGGGTAGAAGCTGAAAAACATGGCAACAAATGAAACTGCTAATATTTTTCACTGTTTGCTAAATTAAAAAATGCCAAAGCTCAAACACTTAGAATGATTTTTTTATTTTTATTTTTTCCCCCTGGTCGAGAAAATTGGATCATGGTGTGTGTGTGTGTGTGTGTGTATATGTGTGTGTGTGTGTGTATATGTGTGTGTGTGTGTATATATATATATATGTATATGTATGTATATATGTATATATATATATATAATCTCATTTATATTTTGTCTTGCTTTGGATCAACTGTGGGTATGGGATTATGTATATGGAGGTTTTTAATTTTGGGGTGTGTTTTTTTTACTAGACTAATCACGTAACGCTTGTCATCTGAATGGGCATCCGCATTGGAAGATCTACCCTTTTTTTGTTACATTTTTGATTTCCTATAGTATTCTCTCTGTATGATAATGGAGACAACAGGGCAAGTCCTTCTTCCCAGCAGGGAAGCTACAAACACTTTGTTAACCCATAAAGGCTATTTCCAGGAGTTCTCTTCTGATTCAATTTCCCAATCTCTTCATTCTAGGTCCCATCGAGCAGCTTCCTGACTACAACCGTATCCGCAGTGCTATGTACTGGCTCCGGTTTTAATTGCCATCCAGTCCTTGAACGCTTTTTTGGAGAAACCGAGGAGATCTGGTTTTTGAGGATCAAATGGAAAAATGCTGGTGATTATCTTGCAGAAAACATTGAATGTCTGGGCACCTTTTTCAGCAAATGTAAAATACAGACAGGAAAGTCCATTTATGTATTTTTTGACTTGTGAACAACTTGTGACATCACTGAATAAAATGTAATTTATGAGCTGACATTTCTTTGTGTGTTTTTTTTTTTTAGTTTTTATTTGGGTAGGTTGGTATTCAAGTTTTGTAAAGCCTGCGCATTTTATTATATTTATGTATTTTCTTTACAATATGTGTCAAACCCAATCCAAAGCATAACCCCCTTCCAATTTTAAGCCTTACTTTAATGCTAGTACCTGAAAGAGATGGCTGTGCTTCCCTGGGTCTCTCTGAGGAACATTTTGCTGGGCTCTACTCCTGTTACTCCTGACCTGTTCCTTACACCTCTGATGGTGCAGAGGTGGACCTTATTCATATAATTTGCTACAGCCAAGAGGGACTGCAAACCAGGCCCTGTACTCGAGAACAGAAATGACCTCCAATGTCCGGAGGTTGGAGTGATCTCTGGTGTACAGTGTACACAGTGACCTCTCTAACCAGGTGCTCTACAGATACAGGGCAGTGATCCCCTTGAAGGCCCAGAAGAGGTGTGCCATCTGTGATGGGTGAAGGTTGGCCTGCTGGCTTTGCAGCTATGGGACTGGTGATTGCCCCTGTGGTGTAGTGAAGCAAGTGGCAGTCATCTCCCCCAAACCGTGTTTTATATGTGCAGTAAATTTAGTTTCTGGGCAATTCTCACTGGGATAACATACCCCGATAAATACGGTATATAATTTTCTCAAAATTTCAAGTCCTGAGCTACTAGCCAGGCCTCAAGGCGTACTTGCCACCAGTTGCCCCGCCCAACCCCTACCATGTCCCACCCCTAGACAGGCCCTCATAAATCTCATGAAATGACACTTAATTTATGAAGAATTAAGTTATAAAAAAAAAAATATTGACAACTTTATCCATACCCAAAAATGCAGCCTGCCCATGTCTACCAATGCAGCAAAATGTCCCCACTTTGCAGCCAGAGTTCCCCCCACATTGCAGCCTACCTGTGCTGGGTAGGAGAGGAACCGCTGCCGTCTGGTTGTTTAAACCGTGGGGAACATTACAGCTTTCAATTCAATAGCTGTGTTCCCTGCCGCGCACGTTGTATACAGCCCCTCCCCTTGTCCTGGAAACGTTGATAGACTGATCACCCATCCAATCCTGGGATGGGTGATCTGTCTATCAAAGTGCCCAGACAAGGGGGAGGGGCTGTATATGACGCGCGCGGCCGGGAACACAGCTATTGAATTGAAAGCTGTAATGTTCCCTACGGTTTAAACTACCAGACGGCGGCTAGAGCAGTGGCGACTCTCCTCTCCTCGCTTGCCCCCCCCCCGCTCCCAGGCAGCCCACACTTGCCAGCCCTCAAAATTTACCCGCAAAATGCGAGCAGGCGAGTGTAAATTTTGAGGTGTGTGTGTGTGTGTGTGTGTGTGTGTATATATGTATGTATATAAAATTTATCCTTGGCCAAGATTATTTGGTGGCTAATGTAACGGAAGCCGTCTTCCACTGTGAATGGGGCTATTCTGGCTCTGACCACCAAAGTAAGACCGCATTTCTCCTACAATCACACTGGCAGTTGGAGATGAGACAATTTTTTTTTTTTTTTTTGAAAATTATTTCAAGGGTCCCTCCAGTGTAAACGTCTTCTTTAAACTGAATTTAAAATTCTATTTAGATAGGTTTCCCATTTAAATGTGTGACCTACTATGTTGTTCATACTATTTCCACTAGGTGGACCACTGGGCTAATATTTCTTGTATGGTATTTAAAATGTAACACTTCATGGAGTGAGTTTGCCATTAATTTTTTTTAAATCTCTTAAAGTCTGATGGCCCTAGCACACTTGGACAAATTTGGGTACAAAGTTACTAGAAGAGAAGAGATACAAAGTTTGAACTCTATACAGATGATTTTTCCAATGGGATGGATAAAACAAAGTTTGGATTGCTCAGCGTGCTAGCCTTGCCCACCCATTCACTAGCTACACTGATCAGCAATAATGTGATGAGCCCCCCAGCATGACTACCACTGTTATCTGGCACCATCCATCAGTAGTCAATCCTTTTTAAGTCCTGCAAGTTGCGAGGTGGGGCCTCCATGGATTGGATTGGTTTTTCCAGCACATCCCACAGATGCCCGACTGGTTTGAAATCTGGAGAATTTGAAGGCCAAGACAAAACCCTCCGAACTCAAAACATTCTTGAATTCATCGTACCAGGCCACCTTTTCCATTGCTCAGTGGTCCAGTTCTGATACTCAACACGCCTATCGGGCATCCAATCATAGCCGAAGATGGGAAGAGGACATTGAGGACATGGACTTGGGAGGGAGTGTGGAAGACAGCGCCGTGACCTGAGATGGGCAAGTGCTGGGTGGGGACACACTGTCGGCAGTTGATGGGCACACTGTCGGCAGTTGATGGGCACACTGTCGGCAGTTGATGGGCACACTGGCCATGCTTGATGAGCACAGTGGCTGCAATTGATACATTTTTTTTTTTCAGTTTGTTTGCACCCCGCCCAAACATTTCGAGCACCAGCCGCCACTGGCAAACACCCCCTCCAATTTTCAGGAAAAAGGACGTAAAGGTGGCACTGACATACTGTGTGGCATTGCTGGGCAGGCGAGTATCTGCTGTTAAACCATTCAGAATGTACAGACTCCATGCAGGTGACATTCTGGTGCTGGCAGTGAAAGAGTTTAAACTGCTTTTCCTACACACAACACGCACACCTACTTGCAGGAACAACGCCCTTTATTGAAGCACCAAGCAAGCTCCTGGCATTGTACCAGGCCGTGTTCATTGAGCCGTAATCACTAACTGTCACTGGTCCTCGGATGTTTCCAAGGATCCAGACACAGACTGTGGCTACAGGGCTGACAGGGCTGGGTGGGTTGTGCCTTGTTTACACATAAGCTTTAAGTGGGGAATAAAATAATGGAAAATCTCCAGAAATTCCAAGTGTCTTGTGTGTTTAATGATGCAGAGGCAAGCCTTATCACGCCGCTGGAGAAATCCCCTCTCCACACACCAGAGATTAGAATGATCTACAGCGACCTGGAAACCGAATAGAAATTCTAAATGTAGGTTTTCTTTAAAAGGCAAACTCCAGCAAAAACTGAAAATCGACGTATTTAAAGCATTGAGTGCAATAAAATAAACAATCGCCAGTGAACTATTTGTTGGATTTCTTATTCCAGCACTTGCAGTTAACAGCTTTCAATGCTCTTGGCTCTTTTAGTTAATGCTTCCCTGAACGTCTCGTCTTTACCGGCAAAAGGGTCACAGCTGGCAGTGTATACAGCGCTCTCAACCCACCACAAAAATGCTGCTTGCTGGACGTTTCCCAACATCCCGCAAGCGCATCCACCGAAGTGTGAGAAGTCACACTGAAATGAATGGAAGGCAGTTTTCGGGTGCTTTTCAGGCGCTATTTCTAGCGCTAAAATGCCTGAAAACCCCCCTCAGTGTGAAAGAGGTCTTAGAGAAGGGAGCAGCAGGGGAGTGCCTTCCCATCCTAGTCTATGGGGCTGTGAGTTTCTATTGATGCACAAAGTGTATGAAGGCGCAACTCTAGTCTCTGCATGCAAGGGTGGCTCCAAAGGACGCTGAAAGAAAAAAGAGGCCACCCTGAAACTCTTGTCAGGATTCTCTTCCTCTCCCTCTCCTTTTCTCTTCATCCTCCCTCTCCCTCTTCTTTTTTTATCTTCCTGTCCCTCTCCTTTTCTTTCTCTCTCTCTCTCTCTTTCTCTTCATCCTCCCTCTCCCTTTCCTTTTCTCTTCCTCTACCTCTCCCTTTCTCTTCATCCTCCCTCTCCCTTTCTCTTCATCCTCCCTCTCCCTTTCTCTTCATCCTCCCTCTCCCTTTCCTTTTCTCTTCATCCTCCCTCTCTTTTTCTCTTCATCCTCCCTCTCATTTTCTCTTCCTCTCCCTTTCCTTTCCTTTTCTCCTCCCTCACCTTTTTTTTGCCTGTCCCTTTTCCTTTCTTTTCCTCTTCCTCTCTCTCTTCTTTTTTTCTTCCCTTCCCTCTCCTTTCCTCTCCCTCTCATTTTCTCTCCTTTTTCTTTTCTCTCCTTTTCTTTTCTCTCCCCCTCCCTCAACTTTTCTCTTTCTTTCTCTCCCTCTTCTTCTATTCCTTGCCCCTCCCTCTCCCCCTTCTTTCCTCTTCCTCTCCCTCCTTCTTTTCTCTTCCTCTCCCTCCTCCTTTCTCCTTTTTTCTCTTTCTCTTCCTCTTCCTCTTCCTCTTTCTCTTCCTCTTCCTCTTTCTCTTCCTTTCTCCTTTTTCTCTTCCTCTTTCTCCTTTTTCTCTTCCTCTTTCTCCTTTTTTCTCTTCCTCTTTCTCCTTTTTTCTCTTCCTCTTTCTCCCTTTTTCTCTTCCTCTTTCTCCTTTTTTTCTCTTCCTCTTTCTCCTTTTTTTCTCTTCCTCTTTCTCCTTTTTTTCTCTTCCTCTTTCTCCTTTTTTTCTCTTCCTCTTTCTCCTTTTTTTCTCTTCCTCTTTCTCTTTTTTTTTCTCTTCCTCTTTCTCCTTTTTTTCTCTTCCTCTTTCTCCTTTTTTTCTCTTCCTCTTTCTCCTTTTTTTTCTCTTCCTCTTTCTCCTTTTTTTTCTCTTCCTCTTTCTCCTTTTTTTTCTCTTCCTCTTTCTCCTTTTTTTTCTCTTCCTCTTTCTCCTTTTTTTCTCTTCCTCTTTCTCCTTTTTTTCTCTTCCTCTTTCTCCTTTTTTTTCTCTTCCTCTTTCTCCTTTTTTTCTCTTCCTCTTTCTCCTTTTTTTCTCTTCCTCTTTCTCCTTTTTTTCTCTTCCTCTTTCTCCTTTTTTTCTCTTCCTCTTTCTCCTTTTTTTCTCTTCCTCTTTCTCCTTTTTTTCTCTTCCTCTTTCTCCTTTTTTTCTCTTCCTCTTTCTCCTTTTTTTCTCTTCCTCTTTCTCCTTTTTTTCTCTTCCTCTTTCTCCTTTTTTTCTCTTCCTCTTCCTTTCCTTTTTTTCTCTTCCTCTTCCTTTCCTTTCTTTCTCTTCCTCTTCCTTTCCTTTCCTTTTCTCCTCCCTCACCTTTTTTTGCCTGTCCCTTTTCCTTTCTTTTCCTCTTCCTCACTCTCTCCTTTTATCGTCCTCTTCCTCTCTCTCCTTTTTTTTTCTTCCCCTCTCTCTCTTCTTTTTTTCTTCCCTTCCCTCTCCTTTCCTCTTCCTCTCCCTCTCATTTTCTCTCCTTTTTCTTTTCTCTCCTTTTCTTTTCTCTTCCCCTCCCTCAACTTTTCTCTTTCTTTCTCTCCCTCTTCTTCTATTCTTTGCCCCTCCCTCTCCCCCTTCTTTCCTCTTCCTCTCCCTCCTTTTCTCTTTCTCCTTTTATCTCCCTCTTCCTTTCTCCTTTTCTCTTCCTCTCCCTCTTCCTTTCTCCTTTTTTCTTTTCCTCTCCCTCTTCCTTTCTCCTTTTTTTTCTTTTCCTCTCCCTCTCCCTCTTTCTCCTTTTTCTCTTCCTCTCCCTCCTTTTTTCTTTTCCTCTCCCTCTTCCTCCTTTTTCTCTTCCTCTCCCTCTCCCTCCTTTTTCTTTTCCTCTCCCTCTTCCTCTTTCTCCTTTTTTCTTTTCCTCTCCCTCTTCCTCTTTCTCCTTTTTTCTTTTCCTCTTTCTCCTTTTTTCTTTTCCTCTCCCTCTTCCTCTTTCTCCTTTTTTCTTTTCCTATCCCTCTTCCTCTTTCTCCTTTTTTCTTTTCCTATCCCTCTTCCTCTTTCTCCTTTTTTCTTTTCCTATCCCTCTTCCTCTTTCTCCTTTTTTCTTTTCCTATCCCTCTTTCTCCTTTTTTCCTTTCCTCTCCCTTTTCCTCCCTTTTCTCTTCCTCTCCCTCTCCCTCCTTTTTCTCTTCCTCTCCCTCTCCCTCCTTTTTCTCTTCCTCTCCCTCTCCCTCCTTTTTCTTTTCCTCTTCCTCTTTCTCCTTTTTTCTTTTCTTATCCCTCTTCCTCTTTCTCCTTTTTTTTCTTTTCCTATCCCTCTTCCTCTTCTTTTTTTCTTTTCCTCTCCCTCTTCCTCTTTCTCCTTTTCCTATCCATCTTCCTCTTCTCCTTTTTTCTTTTCCTCTCCCTCTTCCTCTTTCTCCTTTTTTCTTTTCCTCTCCCTCTTCCTCTTTCTCCTTTTTTCTTTTCCTATCCCTCTTCCTCTTTCTCCTTTTTTCTTTTCCTATCCCTCTTCCTCTTTCTCCTTTTTTTTCTTTTCCTATCCCTCTTCCTCCTTTTTTTCTTTTCCTCTCCCTCTTCCTCTTTCTCCTTTTCCTATCCATCTTCCTTTTTTCTTTTCCTCTCCCTCTTCCTCTTTCTCCTTTTTTCTTTTCTTATCCCTCTTCCTCTTTCTCCTTTTTTTTCTTTTCCTATCCCTCTTCCTCTTTCTCCTTTTTTTTTCTTTTCCTATCCCTCTTCCTCTTTCTCCTTTTTTTTTCTTTTCCTATCCCTCTTCCTCTTTCTCCTTTTTTTCTTTTCCTCTCCCTCTTCCTCCCTTTTCTCTTCCTCTCCCTCTCCCTCCTTTTTCTTTTCCTCTCCCTCTTCCTCTTTCTCCTTTTTTCTTTTCTTATCCCTCTTCCTCTTTCTCCTTTTTTCTTTTCTTATCCCTCTTCCTCTTTCTCCTTTTTTTTCTTTTCCTATCTCCTCTTCTCTTTTCCTCTTCTCCTTTTTTTTTCTTTTCCTCTCCCTCTTCCTCCTTTCTCCTTTTTTTTTCTTTTCCTATCCCTCTTCCTCTTTCTCCTTTTTTTCTTTTCCTATCCCTCTTCCTCTTTCTCCTTTTTTTCTTTTCCTCTCCCTCTTCCTCTTTCTCCTTTTTTTCTTTACCTCTTCCTCTTCTCCTTTTTTCTTTTCCTCTCCCTCTTCCTCTTTCTCCTTTTTTTCTTTTCCTCTCCCTCTTCCTCTTTCTCCTTTTCCTCTCCCTCTTCCTCTTGTCCTTTTTTCTTTTCCTCTCCCTCTTCCTCTTTCTCCTTTTCCTATCCATCTTCCTCTTCTCCTTTTTTCTTTTCCTCTCCCTCTTCCTCTTTCTCCTTTTTTCTTTTCCTCTCCCTCTTCCTCTTTCTCCTTTTTTCTTTTCTTATCCCTCTTCCTCTTTCTCCTTTTTTTTCTTTTCCTATCCCTCTTCCTCTTTCTCCTTTTTTTTCTTTTCCTATCCCTCTTCCTCTTTCTCCTTTTTTCTTTTCCTATCCCTCTTCCTCCTTTTTTTTCTTTTCCTCTCCCTCTTCCTCTTTCTCCTTTTCCTATCCATCTTCCTCTTCTCCTTTTTTCTTTTCCTCTCCCTCTTCCTCTTTCTCCTTTTTTTCTTTTCCTATCCCTCTTCCTCTTTCTCCTTTTTTTCTTTTCCTCTCCCTCTTCCTCTTTCTCCTTTTCCTCTCCCTCTTCCTCTTTCTCCTTTTTTCTTTTCCTATCCCTCTTCCTCTTTCTCCTTTTTTCTTTTCCTATCCCTCTTCCTCTTTCTCCTTTTTTCTTTTCCTATCCCTCTTTCTCCTTTTTTTCTTTTCCTCTCCCTCTTTCTCCTTTTCCTTTTCCTCTCCCTCTTCCTCTTTCTCCTTTTCCTATCCCTCTTCCTCTTTCTCCTTTTTTCTTTTCCTATTCCTCTTTCTCCTTTTTTTTTTTTCCTATCCCTCTTCCTCTTTCTCCTTTTTTTCTTTTCCTCTCCCTCTTCCTCTTTCTCCTTTTCCTCTCCCTCTTCCTCTTTCTCCTTTTCCTCTCCCTCTTCCTCTTCTCCTTTTTTCTTTTCCTCTCCCTCTTCCTCTTTCTCCTTTTTTTTTCTTTTCCTATCCCTCTTCCTCTTTCTCCTTTTTTTCTTTTCCTATCCCTCTTCCTCTTTCTCCTTTTTTTCTTCCTTTCCCTCTCCCTCCTTTTTCTTTTCCTATCCCTCTCCCTCCTTTTTCTTTTCCTCTCCCTCTTCTCCTTTTTTTCTTTTCCTCTCCCTCTTCTCCTTTTTTTCTTTTCCTCTCCCTCTTTCTCCTTTTTTTCTTTTCCTCTCCCTCTTCCTCTTTCTCCTTGTTTTCTTTTCCTCTCCCTCTCCCTCTTTCTCTTTTTTTTCTTTTCCTCTCCCTCTTTCTCTTTTTTTTCTTTTCCTCTCCCTCTTTCTCCTTTTTTTTCTTTTCCTCTCCCTCTTTCTCCTTTTTTTTCTTTTCCTCTCCCTCTTTCTCCTTTTTTTTCTTTTCCTCTCCCTCTTCCTCTTTCTCCTTTTTTTTCTTTTCCTCTCCCTCTTCCTCTTTCTCCTTTTTTTTCTTTTCCTATCCCTCTTTCTCCTTTTTTTTCTTTTCCTATCCCTCTTTCTCCTTTTTTTTCTTTTCCTATCCCTCTTTCTCCTTTTTTTTCTTTTCCTATCCCTCTTTCTCCTTTTTTTTCTTTTCCTATCCCTCTTTCTCCTTTTTTTTCTTTTCCTCCCTCTTTCTCCTTTTTTTTCTTTTCCTCTCCCTCTTTCTCCTTTTTTTTCTTTTCCTCTCCCTCTTTCTCCTTTTTTTTTCTTTTCCTCTCCCTCTTTCTCCTTTTTTTTCTTTTCCTCTCCCTCTTTCTCCTTTTTTTCTTTTCCTCTCCCTCTTTCTCCTTTTTTCTTTCTCATTTTCTCTTATTTTCTAGTACAGTATTCTCTTTCTCGTCACTCCCTGCTAATCCTCTCCCCTCCTTCCTCCTCTTGTCTCATCTTTGCTATTTGTTCTCTCCTCTGCCCTTTAATTTTTGTTCCCACCATTATAGCACAGAGGAGATGCCTGGATTAGAAGGGTATGTTTCAGCAGGTAAACCCATTCCCATATATTTGCTTCCGCTGTGTAAGTATTAGTTTGGCTGAAATTAACCTTTATTAAAGAGGGGAGAAAAAAAAAAACGAAGCCCACGGCAATCCAAACTCAGACCAAGCCCGTCTGATCACGAATTTCAGAGTCCCAAGCAAACGGAACCCTGCAGGCTATCAGCATTCCTGAGCCATTATTATGCAGGAGACCAAGATCTTCAATACAACCTCCAGAGAAGATACCTTTTTTTTTTTTTTATCATTCCCTCCGTCCTGGAAATGAAAGTTCCCTACTCTATCATTACTCCAGGTATATACAGACACGCTTCCACCCCATTGCACATAATGTGCTGTTTAGCATAAGAACGTTGCAGACAGTCACCCGGGGCCCTAAATTGTTAGGCTTTATGTTCTCAGTTATTACTCTTTAAACTCTTGTAAAAGCCATCAACCGCAAATTACTCACACTGACTTAGGCTTGTCTTAGGACAAAGCTCTGTGCAGGTTGTGCCTAAAGCTGAGGTTTAATTACTTATTTGTTGTCTTCTCTGCCCCCCCCCCCCCCCCCACTTCTTATCAACATGCTACTAACATTTTAAAATAAAACCTCTCCTTTTTAATTACATATCTTATTTTAGTACCTGTGATGTAATGCCTTGATGGGTGGAAGTTAAAGGGATTGTAAAGGTAATTTTTTTTCCCTAAATATCTTCCTTTACCGTAGTGCAGTCCTCCTTCACTTACCTCATCCTTCCATTTTGCTTTTAAATTAGGGTGACCAGACATCCCCGGTTTCAGGGGACAGTCCCCGGATTGAGGACACTGTCCCTGGACCAAGTCTGTCCCCGGTTTTGTCCCCAGATTGGATTTAAACAGGGGCTGGGGCAATTTCAAAGACAGTCAGTGCAGAATAAAAAAAAAAAATCTGAATTACACCCCCCCCCCCCATCACCAGCTTCGCCGCTCCTCATAGGCGTGCGCACAGGGTGTGCCCAGTCACACCCTAATAACTCCCTGCAGTTCACATTCCCCCTGCTGCCCGGTGTCCCCTCCCCCAGCATTGCTGGCTTCCCTCCTCTCCCATTGGCTACTGCAGTGATCACAGATGATATTTCAGAATGAGTGGGGGAAGGGGTAATGTCATTTACCGGCCCCTTCCCTTTCTGAATGAACACATTGAGAGATTGGAACCGTGTTTTTGAACTTTCAGGAGCACACCCTAATGCAACAGGCTGCGCACACCTATGCTGCTCCTACTAGCTTAGGGGGGGGTGTATTCTTTCCATTATCTGTGCCCCTTTCTGATGATCATGTGCTGGTCGGAGTGGAGGGAATATTTCTTCAGTTTCGGGTTCATGCCCATTCCGCTCCGCTCGCATGTTCTTCTGCCTTGGCTCAAGTCCCGACCACCCGCCTGCCTGTTTATCTCCTTGCCTTCCCTGGTGGAGTGATCTTCCTCTGCTTCCCACCCAGTAGTATCTGGGACCCGGAGAGTGAGACTTGACAGGCTGTGAGGTGGGCGGCGACGACGGGCAGAGAGTCGCTGATTGCCGCCCAGGGGCGTACTGACAACTCATGGGGCCCCCCGGGCAATAGAAGATTATGGGGCCCCCGGGCTTACAGATGGCCACCACGCCAGGTGGCAGTACAGATGCGGGGCAGCTAAAATCTCGGGATTTTCACATCAAAAGCATGTAGGTTTTGGACATATCGGGGACAGATGTAAAAAAAAAAACACAGATTTTTACATACTGTCCCTGGTTTTAATGAGCCTGGCAACCCTGATGGGGCCCCCTAGGGGCATGGGGCCCTCGGGCAGTGCCAGAGTTCCTCAATGATCAGTCCGCCCCTGTTGCCGCCATTACTAGTAAAAAAAAAGATGTCCTCAGATTTAATTAAAAAAATATGGTCACCTTAATTTAAATGTCCTTATTTCTTCTGAGAAATCCTCACTTCTTGTTCTTCTGTCTGTAACTCCACACAGTAATGTGAGGCTTTCTCCCTGGTGTGGAGTGTCGTGCTCGCCTCCTCCCTTAGACTACAGGAGAGTCAGGACGCTCTCTACGTTGCAGATAGATAAAGGAGCTGTGTGTTAGTGGGCGTCCTGACTCTCCTGTAGTCCAAGGGAGGGGGCGAGCATGACACCACTCCACACCAGGGAGAAAGCCTCCCATTACTGTGTGGAGTTACAGACAGAAGAACAGGAAGTGAGGATTTCTCAGAAGAAATAAGGACATTTAAAAGCAAAATGGAAGGATGAGGTAAGTGAAGGAGGACTGCTACCCCTACTTACCACCCCTTTAAACACCATCAATAGTCTTGTGTAAATGAAATAGGCTTATCCAAGATGGCCTCCATGAGCTTTATAGGAAACCATATGTGACATCACAGGAAGTTTCTCCCAATGCGTTTCGTTATCCTTGTGTAAATGAAATCGGCTTATTCATGATGGGCCTCTGTGAGCCTCATAGGAAACCATATGTGACGTCACAGGAAGTTTCTACCAACGCGTTTCATTATCCTTGTGTAAATGAAATCGGCTTATCCATGATGGGCCTCTGGGAGCCTCATAGGAAACCATATGTGACGTCACAGGAAGTTTCCCCCAACGCGTTTGGTCATTCTTGTGTAAATGAAATCGGCTTATCCAAGATGGCCTCCACGAGCCTCATAGGAAACCATATGTGACGTCACAGGAAGTTTCTCCCAATGCGTTTCGTTATCCTTGTGTAAATGAAATCGGCTTATTCATGATGGGCCTCTGTGAGCCTCATAGGAAACCATATGTGACGTCACAGGAAGTTTCTACCAACGCGTTTCATTATCCTTGTGTAAATGAAATCGGCTTATCCATGATGGGCCTCTGGGAGCCTCATAGGAAACCATATGTGACGTCACAGGAAGTTTCCCCCAACGCGTTTCGTCATCCTTGTGTAAATGAAATTGGCTTATCCAAGTTGGCCTCCACAAGCCTCATAGGAAACCATATGTGACGTCACAGGAAGTTTCCCCCAACGCGTTTCGTCATAATGACACATTCAGGAGCTGAACTTGCACTTTCACTGGGTGAGGGTTTTTTCATTATATAAATGATATCCCCTTCTGACACAGGACATTTGTAACAAACAGAAGTATCTTGTTTATCCATTTTAAATAACTGAGCAGGACCGAAGTAAGCTCCATGAAGGTATCACAAGTGGATATGTTTATCCCTCTGTAGGGCCAACATAGGAATTGGGGAATAAACAATATTTAGTGGATTTTTGTGGTTTACCCTCATCTGTCTGGTGTCATGTAATTTACATCTTGACAACCTCTACATTGTTCTGTAATGAATACTATAATTATGTTAGATTATAAAATCTACAGCGCACAATAGGAACTCCTAGCCCTGCAATTATGTAGGAACCACAGGTACCAGCATGACTGTGAACTTCCCAAGGCTGGGCTGGTATAAATCATATATGGGCAAAAACAAAACCTTGAGATTCCGATCAGCAGCACAGTCTACAAGTTGTTCAGTTTTTCGTCCACAGTTTGTATCTTTTCGCCTGGAACCTGCTGATCCTGGAACCCACCTGTTGGGGGTGCTGGAACACCCTCCTTGATGACACTCACACTGTTAGTACGAGGAAACTTCTTACAGCCACCAATCAGATTCAACTCTACTTTAGAAGTCTGGACTGGGAGTGTACACCACAAGTGGTGCACCGAAATGAAAATTCTGGTGCCGAAAACGAAAATTCAGGAAGCACTTGGCCAAAAGCTGAAACCGAAATGGACAGTTTTAAAAAAAAAATGTACGTAATGTGTCTGGCATTTTTGCATTGAAGTCAATGGGACACAATTTTGCATTGACGTCAACGGGACACGATTTTGTATTGAACTCATAGGGGGTGTTTTTTGCTTTGAAGTTAATGGGACGGGGCTTTGCATTAAAGTCAATGGGACGTGATTTTGCCTTAAAGTCAATAGGGGAAGTTTTTGCACTGAAGTCAAGGGGATGCAATTTTGCATTTCAGTCAATAGGGGGTGATTTTGCATTGTAGTCAATGGAACACGATTTTGCATTGATGTCAATGGGACGCGAGTTTGTATTGCAGTCAATGTACAGCGCACTTCCTGTGTCTTGTCTGGTCATTAGCCTAGGGCCGGGTCTCCAAACTGTCTAAGCAAAGGGCCAGTTTACTGTCCTTCAGACTTTAGGGGGGCCGGACTGTGGCCATTGGGAGTAGAAAACGTCCCAGAATCAGTGGGGAAAAATATTACCCCATTGTTTGATGCACTGGGAGTAATTGTGCCCCATTATTTGTATCAGTGGGAGGAACTGTACCCCATAATTGATGTTATTAGGTTCCATTGTTGGCGTCATTGCGAGGAATTGTGTCCCATCATTGGTGTCATCGGGAGCTAAAGCCCCATTGTTGGTATCAGTGGATGAAATAGTGCCCCAAGGGCCACATAAAAGCATGCAAAGGACCGTGTAACGGGAGGGGCTGTGGGACCCAGAGGCTCTTGCAGGGTGTGGGGTACTCCTGTTTCAGCTTCACCGATGACTCTTGTGTCTAAAGTCATCCTATGTCTACTAGGGGCATAGGATGACTGAGAAATGATATCTTGGACTACATGAAAAGGGGCAGTGATGTAATCCACAATATATTCAAGAATGTCTGCAAGAACTAATTACAGGTTGTTGATTCTGAACCCAACAGGTCATAAGAAGAGTGACTCATTCAATGTAGGAACACAGACTGTTAAGGTGTTTAATGTCATCTGCTACTGTCATGTAAATGAACCTTAGTCTAGCTATCAATACATTTTCATTGTGTGATGCTAATTGACACTGTATTGTGTGAATTTCTATTGATGATAAATGTGTATTGTATAGCAGGTGAGAAGAGCTTATCTCGGAGTCACTTTGTCTGGGTAAATGATTAGTAATTAGCTCATGTTAATTATGTCAGACCTGGTGCAGGAAAGTCTTACTAAAATATGTGTATTGGGGCTCATTGTATCATGTTGTGGGTGGAGTTCAGTCATTGTTCATTGTGGTTCCTAAACTGTATATAAGAAGCCTGAGTTTACCATTAAAGTATATTTGCTTGAATCTCAAACAGAGCTGTGTCTCGTTATTGGGGTTCATCTGCCAGATTGTGGAGTGTCGGTAGCTATCTTGGGTTCAGAATGGAATATCGTAAACGGCGTTAACCCCTGACCGTTACAGACTGCATCTTGCCCCGGGGCCGCGGTTTGGAGACAACTGGCCTAGGCCTATGACATCACGCACAGTTCTCTCTCTCTCTCTCTCTTGTGAGAGTTTGCCAGGAAGGGAGGGGGATGTGATGTGTGTCTGTGTAAATCCAGTAAGTGAACAGGCAGCAGCTTCAGCTGCCCACAGTTAAAATGGCTGCAGCCAGACTCAGTGGAGGAGATTTCTGCAACATATTTGGCAAGTACAGAATCACAGTATCTATAAAATAATAGGCAAAGTGGTTGGAGGGAAGCTTCAGAATGGCAAAGATGTTTTTATTACAAATGATGTGAGCCGACTGCAGTTCCTCTTGAAGCTGCCTGTGAATGACGCCAATTCAGCAGGTGACTATACTGACCGGGTCTAAGAAGACAATAATTCTTAGGAATCCAGAGATGGGATTGGCAGCAGAGAATTGCAGGTATAGAATCTCCAGGTGTAAATGAGTAACACTGACAGACACCTCGCCCCTCCACTTTACCACTGAGTCACAAATAATTACCTACTACAGTATCACTGTGCCACTTCATATTCTGCAGCCGCAGGCCGGCACCGTCATGACAGGCCCCTTAGACAACCACTTAAAGAAGACCGATCGGCAGCTGACAGTCTAGCTGAAATACAATTTAAAAAAGGGAAAGAAGAACTGAAACAATCCCCTTTACTGGTAAAAAATACTGCTCTGGGCTTCCTCAACCTCCTCTGTGCAGCAGCCCCCTCCTCCCCAATACTTACCTGAGCCCCATCTCGATGAGTGCTTGGTACCAGATAGTGTACCTTCAGAGGTCTAAGGTGGTGACCATTCCTTGATGGGTTTTGGTGAGTGCTTGGTACCAGATTTGTGTACCTTCAGAGGTCTTGATGGTGGGCATTCGTTGATTGGTTTTGGTGAGTGCTTGGTACCAGATAGCGTACCTTCAGAGATATAGGTGGTGACCATTCCTTGACGGGTTTTGGTGAGTGCTTGGTACCAGATAGTGTACCTTCAGAGGTCTTGATGGTGGGCATTCGTTGATTGGTTTTGGTGAGTGCTTGGTACCAAATAGCGTACCTTCAGGGGTCTAGGTGGTGACCATTCCTTGATGGGTTTTGGTGAGTGCTTGGTACCAAATAGCGTACCTTCAGAGGTCTAGATGGTGACCATTCCTTGATGGGTTTTGGTAAGTGCTTGGTACTAAATAGCGTACCTTCAGGGGTCTAGGTGGTGACCATTCCTTGGTGTGTTTTGGTGAGTGTTTGGTACCAGATAACGTACCTTCAGGGGTCTAGGTGGTGACCATTCCTTGGTGTGTTTTGGTGAGTGCTTGGTACCAGATAGCGTACCTTCAGAGATATAGGTGGTGACCATTCCTTGACGGGTTTTGGTGAGTGCTTGGTACCAAATAGCGTACCTTCAGAGGTCTAGATGGTGACCATTCCTTGATGGGTTTTGGTAAGTGCTTGGTACTAAATAGCGTACCTTCAGGGGTCTAGGTGGTGACCATTCCTTGGTGTGTTTTGGTGAGTGCTTGGTACCAGATAGCGTACCTTCAGAGGTCTTGATGGTGGGCATTCGTTGATTGGTTTTGGTGAGTGCTTGGTACCAGATAGCGTACCTTCAGAGGTCTAGGTGGTGACCACTCCTTGATGGGTTTTGGTGAGTGCTTGGTACCAAATAGCGTACCTTCAGAGGTCTTGATGGTGGGCATTCGTTGATTGGTTTTGGTGAGTGCTTGGTACCAGATAGCGTACCTTCAGAGGTCTAGGTGGTGACCACTCCTTGATGGGTTTTGGTGAGTGCTTGGTACCAAATAGCGTACCTTCAGAGGTCTTGATGGTGGGCATTCGTTGATTGGTTTTGGTGAGTGCTTGGTACCAAATAGCGTACCTTCAGGGGTCTAGGTGGTGACCATTCCTTGATGGGTTTTGGTGAGTGCTTGGTACCAAATAGCGTACCTTCAGAGGTCTAGATGGTGACCATTCCTTGATGGGTTTTGGTAAGTGCTTGGTACTAAATAGCGTACCTTCAGGGGTCTAGATGGTGACCATTCCTTGGTGTGTTTTGGTGAGTGTTTGGTACCAGATAACGTTCCTTCAGGGGTCTAGGTGGTGACCATTCCTTGGTGTGTTTTGGTGAGTGTTTGGTACCAGATAACGTACCTTCAGAGGTCTAGGTGGTGACCACCATTCCTTGATGGGTTTTGGTGAGTGGTCCTAATGTTATGGCTGATTGGTGTATAAGATAAACCGAGTCAACTTTTTGAACTTTAACAGAGACACAACATTTCCTGAATATAACGGAATTGCTGCCTGGAATTGTAGATACTGCATATGACAGGTCCACTTTAACAGTGTGCAGCACGGGGGCTAATCCTGAATGTAAGGAGACACGTAGGAGGTCCCTCGGTGGAGGTGAATCATTTGTGCGTCTAATGAGCTCATCTATTAAAGAAAACAATTGTCTGGCAGGGAGATGATTCTGACTTTTCCATTCTCCCCGTACAGCTGTTATTCAACTGAACGGCAATCTCTACCTTACTGACCAATGGCCTGACTTCACCCCGTCATTGGCGAACATGTGTTCTCTGTAGAGGTTACACTATGTAAGCAGAGATACCGGGAACGTCACATGATAACATGTCCCATAGATAGCTACCAATTTTTTTCAATTTTTGGGGGGGGGGGGGGGGGGGGGTGGTACTACCTTAAAGCTGAACTTCAAAAATCAGACGCAAATGTATGCAGCTCAGTAATCATTATCACATCATTAAATGTATATTTAAATGCAGGCAGTGTAAGCAACTTGAGTTTGATCCGGTATCATTTTTTTTCTTTTCAGTTGCTGTACAACAGGGCTGGGGTTTACTCATGTGCATGCTGATAGGAGGAGAAAGCAGAGTGGCAGAGAGATAAGCTCATCACTGGGCTGCTTCTCCTTTCACTGTCCAGTCACAGTCTGAAGTTGCCGAAACACATACACTATATTACCAAAAGTTTCGGGACGCCTGCCTTTACATGCACATGAATTTTAATGGAATTCCAGTCAAATAATAAATGTGATTACAGAGCTGCACTCATGTGTGTCTTTTATATCTTCCTGGAGTTTAACTTTGAAACTTGAGAATAAAAAATGTTCACAAAAATGGGGTGACGGCAGATGCACCATGTTACCAAAAGTATTGGGACGCCTGCCTTTACACGCACATGAATTTTAATGACATCCCAGTCTTAGTCCGTGGGGTTCAATATTGAGTTGGCCCCGCCCTTTGCTTCACCTCTTCTGGGAAGGCTGTCCACAAGGTTTAGGAGGGTGTTTATGGGAATGTTTGACCAGAAGAGCATTTGTGAGGTCAGGCACTGATGTAGGACAAGAAGGCCTGGCTCGCAGTCTCCGCTCTAATTCATTCTTAAGGTGTTCTATCGGGTTGAGGTCAGGACTCTGTGCAGGCCAGTCAAGTTCCTCCACCCAAAACTTTCTCATCCATGTCTTTATGGACCTTGCCGATCGGCTGCTCCTCTGACGGGGGGACGGGGGGGTTTGTGCTGATCGATAATCAGCGCAGCCCCCCTGACTATGCCCACACTGGACCACCAGGGATGCCACTAGACCACCAGGGATGACAATCAAAAATTCATAATGGATGCCAATCAGTGCCCACAATGGGCATCACTGATTGGCAGGCATTATTGTTTGGCACTGATTGGCATCCATTAGTACAACACATTACAGTACATTAGTGCCACCTATCAGTGCCCATCCATGCCACCTATCAGTGCCCATCCATGCCCATACGTGGCACCTATCAGTGCCCATCCATGCCGCCTATCAGTGCCCATCCATGCTGCCTATCTGTGCTCATCCGTGTCGCCTATCTGTGCCCATCCATGCCACCTATAAGTGCCCATTCATACCACCTATCAGTGCCCATCCATGCCGCCTATCAGTGCCCATCCATGCCACCTATCAGTGCCCATCCATGCTGCCTATCCGTGCCCATCCATGCCGCCTATCAGTGCCCATTCATGCCACCTATAAGTGCCCATCCATGCTGCCTATCAGTGCCCATCCATGCTGCCTATCTGTGCCCATCCGTGCCGCCTATCAGTGCCGCATATTAGTGCCCATCAATGCCACCTTATCAGTGCCACCTCATCGGTGCCCATCAGTGCCTGTCAGTGAAGGAGAAAACATACTTATTTACAATGTTTTGTAACTGAAACAATTTATTTATTTATTTTTTCTTCTAAATATTCGGTCATTTTTTTTTTTGCAGAAAATAAAAATCCCAGAGGTGATCAAATACCACCAAAAGAAAGAATGATACAAATGTAGTTTGGGTACAGTGTAGCAAAGTGCAACAGTGCTGAAAGCTAAAAATTGGTCTGGGCAGGAGGGTGTATAAGTGCCCCCCGGTATGGAAGTGGTTTATGATCTGCATAGTGGGTGGAGGGTGTATAAGTGCCCCCCGGTATGGAAGTGGTTAATGATCTGCATAGTGGGTGGAGGGTGTATAAGTGCCCCCCGGTATGGAAGTGGTTAATGATCTGCATAGTGGGTGGAGGGTGTATAAGTGCCCCCCGGTATGGAAGTGGTTAATGATCTGCCTAGTGGGTGGAGGGTGCATAAGTGCCCCCCGGTATGGAAGTGGTTAATGATCTGCATAGTGGGTGGAGGGTGTATAAGTGCCCCCCCCCCGTATGGAAGTGGTTAATGATCTGCATAGTGGGTGGAGGGTGTATAAGTGCCCCCCGGTATGGAAGTGGTTAATGATCTGCCTAGTGGGTGGAGGGTGTATAAGTGCCCCCCGGTATGGAAGTGGTTAATGATCTGCATAGTGGGTGGAGGGTGTATAAGTGCCCCCCGGTATGGAAGTGGTTAATGATCTGCATAGTGGGTGGAGGGTGTATAAGTGCCCCCCTGTATGGAAGTGGTTAATGATCTGCATAGTGGGTGGAGGGTGTATAAATGCCCGGTATGGAAGTGGTTTATGATCTGCATAGTGGGTGGAGGGTGTATAAATGCCCGGTATGGAAGTGGTTTATGATCTGCATAGTGGGTGGAGGGTGTATAAATGCCCGGTATGGAAGTGGTTAATGATCTGCCTAGTGGGTGGAGGGTGTATAAGTGCCCCCCGGTATGGAAGTGGTTAATGATCTGCATAGTGGGTGGAGGGTGTATAAGTGCCCCCCCGGTATGGAAGTGGTTTATGATCTGCATAGTGGGTGGAGGGTGTATAAGTGCCCCCCGGTATGGAAGTGGTTTATGATCTGCATAGTGGGTGGAGGGTGTATAAGTGCCCCCCGGTATGGAAGTGGTTTATGATCTGCATAGTGGGTGGAGGGTGTATAAGTGCCCCCCGGTATGGAAGTGGTTAATGATCTGCATAGTGGGTGGAGGGTGTATAAGTGCCCCCCGGTATGGAAGTGGTTTATGATCTGCATAGTGGACGGAGGGTGACCCCCTTGTTGGAACATTGAGGCCGGCAGCTTCTTCCCCCATTGCTGAGTATATAATCAGATCCGTGACTCAGCACACAGGAACAGAGGAGGAAACCTCCACAAATAAATATTTAGAACTAATCCCACCAGATATCCCCAAAACGGAAGATCTCCGCTGCCTGTCGTCAGACATCCAACCCCCAGGAATGTCAGGAGAGGAGGCCAAACGTCCAGCTGTTTTCTCCATCAGATGCCAGAAAAAAATGCCTTCTATTCTCCTACAGATCCCCTAATCATCCGCCTTAATCCCCCTACTCCGGGGCTCCATGGAAGTCAGTGGTGAAGGCTTAACGGGATTCGGCCTCAAGTGTGTCTGGCGTGAAAAACATCAAGAAGAACATTATGGAAAATGGATGTGACTTGGGAGTTCCTACAACTGATTACAGCCCCGGAGGCCGAAGAATAAAGATCTTGTGTAAATTGGGAGCCTTTTTCCCTTTAACCTCTTGGCGCCCAGGCCAATTCTGACACTTCTCTCCTACATGTAAAAAATCATAATTTTTTTGCTAGAAAATTACATAGAACCCCCAAAAACTATATATGGTTTTAGCAGAGACCCTAGAGAAGGCATGTCCAAAGTCCGGCCCGCGGGCCCTCGTTCCGGTTTAATATGGCCCCCCTGGTAATTTGGATGTATATAGCTTTTGTGGCTCCCAGGGCGCTGTCAGATTTACTACAGGAAAATCTCCTGTTTACTCAGTGACATCTGTAAAAGGAAGTCACGTCTCCTGGGCTGCCATTGGACGACTCTTGTGTCTATCATAGGAGGCCGGACATTGTATTAAAGGGTTAATAGAGGCACTGGCGGAGAGGGGGGAGAGGAGCGGAGGATAGAGGTGCTGGCGGAGAGGGTGTAGAGGAGTGGAGGATAGAGGCGCTGGCGGGGAGGAGCGGAGGATAGAGGCGCTGGCGGAGAGTGGGGTAGAGGAGTGGAGGATAGAGGTGCTGGCGGAGAGGAGCGGACCATAGAGGCGCAGAGGATAGAGGCGCTGGCGGAGAGCATGTGAGAGGAGCGGAGGATAGAGGAGCGGAGGATAGAGGCGCTGGCGGAGAGGGGGGGAGAGAAGCAGAGGATAGAGGCACTGGCGGAGAGGGGGGGAGAGGAGCGGAGGATAAAGGCGCTGGCGGAGAGGGGGGGAGAGGAGCGGAGGATAGAGGCGCTAGTGGAGAGGAGGGGAGAGGAGCGGAGGATAGAGGCGCTGGCGGAGAGGGGGAGAGGAGCGGAGGATAGAGGCGCTGACGGAGAGGGGGGAGAGGAGCGGAGGATAGAGGCACTGGCAGAGGGGGGGGCAGCGAAGGATAGAGGCACTAGCGGAGAGGGGGGAAGAGGAGCGGAGGATAGAGGCACTGATGGAGGGGGGGGGGAGGAGCAGAGGATAGAGGTGCTGGCAGAGAGGGGGGAGAGGAGCGGAGGATAGAGGTGCTGGCGGAGAGGGGGGGAGAGGAGCGGAGGATAGAGGCTCTAGCGGAGAGGGGGGGAGAGGAGCGGAGGAGAGAGGCGCTGGCGGAGAGGGGGGGGGGGGGGGGGAGGAGCGGAGGATAGAGGTGCTGACGGAGAGGGGGGAGAGGAGCGGAGGATAGAGGCTCTGGCGTAGAGAGGGGGAGAGGAGCGGAGGATAGAGGCGCTGGTGGAGAGGGGGGAGAGGAGCGGAGGATAGAGGCACTGGCGGAGAGGGGGGGAGGAGCGGAGGATAGAGGCGCTGGCGGAGAGGGGGGGAGAAGAGCGGAGGATAGAGGCGCTGGCGGAGAGGGGGGGGGAGAGGAGCGGAGGATAGAGGTGCTGACAGAGAGGGGGGGAGAGGAGCGGAGGATAGAGGCTCTGGCGTAGAGAGGGGGAGAGGAGCGGAGGATAGAGGCGCTGGCGGAGAGGGGGGGAGGAGCGGAGGATAGAGGCGCTGGCGGAGAGGGGGGGAGGAGCGGAGGATAGAGGCGCTGGCGGAGAGGGGGGGGGGAGCGGAGGATAGAGGCGCTGGCGAAGAGGGGGGGAGAGGAGCGGAGGATAGAGGCGCTGGCGGAGAGGGGTGAGAATAGTGCAGGATAGAGGCACTGGCGGAGAGGGGGGGAGGAGCGGAGGATAGAGGCGCTGGCGGAGAGGGGGGGAGAAGAGCGGAGGATAGAGGCGCTGGCGGAGAGGGGGGGGAGAGGAGCGGACGATAGAGGTGCTGACGGAGAGGGGGGAGAGGAGCGGAGGATAGAGGCTCTGGCGTAGAGAGGGGGAGAGGAGCGGAGGATAGAGGCGCTGGCGGAGAGGGGGGAGAGGAGCGGAGGATAGAGGCGCTGGCGGAGAGGGGGGAGAAGAGCGGAGGATAGAGGCGCTGGCGGAAAGGGGGGGAGAGGAGCGGAGGATAGAGGCGCTGGCGGAGAGGAGGGGAGAGGAGCAGAGGATAGAGGCGCTGGCGGAGAGGGGGGGAGGAGCGGAGGATAGAGGCGCTGGCAGAGAGGGGGGAGAGGAGTGGAGGATAGAGGCGCTGGCGGAGAGGGGGGAGAGGAGCGGAGGATAGAGGCTCTGGCGTAGAGAGGGGGAGAGGAGCGGAGGATAGAGGCGCTGGCGGAGAGGGGGGAGAGGAGCGGAGGATAGAGGCGCTGGCGGAGAGGGGGGTGAAGAGCGGAGGATAGAGGCGCTGGCGGAAAGGGGGGGAGAGGAGCGGAGGATAGAGGCGCTGGCGGAGAGGAGGGGAGAGGAGCAGAGGATAGAGGCGCTGGCGGAGAGGGGGGGAGGAGCGGAGGATAGAGGCGCTGGCAGAGAGGGGGGAGAGGAGTGGAGGATAGAGGCGCTGGCGGAGAGGGGGGAGAGGAGCGGAGGTTAGAGGCACTGGCGGAGAGGGGGGAGAGGAGTGGAGGATAGAGGTGCTAGCGGAGAGGGGGGGCGCGTCACTGGACAGTGGAGCAGGTAAGCGCATGTTTATTAAAAGCCAGCAACTATGCTTTTTGTAGCTGCTGACTTTTAATAAACATGAAAAAAGGCTGAAACTCCCCTTTAAGGAGATATTTCTTAAGGTAAACCTTAATCTAGGCTTACCTGTAGGTCTAAGTGGTCTGTAAGGTTTTACAACCACTTTAACCCACCAGCATGTGTTCACAGATTTAGGTAAGACTGGGGCATTCATTTTTTTTAAACCTAAATGTAGGATTATTGAGAGGGGATGGATGGGGGGAATCACGGCCTTGAAAGCACCTCCAATTGTAGGTGGTAGCAACTCCCTGGAGCTGTTCAGGCAGACACATTAGTAAATGATGCTACAAACATTTAGCGACGTCTTTTAACGCACATAACAGACTAGCACCGCTCTTCAAAAGCAGCGAGGAGGATACACCAATTGCCTGGGTGATGACAGCTGTGATCAAGGGTTACGTAAAATGTTGAAGGTCCCGTGTAGACATCTACAGTGCCCATTAAAGGGATAATTTCCCATCTGTCCGACAAGATGCAACAAGCCACAAAGATCCAAGCCTTTCTACTCGCTATCTTTTGATGAGTTTTCAGTTATTTTTGAAGAAAAGTAAAAAAATATAAAAAAATTAATGACAGGTGCACTTGGCCTGCTGGGTGGCCGCTGCTAAGTGTACAGACTAGCCATGGCAGTAAATGGGCCAAGTGACACGCATGCGCAGTAGGAGCTGGATGCTGAGACACAGGGGCAGAACTTCACAGTGAAGACCTTGAGAATCGGTCTGAGGGTAAGTATTCTGGTAGGTGGCTACCACTCACAGGGGTGGGGGAACATCCTTTAGATTGTAATCTTTCATGAGCAAAATTGCTTCTAAGCCCATTGTATTTAATTGTCTTGTAACTGTACTGACTTATTTTATTCTTAAAGTGCTGCACAAACTATTGCTGCAATATAAGTCCTGTATAACAATAATAATAATAATTTAAAGTCAATGTAGGTTTCCTTTTCCACCAGATATAATCACCATCATAATAATTATTTTCTCTTAATATATTATGTGAACCTCAAGTGGACCCTGAAGAAGCCCAATTAGGTCGAAACGCGTCAATCCTATCACCATCCTGGGTTCTGTTGATAGTGTTAAACAGATTGCTCTTAACCCTATTGTGTTAAATTGTATTGTAACTGTACTGATTTATTTTGTTTAGGGCTGCGGAAATTAACAATTAATTCCTCAATTAATCGTAAATTTCTTTGATCGATCAAAATATTTTTGATCGAGTACGAGATCTGCGGAAAGGCCGCGGCTTCGGCCTAGCTCCGGAGCCGCGACCATCTTGGTACACCCGACGGCTGCCTATTAGCGGCGCGCTGACGTCATCATCTGCTGCCTGGGAGATGTGGAGATTACGGGGGAGATGTGGAGATTACTGGGGGAAATGGGGAGATTACTGGGGGAGATGTGGAGATTACTGGGGGAGATGAGGAGATTACTGGGGAGATGTGGACATTACTGGGGGAGATGTGTGGAAAATACTGGGGGAGATGTGTGGAGATTACTGGGGGAGATGTGGACATTACTGGGGGAGATGTGGACATAACTGGGGGAGATGTGTGGAGATTACTGGGGAGATGTGGACATTACTGGGGAGATGTGGATATTACGGAGGAGATGTGGACATTATGGGGGAGATGTGGACATTACTGGGGAGATGTGTATATTACGGGGGAGATGTGGACATTACGGGGGAGATGTGGACATTACTGGGGGAGATGTGGATATTATGGAGGAGATGTGGACATTACGGGGGAGATGTGGATATTACTGGGGAGATGTGGATATTACTGGGGGAGATGTGGACATTATGGGGGAGGTGTGGAGATTAGGGGGGAGATGTGGATATTATGGGGGGAGATGTGGACATTACTGGGGAGATGTGGATATTATGGGGGAGATGTGGACATTACTGGGGAGATGTGGATATTACTGGGGGAGATGTGGACATTATGGGGGAGATGTGGAGATTAGGGGGGAGATGTGGATATTATGGGGGGAGATGTGGACATTACTGGGGAGATGTGGAGATTACTGGGGGAGATGTGGACATTATGGGGGAGATGTGGAGATTACAGGGGGAGATGTGGACATTACTGGTGAGATGTGGAGATTACGGGGGAGATGTGGATATTACGGGGGAGATGTGGAGATTACTGCGGGGAGATGTGGAGATTACTGGGGGAGATGTGGAGATTACTGGGGGGAGATGTGAAGATTACTGGGGAGATGTGGATATTACTGGGGGGAGATGTGGATATTACGGGGAGATGTGGACATTAGTGGGGGAGATGTGGATATTACGGGGGAGATGTGGATATTACTGGGGGAGATGTGGACATTATGGGGGAGATGTGGAGATTAGGGGGGAGATGTGGAGATTACTGGGGGAGATGTGGATATTACTGGGGGAGATGTGGAGATTACTGGGGGGAGATGTGGAGATTACTTGGGGAGATGTGGAGATTACTGGGGGAGATGTGGAGATTACTGGGGGAGATGTGGAGATTACTGGGGGAGATGTGGATATTACTGGGGGAGATGTGGATATTACTGGGGAGAGATGTGGATATTACGGGGAGATGTGGAGATTACTGGGGGGAGATGCGGAGATTACTGGGGGGAGATGTGGAGATTGCTGGGGGGAGATGTGGAGATTACGGGGGAGATGTGGACATTACGGGGAAGATGTGGACATTACGGGGAGATGTGGACATTACGGGGGAGATGTGTGGACATTACAATTATAATTAATCGAAATTAGTCGATTTAAAAAAAATCGATTAATCGAACACGAACATTTTAATCAGTAACAGCCCTATTTTTATCCCTAAAATGCTGCGCAAACTGTTGCCACGATATAAGTCCTGCATAACAATAATTAGGGTGAAAGGTGCCAAATGTGACACCGGAGGGGGGGTTGGGGAGGATTCCGAAAAGCGGAAGTTCCATTTTTGGGTGGAACTCAACTTCAAAGATTAGGTGAGAGTTTAGCAGTTAGCTTTTTTAGATACTCCAAGGTTTTATCAGATGATGTAAGAGGTAATAAATGAACATATGGACTGTTAGAGGCGATAAGAGTAACGTGACACGGCAGACATTCGTAGGGACGGGAGAGAAGCTTCTTCTAGACAAGACTGGACAAGCCGGGCCTGACACATCTGCAGAGCTCAGTACAAGTCCCATCGGGTCCGGCATCTACCGAAGAATGAGAGGTCTCCTCCATTGGTCCAACGACCACCTATCCGGACCTCGTACTAATCGCACGGCGGCCCCTCCTATTTTTGTCATGTGAACAAGAACATTGTTTGTATTAAAGTTTATTATTCTGGAACGCTTTTTTATTCCTATTTATTTTTTCAAGTAACTTCATTTGTTTATTTTGATGTATATTGTACATATTTTCTTGCTCACTTATTTAGGGAAGAAATCTCTTCTAATCTAAATTTATTGCATTTTCTTGTTTCAGTAGTTTTAATTGATATATCCAATAGAAAGGAAGGATTACAGTCATATCAATATAAGATGGTCAAAAAATAAATCACAAATATTACACTGAGTGTAACTAAGTGACAAAGGATTTAACTCAAGGGAATTTAACTTCTGAGAGAGACATCTCTAAAAAGGAACGAAGAAAAGTGCAAAAAAGAAAGAAAACAAAAAATATATATATATTTTTTTATAACTATCTATATCTATAGATTAGAGCTGAGCAATTTTAGGCAAAAAAAAATCTGAAATAAAAAAAAAAAAATAGATTCAAGATACAAATCACGTTTTTTTTCCCCCACGGACACTGCGCTGGGCCTAAGTTTTTAGGGGAGGCCGCGGCTTCGGCCTAGTCCGCCGCGATACTGGGAAAAGGCAGCGGGCTTTTCCCAGGATCGCGGCGAGCTGCAGGCAGGATTTTTAAGGCAAGGCCAAGCTTCGGCCTAGTCCGCTGCGATCCTGGGAAAATGAAAAAATCCTGCCCGCAGCTCGTCACGATCCTGGGAAAAGGTCGCGAGCGCCGTCCGGCCTTGCGGCCTTTTCCTAGGATCGCGGCGAGCTGCAGGCAGGATTTTGTAGGCGAGGCCAGGCTTCTGCCTAGTCCGCCGCGATCCTGGGAAAATGAAAAAATCGTGCCCGCAGCCCGCTGAGATCCTGGGAAAAGGCCGCGAGTGGCGTCCGGCCTTGCGGCCTTTTCCCAGGATCACGGCGAGCCGCAGGCATGATTTTTTTAGGCGAGGCCAGGCTTCTGCCTAGTCCGCCGCGATCCTGGGAAAATGAAAAAATCCTGCCCGCAGCCTGCTGCGATCCTGGGAAAAGGCCGCGAGTGGCGTCCGGCCTTGCGGCCTTTTCCCAGGATCACGGCGAGCCGCAGGCATGATTTTTTTAGGCGAGGCCAGGCTTCTGCCTAGTCCGCCGCGATCCTGGGAAAATGAAAAAATCCTGCCCGCAGCCTGCTGCGATCCTGGGAAAAGGCCGCGAGTGGCGTCCGGCCTTGCGGCCTTTTCCCAGGATCACGGCGAGCCGCAGGCATGATTTTTTTAGGCGAGGCCAGGCTTCTGCCTAGTCCGCCGCGATCCTGGGAAAATGAAAAAATCCTGCCCGCAGCCCGCTGAGATCCTGGGAAAAGGCCGCGAGTGGCGTCCGGCCTTGCAGCCTTTTCCCAGGATCACGGCGAGCCGCAGGCAGGATTTTTTTAGGCGAGGCCAGGCTTCTGCCTAGTCCGCCGCGATCCTGGGAAAATGAAAAAATCCTGCCCGCAGCCTGCTGCGATCCTGGGAAAAGGCCGCGAGTGGCGTCCGGCCTTGCGGCCTTTTCCCAGGATCACGGCGAGCCGCAGGCATGATTTTTTTAGGCGAGGCCAGGCTTCTGCCTAGTCCGCCGCGATCCTGGGAAAATGAAAAAATCCTGCCCGCAGCCTGCTGCGATCCTGGGAAAAGGCTGGCGTCCGGCTTTGCGGCCTTTTTTCCCGGATCACGGCGAGCCGCAGGCAGGATTTTTTAGGCGAGGCCAGGCTTCAGCCTAGTCCGCCGCGGTCCTGGGAAAATGAAAAAATCCTGCGATCCTGGGAATAGGCCTCAAGGGGCCTCGCAGTCTTTTTCCAGGATCGCGGCAAACTGCGGGCAGGATTTTTAGGCGAGGCCGTGGCTTCCGCCTAGTCCGCGAAGCGCCGACCTATGGAAAAGAAATATAGAAAAAAATATGTATGTAAGCAATAGAATATTGATTATAAACAGTTTGATAAATAATCTATTCCAGTAAAACCTTGGATTAAACCTTGGATTACGAGCATGCTTGTAATCCAAAGCACTTGTATATCAAAGCAAATGTTCCCATAAGAAACAATGGAAACTGAAATGATTCGTTCCACAACCATTTATACTTCAGTTTATAGCAATGTGATAGGTTGTGTAACCATAAAATGTCCATCCACAAATGGAAGCCTCCACAGGGGGATTAGAAGCAAAATCCAGCAGGAGCTCCAGAGTATAAAAGAGAAGAGAGGCGCCTCTAAGTGTAGCAATGTGGTTACATATAATGAAGGTACAACATTTAGAAACTTGCATGGTTGATGAACAAAAGAGGGACGTCTAAGTATACAGGGATCCGGGGTAAAGCGATCGACATAGACCAGGTGTGCCCAACCAGTGGCCCAGGGGCCACATGTGGCCCGCGGAGCCCTCTGATGTGGCCCACGACCTCCTGCTCTGGGATGGAATAAAATAGAATAGAATACTGTTATTAAAGGTACGTTTTTATTACTAAAATCACAGTGTGTGTATATATGGGCATATGTGTTCTGCAGTGGTTACCGGGCTGCTTTCAAACTGATCCGCAGGTGCAGAGAAGTGTACCTGTGAGTTACCTGCACTGAACCATAGACTTCTATTACCTGCGAGTTTGATGTACTGAGAGTAGAGTGGGCTCTGTAGAGCCGAGTGGGCTGTCATCCACCCGCTCTGCTCATTGTGCCCCGCGACCGGTTACCAAGTCGCCTAAGTGACCCACGCTTCTCAAAAGGTTGAGCACCCCTGACATAGACTTTCCCCCGCACCGCCGCCTCTCACCGCTGTCAGTCTGCAACCGGGAAGACTACCCTGCAGGAGAGCAATCTGAAAGCAAGGCTTGAACCTCTTGTGGAAGGGACTACATCAATGGGAGTGCGGGGGACGGTCTTGGTGGATCGCTTTACCCCAGTTGCCTTCTTTTTTATACTCGCTTGTGACAAGATGCTGCTCTTATATACAAGGTAGACTCATCTGTAGGCAAGATGTTCCTCTGATCAGCCTCATAAGGTTTCCAAACGTTAAAGTAGATGTAATCCCAATCACTAAATCACTAATCTCATAAAAACGATGTTAATATCATTTTAACTGCTTGCCGACCAGCCGCCGCAGTTATACGGCGGCAGGTCGGCTCTCCTGGGCGAGAGGCCGTAGCTCTACGTCGGCACTTCTGCGGCCGCTAGGGGGCACGTGCGCGCCACCGGCGGCCGGCGAGTGCGCCCCCCGCTCTCCCCCGAGTCCCGTGCGCGTGCCCGGCGGGTACGATCGCCGCCGGGCACACGCGATCGATCTGTACAGAGCAGGGACCGGGAGCTATGTGTGTAAACACATAGATCCCGGTCCTGTCAGCGGGGGAAACGCTGATCTTCTGTTTATACAATGTATGAACAGAAAATCAGTGATTTCCCCTAGTGAGGTCACCCCCCCCCCCCCCCACACAGTTAGAACACACCCAGGAACACACTTAACCCCTTCACTGCCAATGGCATTTTTATAGTAATACAATGCATTTTTATAGCATTGATCGCTACAAAAATGCCAATGGTCCCAAATATTTGTCAAAGGTGTCCGAAGTGTCCGCAATAATGTCGCAGTACTGAAAAAAAAACGCTGATCGCCGCCATTACTAGTAAAAAAAAAAAAAATGCCCTAAAACTGCCCCCTATTTTGTCACGCTATAACTTTTGCGCAAACCAATCAATAGACGCTAATTGGCATTTTTTTTTTTACGAAAAATAGGTAAAAAAATACGTATCGGCCTAAACTGAGGAAAAAAAATGTTTTTTTTATATATATTTTGGGGGGATATTTATTATAGCAAAAAGTAAAAAATATTGCATTTTTTTCAAAATAGTCGCTCTATTTTTGTTTATAGAGCAAAAAATAAAACCCGCAGAGGTGATCAAATACCACCAAAAAAAAGCTCTATTTGTGGGGAAAAAAGGACGCCAATTTTGATTGGGAGCCACGTCGCACGACCGCGCAATTGTCAGTTAAAACGACGCAGTGCCGAATCGCAAAAGTGCTCTGGTCATCGGGCAGCAATATGGTCCGGGGGGTTAAGTGGTTAAAAGTCATTTTCAGTTTTTCTCAATCTGCATTCTCTACCGCTTTAGTAAATTGGCCTTGAGATGTGAAATGGGAGACTGAATATACGTTCTTTTTCCCTTTAATTCTGTAATTCTACTCCGGGATGTCCGCTTTATCCTACACCTGCCTGGTCTTGTTTGTCTCTTTAGTGTCCAGGGGCTTTTCCGACCACACGCGGCATCAACAAAGCCGTGACATTAGCGGCTCACCCTGGTGCCTTTGCCATCAGCTATTTCCATTCTGCCGTCTTTCATCAGCAGTGGAGAAGATGTTCCATGTGACTGTCTTCGGAGGTTGTAATGACTCTTTCTAGGAAAAGGAAAGAACAATTGTACTGCAGCTGCAGGCCATTCGGTTGTGTTGTTTTATTGCATTGTATATATGCAACCATACAGATTGGGCCAGATCCACAAAAAACGGCGTATCTTTAGGCGGGCGTATCGCATCTCATATGCGCTACGCCGCCGTAAGTCAGAGTGGCGCGTATGGTATCCTCAAAGAACTTGCTCCGGCGTAGCGTAAGCCGGCGTAATTCAAAGTAGGCAGGTAGGGGGCGTGTTGTATTTAAATGAAGCGCGACCCCATGTAGATGCATGGCCGAACGAACGGCGCATGCGCCGTATGTGGACGTATCCCAGTGCGCATGCGTCAGATATGCCTAAGATACGTCGAACACTGCCTACAACGTGAACGTAGCTTACGCACATCCCTATTCGCGTACGACTTACGCAAACGACATAAAATTCTATGCTGTTCCGACGTCCATACGTTAACATGACTTACCCCTGCTTTGTGAGGGATAAAGTTACGCCGGTCGTACGCCTTACGTAAAAAGCGTATATTGATACGCCGGGCGCAAGTACGTTCGTGGATCGGCGTATGTGACAGGTGTAACGCCGTTTAAGATATTACATTCTGAACCAAGACAGCTTATCGACACTCTACAATCAGGCGAACATGACCCATACGGATTTCCCCCAGAAACAAGACACACAGCTCTGTTCTCTGGTTCAAAATGAATAGACTCTTTATTGAGAAGGCAGGCTCTTATATACACAAAAAATAATACTGCAGTAATTAAATGGACAATGACACACTCCACCCACAACATCATACAGTGGTTCCTAACGAGCCTCCAATGCAAATCTTTTAGTCAGACATTCTGACTCCAACTCTGACATAATCTACATGAGCTAATTAACTAATCATTTATCTAGACAAGGTGACTCCGAGATATGACCTTTCAAAAAAAGACACCTGCTATACAATACACATTCCTTTAGTAGACATCATTTACATGAGCTAATTAACTACAGCTGATAAGTCAGACATCTGACCTTTAGACTGTGCTAACTCACAACACACATCTATCATCAATAGAACTTTCACACAATACAGTGTCAATTAGCATAACACAATGAAAGGTTCTTAGATGCTATACAGTAGCAGACTTAATTACCACAGCAAGCTTAATAGTACACATCGGCCAACACACAATCTGGCCCAGATCCACAATTACGCCGGCGTATCTCCGCCGTAATTTCAAATGTGCATCGTCGTATCTTTGCGCCGATTCTCAAAGCAAAATACGCTGGAAAACATGGCTTCAGTCTTCCACCGTAACTTGCCTACGCCGGCGTATCGGGGGCGCATAGTTACGCTGGACGCATTAGACTTTCCCATGAAAAATATGCAAATGAGCTAGATACACCGAATTACGAACGTACGTGCGCCCGGCGTATTGATATACGTCATTTACGTAAGGCGTATGAGCGGAGTAAAGTTACCCCTGCTATATGAGGCGCAGCCCATGTTAATGCCGCGTACACACGATCACTTTATGTGATGAAAAAAAACAACGTTTTCTGTGAAGTAAAAAACGACGTTTTTGAAACTTCACTTTTCAAAGACGATGTTGCCTACACACCATCGTTTTTTCACAAAAAGCGAGGTTACGTTCACCACTCGCTTCATAACTAGCTTCTGGGCATGCGCGGGTTGAAAAACATTGTTTTTGTAGTTTTTGCTACACACGGTGACTTTTTGTGAAACAAAAAAACGACGTTTTGAAAAACGACACATAAAATTGAAGCATGCTTTTTTTTTACAAGACAAAAAACAACGTTTTCCCCCACACACAGTCAATGAAATTACGTCATTTTTTTTCATCACATAAAGTGATCGTGTGTACGCGGCATAAGTATGGACGTCGGAACAGCGTCGAATTTTCCGTCGTTTACGTAGTTTGCGTGAGTCGTACGCGAATAGGGCTGTGCGTAAGTTATGTTCACGTCGAAAGCATTGAGTATTTGCGACGTGATTCAGAGCATGCGCACTGGGATACGTCCACGGACGGCGCATGCGTCGTTCGTTCGGCGCGCCATTTATGTTGGGTCACGATTCATTTACATAAAACACGCCCACTACCAGCCTACTTTGAATTACGCGCACTTACGCCGGCCCATTTACGCTATGCCGCCGTAACTTAGGACGCAAGTGCTTTGAGAATACGGCACTTGCCTCTCTAAGTTGCGGCGGCGTAGCGTAAAGAAGATACGCTACGCCCGCACAAAGATCTGCTTATGTCTGTGGATCTGGCCCTATATATACAATATATACAATGGGCCAGATTCTCATACATTTTCGCTGGCGTAGCGTAAGCCATTTACACAACGCCGCCGCAACTTAACAGAGCAAGTGCCGTATTCTCCAAGCACTTGCTCCGTAGTTTGTGGAGGCGTAGTGTAAATGGCCCAGCGTAAGGCCGCGTAATTCAAAGGGGGCGGCTTGTATTTAAATTAAGCACGCCCCCGCTTCGATCGAACTGCGCATGCGCCGGCCGGGGAAAAAGCCCAGTGCGCATGCTCCAGCTCATGTCGGAAAGCGTCGTTGAAACCGACGTCAAAACGATGTGATCGTCACTTACGCAATGCCCTATTCGCGAATGACTTAGTAAAACGACGTAACCGACGGAAAAAGCCGACGCTGACCCGACGCCATACTTAACATGGCATCCGACGGCACCCGACTGCATCCGACGGTACTGCGTAAGGTTACTCCACATATTAGCAGGGGTAACCTTATGCGTATGAAAACGACGTAAGCGACGACGGGGCGGCGTAAAAGCGTTCGGGAATCGAAGTAGTAGCCTCATTTGCATAGGCAAATGAGAAAACAGCGTAAAGGCCACCTAGTGGCCGGAGTTGTCATTACATCTACGATCCGCAAGTGTAATTGCATTACACTTGTCGGATCTTCACCCGTATCTATGCCAAAGTGATTCTAGGAATCACTCGCATAGATACCCGGGGGAAAAAACGCCGATACGACGGGGTATCTGAGATACCCCGTTGTAGCGCCTCTGAGAATCTGGCCCAATATCTATACCGCATTAAATGTGACTAGCACAGAGCATAGTGGGGTTCTCATTCACCCTGTGCCCCCTATTAGAGACACAGGGTGATCTACACATAAGAGGCATCGGTGAAGCTGAAACAGGGATATCTCATACTTTATACAAGCGCTACTGGATTCCACGGGCCCTCCCTTTACAATCATCATCCACCCTGCTCTCCTATAATACAGGCTGTGTGTCTTCTGTGTAGCTATAGATCCGTCACATTCCATACACAGGTGTGTGGAATCTCAGAAATCCGACATCACTGCCCAGCAGGCGTTTGATAGGGACACATCTGATGGTTTGTCAGTGGTATAAAGACCTGAATAAAAGCTGGAATTACACGATGTTTCATCCGGAACCCCGGCCTTGTGTTCAGGAAAACTGTAAACCGACCCCGACTTGTTCTATAGTTTGCAATTTCAGTCTCCCGTATACCTTGATACTGGAATCTGTTGGACGAGGAGATCAGCCATATAAATATTCCCCTAGGCAGCCAGGACTTTGCAAGAATAAACATGACAAGTCAGGCAAAGTATATGTAAACCCGATCACTAGCATTTCATATATCCCGAACGTGTCAGGCCGCGTACACACGTCCGAGAACCTCGTCCGTCTAAACTCATCGTTCCGCCCGTCAAGGTTCCCGATGAGCGGTCGAAAAGGTCGTCGAGCCAAATTTCCTCATTGAACAACGAGGAAATAGAGAGCGTGCTCTCTATTTTGGCTCGACGAGCTTCCCGACGGGACGCTCCTCGAAAGTGTACACACGACCGATTTTCTCGGCAGAATATGTCTCCCAGCGAGCTTCTCACTGGATTCTACCGAGAAGCTCGGTCGTGTGTACGGGGCCTTAATGTCATTTCCAAAGGCATTTTCTAAATAGTTTAATCTGCGGCTTTCATTAACTACTTGCGGACCGCCCGCCGTCGTACGTTGTACGTCAGCTGTTTCAAGTGGAAAACCATTGTTATGGCATTTGGGAATGCGAACAGAAAAGTTTTAAGAGGCCCCGGCACTCCTTCCCCTCTCTCACCAATCAGTGGCGGTGCGTCCATAAAGGGCGCACAGGCGCCGCCCCCTCTCTCCTGCGGTCCCTCTCTCACCATAGATAGATGCAATGCATGAATCTATCAATGGTCACTGCTGCCTCCTTGTCCGGTGCCGGGCACCTGGATTACACCAGGGGGGAGGGGGGTGGTGTTTTGGAAGCACCTGATTAGAGCCATAGGCTCTAATAGGCGTCCAAAACAGTGAACAGCCGTCGCCATGCTGGTCGTTCGCTGTTTACTCAGCTGCGTGTTAAGAAAGCGAAAGCATTCTCGTTTTCCTAACACTGAACCGCCTCTCAACCAATCAGGTGCTCGGGTCTGTGTTACCTGATTGGCTGAAACGACAGGCGCTGTGAGTGGACGCTGCCTATCAGGCGTCCAATCATAGCAGAGGACGGGAAGATGCCCCACCAAGAAGAGATAAGTCCCGGGCGGGCGGGAAATGCACACTGGCACCAGTTGATGGACACAGTAGCGGCAGCTGATAGGCACACTGGCAGCAGGTGATAGGCACAGTAGTGGCAGTTGATGGGCACACTGGCAGTAGGTGATGGGCACAGTAGTGGCAGTTGATAGGCACACTGGCAGTAGGTGATGGACACAGTAGCGGCAGTGGATGGCCACACTGGCAGCAGTTAACGGGCATAGTAGTGGATGTTGATGGGCACACCGGCAGCAGTTTATGGGCACAGTAGTGGCAGCTGATGAGCACACTTGCAGCAGTTGATGGGCACAGTAGTGGCAGTGAATGGGCACACTGGCAGCAGTTGATGGGCACAGTAGCGGAAGTTGATGGGCACACCGGCAGCAGTTGATGGGCACAGTTGCGGCAGTGGATGGGCACAGTGGCTGCAGTTGATGGGCACAGTAGGGGCAATGGATGGGCACAGAAGCGGCAGTTAATGGGAACAGTAGCGGCAGTTGATGGGAACAGTAGCGGCAGTTAATAGGAACAGTAGCGGCAGTTGATGGGAACAGTAGCAGCAGTTGATAGGAACAGTAGCGGCAGTTGATGGGAACAGTAGCGGCAGTTGATGGGAACAGTAGCGGCAGTTGATGGGAACAGTAGCGACAGTAAATGGGTACAGTAGTAGCAGTTGGTCAGCACAGTAGTGGCAGTGGATGGGCACACTGGCAGCAGTTGATGGGCACAGTAGTGGAAGTTGATGGGCACACCGGCAGCAGTTGACAGGCACAGTTGCAGCAGTGGATGGGCACAGTGGCTGCAGTAGATGGGCACAATAGGGGCAATGGATGGGCACAGTAGTGGCAGTTGATGGGAACGGTAGCGGCAGTTGATGGGAACAGTAGCGGCAGTTGATAGGAACAGTAGCGGCAGTTGATGGGCACTCTGGCTGCAGTTGATGGACACAGTAGCGGCAGTAAATGGGTACAGTAGTAGCAGTTGGTGGGCACAGTAGCGGCAGTGGATGGGCACAGTAGCGGCAATTGATGAACACACTGGCAGCAATTGATGGGCACAGTAGCAGAAATTGATGGGCACAGTAGCGGAAATTGATGGGCACAGTGGCTGCAATTGATGGTTACAGTGGCTGTGTTTGATGGGCACAGTGGCTGCAATTTTTTTTTTTTTTTATTTACGTTTATTTGCGTCCCCTTTTCAAAAGTTTGGAGCACCAGCCGCCATTGCTCACCATACTTGCGGCTTCTTTTCTCATAATACAAACACACACATCATAATACAAATCACTATATGTTTTCCTTATTATATGAGAAAGAGGATCACAGCTTTCTTTTTACCATGCCAATTAAACCTCCTCCTACTCCATGCTGCAGAATATCTCCCTTGATTGTATTTACTTAGGAATGAATGTGGATGGTGAAGCAGCCAAGAGTAGAAGTGGGGTGACCACAGAACAGACATTGAATCACCGCCATGTGTCACCGCCGCGTTTAATCGCTCTGAGCCTCTAATTTTCCGCATGTAAATGCAGCATATAAACCTGTCTACAGGACTCCCAGGCAGATGTCTTCTGCCTACAGGGAAACCTCAACCTGAGAGGAGATTATCATAAAAGTAAGTGAATTGTTTCCAAAACCTCAGAGGATGATCTGCTCTTAAAGGGAACTTACAGTGCATTGAAAAAGTATTCATACCCCATGAAATATTTCCCCTTTTTCTCATGTTACAACCAAAAACGTAAATGTATTTTATTGGGATTTTATGTGATAGACCAACACAAAGTGGCACTTAATTGTGAAATGAAAGGAAAATGATAAATCGTTTTCTACATTTTTAACAAATAAATAAGTGTGGGGGGGGCATCTGTATGGCGCCCCCCGGAGTCAATACTTTGTAGAACCTCCTTTCTCTGCAATTACAGCTGCAAGTCTTTTTGGGGGTGTCTCTACCAGCTTTGCACATCTAGAGAGGGACATTTTTGCCCATTCTTCTTTGTAAAATATCTCAAACTCTGTCAGATTGGATGGAGAGCGTCTGATCAGCAATGTTCAAGTCTTGCCACAGATTCTCAATTGGATTTTGGTCTGGACTGTGACTGGGCCATTCTAACACATGAATATGCTTTGATTTAAACCATTCCATTGTAGCTCTGGCTGTATGTATGCTATAAATATATATTACAGTATATTTACCTGTTTTATCTTTTTCTTTTCTTCTTTCATTTCCTTAGTTACTTCTTGGTTCTTCAGCTCCGGTGACCGATAGTGGGACACCGGCGGCGATCGGGTCTGCAGGTCCGGGTAGCGAGCCCGTCGCTGACGGCGCACTCGTGACCCCACGGCTGGGCTTAAAGAGACACGTACAGGTAAGTGCTTGTGCCCAGCCGTGCTATTCTGCCGACGTATATCGGCGTGAATGGGTCCTTAAGTGGTTAATAAGGACACTTACCTGTCCCAGGCGCTGACAATGTTGGCCCCCAGAGGCCAATCCCTCGTATCCTGGCAGCCAGGGATGGACTGACCATTGGGACTACAGGGAGTTTCCCGGTGGGCCAATGGCTCAGTGGGCCGGCTTCAGTGACAGCAGACCGCCACCCCCCCTTCGCTCCTCTGTCTCTCCCTCCCTGCAGAGCTCACCTCCACTCCCTCCCCGCAGAGCTCACCTGGGGGGAACAGAGAATCAGGGGGAGGACCAGAGGAGCAGGGGGGATGACAGAGGACTATGGGGGAGGGGACAGACAGCTGACTCAAGAGCTATGGCCTGGGAGTTTCTCACTTCTGCCTAAACTTGTCCCATAAGGGGGAGCACCGAACTGATTCTTTGCCCTGTGTGAAATAATGTCTAGCTTCCCCACTGGTACTGCCTATAAGAGTACCAACCGTTCTACTCTAATAAAGTAGAACAGCTAGTGACTAGTGAAGGGGGAGAGGGGGCTTGGTTGGCCGGGGGGGGGGGGGTGCGGTAGTTGTCTGGCCGCCATAGGAGAGACATGTCAAAGTGGGCCAGTCTGGATGAAGTCCAGGGCCAAATTTTTGTCCCAGTCCAACCCTGCTGGCAGCTCCCGGCGCCGCCATCCTCACTAAGGGAAACAGGCAGTGGCGCCTTGCGGCTTCACTACCCATCTCCTACTGCACATCCGCGAGTCTCGCAGCCCTTTGTGAATGGGCAGCTGCTTTATGGGATACACACAGTTCCCAGAAGGCAGCGCACCCCATTCCCCAGAAGACACCACGAGGAGGACGAGGAAGAAGACCTGCCACCGACTAGGAAGAGGCAGATTAGGAAGATCCGCATAAAAACTGCTATTTCTGGTAAGTAAAACATTTTTTCTTTCAATTTTTTTTCTTTTTTTTTTGTAGGTTTTTGGTGTAATTTTTTTTTTTTTTTTGGGGGTAGAACTCCACTTTAAGTGGTTAAGAAAATTGAATATTGTGAAAAATACAAAAAAAAAACATTTTTTACATACTGTACTTTCTAAATACATGCTCTCATATCGCACCCCCTTTGGTTACCCCCCCATTTCGAATTTCGAACTCTCAGGGGGTCCTTCCATACTCTAGCAATGGCCCCCTTAAAGTGCCCCCTACTATAAATTAGATTAGCCCTTCTCCTTTGATCTCCTGCCCATTCAGCCTTCTGCCCCACAGCTGATAAATAAGGTGAATAGAAGTCGGGTCGGAGGTCACAGCCCATCAATCACTTGGCAAAAGTGGAAAGAAATCCCAGGATATAGAGTTATTATCTCTACACTAAAATTCTGCAATCGGCAATAATCTCACACACCGATCTGCGGTCTGCTGGAGTGAAGGGGTCAATTGCTTACATGAAATAAATGTGTCGATTTAATGTCAGATATCTTCAACTTGTGAATGTCAAGCTGGATATATCCACCCCCCCCCTCCCAAAAAAAAAGGAGATTCCTCCCAGATCAACAGATATTTACCCAGAGGAGGTCACAGAGAGGCTCACCTATCATACAAGCCCTATGGGCAAGAACATTCCTTATGTAAAGATGCTGCAAACCTGGACTGATTTCATTAAAGCATGCTTTATTAATTAAAATGTAATATGATATGATATATAAATATATATACACAGCGGGTAAATTAAGTATTGGACACGTCACCATTTTTCTAGGGAAATATATTTCTAAAGGTGCTATTGGCATGAAATTTGTCACCACGTGTCATTAAAGGGGAGTTCCACCCACAATTTCACTTTTTAAATATAAATACCCCTGTAATACACAAGCTTAATGTATTGTAGCAAAGTTAGTCTGTAAACTAAGGTCCGATTTGTTAGGTTGTTACAGCATTTAGTTTATAATCTAAATGGCCATCTTAAGTGTGGGCATCATGAAGCCAGACTGTATGACTTCCTGGATTTCAGCTTTGCATATCTCGCACATGCTCAGTGCTGCACAAGCAATGTAATAGGTTTCAGTCAGGTTTGCAAGGACTACTGGGAAACATGATGCCTATCCCAGAAACCCTTGCAAATAGCCATGTGACTTAATAGCCTAGGCTAATAAGGAGGAGGAAGTAATGAAGGACTACAAAATAAAGGTATTTACAAGCAACAAAATAAATAAAAATTGCCCATTCTGAACACTATGAGATTAGGGCATGCAGCACAGACAAACATAAACACATGGGTGGAACTCCACTTTAACAACCTATGCGACCCATACATAGAAAACAAAGCAAATAAATTCAGAATTTAAGTTATGTGTAATAAAATGGAATGACACAGAGAATAAGTATTGAACACGCTAACAAAAATGTATTTAATACTTGGTACAAAATCCTTTGTTGGTAATGACGGCTTCAAGACGCCTCCTGTATGGAGAAACGAGTCGCATGCATTGCTCGCTCAGGTGTGATTTTTGGCCCATTCTTCCATGCAAACCGTCTTCAAATCTTGAGGGTTCCGTGGGCCTCTTCTATAAACTCTGATTTTTAGTTCTTTCCGTCGATTTTCTATTGGATTAAAGTCAGGTGATTGGCTGGGCCCAGGGTGTTATGGGGGCCCTTACACAGCTTCAGGCTTGGCCCCCCTGGAGCAGAAAATATATATATATATATATATATATATATATATATATATAAAAAGAGGGGCAGACAGGGGTAGCCAGCCCTTTAATAAAAAAATAACAAAAATAAATAAATAAAATAAAAATATATTAAAAAAATGTTTTAAATGTTTTTTTTAATATATAGCCTCTGGGCCCTTTAATAAAAACAAAAAAAAGGGGGTTTCAAGCTGCTGACACTCGAAGTCTCTCGGACCTATTCAAAAATACTTGGAAACACTCCGAAATACCCAGTTTCTGAACCTTTCCAAGGGTTTCCGAGGGCAGCCGAGCAATCTCAGAGTATTTCCAAGTCTCTCTGGTGCCCCCCCCCCCACATCTGGCCACATGCGGTATTGCATGCCATAAAAGTCAATGTGGAACAAATGATTTTAGTTTCTATTGACTTCTATGGGGAAACTCGCTTTAATATGTGGGTGCTTTGTATTACAAGCATTCTCTTGGAACGGAATTATACTCGTAATCCGAGGTTTCACTGTACACTGGACTCTTCCATATTGTTCTCTTCCAGGTGATTTTGGTGGATGCTTAAGCTAAATGATCTGCATATTCTCTATCTATGTGAAATGATGGATGTATAATTGAGGGTCATATTGGGGTTAATAATCCTCCCACCTGGAACACTGCATGCTGGTGCCATGGGGGATTATATCAGACATCACTCCGTGATATGATGCGTCACTCCGCCCACAGCGCTGCACCCTGGCGGCTGATCTGAATTCAGCTGTGTGCCATCTGCTAATCTCAGCCCATAACAAGTTGTATCAATGTCTTCATTGATCGACTGACCCGCTCCCGCCGGCCCCTGGGATGTCTGTACAGTGTGTGATGCTGAGTCACCTCCTCAAACATCCCGACATGTGTAACACCACAATGCCGGACGGAGGCTACAAATTCCTAGAGGCATCCAAGACTTCCCATCCCTGGGGTCCAAATACTGGATTCCTCCATTCCCCCAGATCTGGAGCACTCAAAGCAGAACTCCAGGCCCATACAAAAGACACAAGTAGTTCCAGCTCTGTATTAAGCCCCGGACCATTATACCCGGACCTTGCCCCTTTTTGCGATTTGGCACTGCTTTGCTTTAACTGATGATTGCGTGGTCGTGCGACGTGGCTCCCAAACAAAATTGGCGTCCTTTTTTTTCCCCACAACTCGAGATTTATTTTGGTGGTATTTGATCACCTCTGCCGTTTTTTTTTTTCTTTTGCGGTATAAACAAAAATAGAGCGACAATTAAAAAAAAAAAATTCAATTTTTTTTACTTTTTGCTGTAATAAATATCCCCTCAGTTTTCCTCAGTTTAGGTCGATACGTATTCTTCTACTTATTTTTGGTAAAAAAAAAAAAAAATCGCAATAAGCGTTTATTGATTTGCGCAAGCCAAAGTTATAGCGTTTACAAATAGGAGATAGTTTTATGGCATTTTTATTATTATTATTTTTTTTACTAGTAATGGCGGCGATCAGCGATTTTTATCGGTACTACGACATTATGGCAGACACATCGGACACTTTTGACACATTTTTGGGACCATTGTCATTTTCACAGCGAACAGTGCTATAAAAATGCACTGATTACTGTGAAAATTACAGTGGCAGTGAAGGGGTTAACCACAAGGGGGCGCTAAGGGGTTAAGTGTGTCCTAGGGAGTGATTCTTACTGTAGGGGGGCATAGCTGTAGGTGTGACGTCACTGATCGGTCCTATGGAAAAAATCAGCTTGTGCTGTAAAGAATCACAGCACAGTGATTGGACACAAGAGGCGGGATTTATGATTTCTCCAATCACAAGCAGGGGGCGGGATTCTGCTCCTCCAGGCATTCCCGGCCAGGACAAGTACTGTCAGTGAGTAAAGCGGTGATGTGGTGGCCTTTTTTTTGGGGGGGGGGGTGGCTGTGTCAGTTTAATTCCGGGACCTACCCACAAGGTAACCCCCCTGCTGCTGTCAATCAAATCCAATGAGGCGGGCGCCAGGGGTGGGGCCGAGTCCTACATTTGGCGTCTATGGGCGCATATGCTGGACTCATGAGCAAGCCTGCAAGGTAACCCCCCCGATAGATCTCTTCTCCTAGGGGTTATATGATGCGGGGAGGAGAATTCGAGGATCAGGGCCACTCTGTGCAAAACGAACTGCTCAATGGAGGTAAGTATCACATGTTTGTTATTTAAAATTAAATAAAAATGTAGCCTTACAATCACTTAAGGACCCCTTCACGCCGATATACGTCGGCAGAATGGCACGGCTGGGCACCAGCGGCGCGCTCGCAACCTGGTCCGAAGCTTCGTGACCACGCCCGTGGGACCTGCGCACCCGATCGCCGCCGGTGTCCCGCGATCGGTCACCGGAGCTGAAGAATGGGGAGAGGTGAGTGTAAACGCACCTTCCCCGTTTTTCATTGTGGCAATGTCATTGATCGTCTGTTCCCTGATATAGGGAAAGGCGATCACTGATGTCACATGTCCAGCCCCGCCCCCCTACAGTTAGAAACACATATGAGGTCACACTTAACCCCTACAGTGCCCCCTAGTGGTTAACTCCTAAACTGCAATTGTTATTTTCACAGTAAACAGTGCATTTTTATAGCTCTTTTTGCTGTTAAATTGACAATGGTTCCAAAAATGTGTCAAAAGTGTCCGACGTGTCCGCCACAATGTCACAGTCACGAAAAAAATCGCTGATCGCCGCCATTAGTAGTAAAAAAAAAATATTAATAAAAATGCAATAAAACTATCCCCTATTTTGTAAACGCTATAAATTTTGCGCAAACCAATCGATAAACGCTTATTGCGATTATTGCCCAATGCGCATGCTCCATAGTACGACGCAAATACATTGGTTTCGACGTCAACGTAATTAACGCACAGCCCTATTCGCGGGGAGTTACGTAAACTACGGAAAAACACGACGCTGTCCCGACGTCCATACTTAACATGGCGTACGCCAGACCTACGCAAGGTTACCCCGCAAATACGTTCGGGAATCGGCGTATCATGCTCATTTGCATATCCGACGCAGAAATTGACGGGAATGCCACCTAGCAGCCAAGCGTAACATTGCAACTCAGATCCGACGGTGTAAGTGACTTACGCAAGTCGGATCTAAGCAAAATCTATGCGTAACTGATTCTAAGAATCAGTCGCATAGATAGGAGGGCTCAGAAACAGAGATACGACTCTGTATCTGGAGATACGCCGTCGAATCTCTTCTGAGAATCTGGCGCGTAAAGTTCCTGAGAAATTCACTTTTTTCTACACCTGCGCTCCATCCTGACAATACGGAAAACATGACCTGCAGCAGCGCCAGATCATTCTGCGCAACCAAAAGCAGAGGCGTCCTTTATCTCCAGCTGCTGCATCTATCACATCCCTTTTTTTTTCTCCTTTCTTGGTTGGAAATAAATCTTTCCTTGAGTAAAGACAGGAGGAGTGTCCTGTGCAGAACTGGCGGAAAACTTAGAAAGGGGGGAGAAAAAAAAAAAAATCCAAGTCAGGCATTAACTCCATAGAATCTCATCACCTGGCTGGCAAGATTCCGCAGCTTCCATTTAAATATCTTTTATCCTATTGGCTGCGGGAAAAGAGGGGAAGGGCTGCAGGATTAATTACAGTGCACTAACTTTTTTTTTTTTTGTGGCTTTAGGGTACATGCTAAGAAAAAAAAAATTCTGGGAGAGACAACGACAGAGAGAAGCCAAAAAACAAAAAAAGACCCAGAGAAGGGAAGACTGTGCAAAGTTAATTTATTGAACTTTTATTACTACTTTATCACTTATTTATTTTTTGAGAAAAAAAAAAAAAAGATTCCGCAAATCTTTCCGGCGTCCAAAAATTGCTCTCCTAGGGATAAGAAATCCAGAGAAAGGAACCTAAACTTGTCAGGACAGGAGTGTCTGCAGATCCTCGGCTCCGTGCAGAAGAAAAGAAGACTTCTGGCTTTTGGATTATGCGTGTACAGCAAAGGTAAACTTCATTTTTTTTAAAATAAATATATATTATATATTCCAAAAACATGCTGGTAGGGTAATTGGCTCCTGCTTAAATTGGCCCTAGTATATGAATGTGAGTTGGGGACCTTAGATTGTAAGCTCCTTGAGGGCAGGGACCGATGTGAATGTACATTGTATATGTAAAGCGCTGCGTAAATTGACGGCGCTATATAAGTACCTAAATAATATTAATATATGTAATATTAAGTATTTTTATTCTGATTTTATTTATACATTCCTTTTTTTTTTAAATAACTAAATCTATCTATCTCTATCTATCTATCTATCTATCTATATATCTATCTATCTATCTACATATATATATATATATATATATATATATATCTATACATAGATATATATATATATAATATTAAGTATTTTTATTCTTATTTTATTTATACATTCCTTATTTTTAAATAAATACATATATATATATATATATATATAATATTAAGAATTTGTATTCTATAAATATATATATATATATATATATATATATATATATATATATATATAAAATATGTGTATATATATATATATATATATATATATATATATATATATATATATATATATTTAATAAAGTATTATTAGAGCTATATATAATAAGTATATTTATTCTTATTTTGTTTATATCTCCTTATTTTTAAAAATAAATAAATAAATACGTTTATTTATATATATATATATATATATATATATATATATATATATATATATATATATATATATATATATATATATATATATATATATATATATATTTGTAAGTATTTTTATTTTTATTTTTTTCCTATTCTATTTCTGCATTCTGTATTTAGGAAACACTTTGATTCGAGCTTTTTGCAGGAAAATTATTTAGTTTAAGGCTCTCTTTAGCTTACATAACAAAATTGAGTTGTGGGTGCAGCAGCCAATGAAACGTCATGTTGTATCAGCTTAGGGCAGCCACAGCAATGCCATGAATCTGCATTGGTTGCCTTTTTCACAGCAAAGGGAAACTATTGCCAACCTCCTTTTGCATGTCTATATTATTGGTCCAGTGGCTTAAATACTATCTGAGCCATCGACCAGGAATAAAATCCTAGCTCAGAAAAGTCTGAAAAAGTCTCTAGGCTCCATTCACACTTGTGCGACTTGTCATGGCACTTTGGAGAATTATGAAGAACGGTAATTTTTTGCATTTTTTTTTGTTCCACAGCCAGTATTTGAAGCCAACGGACAAACGCTTTGAGATGGAATTTTGAGGAACAATTTACTGAAGAGTATATAAGGAGCCGTACACACGGCCGAGGTTCTCGCTGAAAACCAGCGAGAACCTCGCTGGAATGCACATTCCAGCGAGGACCTCGGCCGTGTGTACGCTCTCGGCGAGCTTCCCGTCGGGAAGCCCGTCGAGCCGAAATAGAGAGCACGCTCTCTATTTCCTCGATGGCCCGCCTGGAAGAATGGCTGGTTGCCATTCCCGACGGGCGGGTCGCCGAATTCGACGGCCGGGAGAGAACCTCGACGGGCGGAACGATGTGTTCTGCCCGTCGAGGTTCTCTGCCGTGTGTACGGCGCCTAAGAGTATTTGAGTAAAATATTTATTTATTAAACATATTTTGTGTATAATTCAACATACAAAGCAAGGAATGATTTTTGTATCTACAACATTATCACCATCTATACATATAGTAATATACAGTACTCTTGCACCAAACGCGTTTCAGAGTACAGGTATCTCCTTTCTTCTTCAGGGGTATAGATTGGCAAGAGAAATTTATATTCTAGAATAAAATAAATAAAAATATTGTTCAATCATTTAATCAAGAATATAAATTTCTCTTGCCAATATTGAAATATTGAATAACATTTTTATTTATTTTATTCTAGAATATAAATGTCTCTTGCCAATGTATACCCCTGAGGAAGGAGATACCTGTACTCCGAAACGCGTTGGGTACAAGAGTACTGTATATTACTATATGTATAGATGGTGATAATGTTGTAGATACAAAATTCCTTCCTTGCTTTATATGTTGAATTTTACACAATATGTTTAATAAATAAATATTTTACTCAAATTCTCTTATCTACTCTTTAGTAAATTGTGCCTTCAAAGTCCACCACCACAGGGGGTATGTCCGTTTGTCCCTTTGCTGTCATGCAACTTTGGCCATCAAAGTTGCGTGACAAGTCGTACCCCATGTTTTCCAAGGATACCCATTCATATATGCCCGACTTAAAGTTGCAGCAACTTGAATGTAGTTCATGCACTACTTTGGCCTGACTTTCATGCAACTTAAGGGCCATAGACTTCAATGTTAACCCTCAGATGTTGCAGGAAAGTCCTACCTGAATGTTACACAATACAACAATTGTCCATTATCACTGGTCAAAGCCAAAGTCGTATCCAAGTTGCACCCATCCAAAGTTGCACCAAAGTTGCGCTCCAAAGTCAGACTTTGGAGTCCTACAAGTGTCAATGGAGTCCTATCAGCATTCTTGCTTCAGGTCAATGATTCAATGTAATGAAGCCAAACAGTCAGAATGATGGCCAGGCAACTAGCATTTTAAGAATGAGCCATTGTGCAAGTGTTTTGGGAATGAGCTCATTCATTGCTAATGGGTGCAAATTACAAATGTACTCGCCAAACAAAACATATGACCCCTCAATGCAACAAGGACACCTACTGGGGGTTTGCAAGGATGTGCGACTTCCAGGACATTTACCTTTTCCATTAGATGTCTAGAGCTGAGACGAGCTCTGTCCTTGTCTACACTCCTAGCAATTGCTACATAAGAGGACCCAGTTGGGTCATGAGCGGTCCCGGTTCATTTAGTTTGGGGCACCTATACTGGGTTGAAGTGAATTGCAAAAAAATGGGTCATGTGCTTTTTTTGGGGCATTGAGGATCCATAGGAAATAGATGGGTGCGAGGTACCTAAAAGCTGCAGCGTGCATGTATCAGTGTAATTGGGTTCTAAAAGAAAGAATGTTCGGTCTTTGAGCATCATTTTCCATTATTCTGCTATTTCCCATAATGAGAAGCTAAGGCAGTAGGGGGCGCTCATTTTTGCGTAGTGGAGGGTGTTTATCACAGCCAAGCGTGCTGCATAGTAGATTCTACCACATTCTTCCCACCTGTCCTTCTAATGGAGATATCTCCTTGTCTGTTGCTTGACTTTTGATCCCTAATGTTGTCCCCGAGCTACCGCCTGCAGCATCTACTCAGTGCTTCCTCTTGCTCTGCATATGTAGAAGAATGAGTTCTCAGTTGAGTCAACCATTGAGGTTTACAATGGGGCCAGGTGGTACTCTTATTAACAGGTAGTCAGATTCGTCTATGCAAGTGTTTTAGGGGTGGCTCATTCGTTGCTAATGGGTGCAAATTGAAAATGTACTCACCAAACAACACATATGGCTCCTCAATACAACAAGTACACCTACACTGGGGGGTTTTGCAGGAATGTGCAACTTTCAGGACTTTTCCCCTATTTCCATTAGATGTCTAGACAGGGCCGATCCCAGGGTCACAGACGCCTGGGTGCAGAAATATTTCTGGCGCCCACACGTGGGCGTGGTCATCTTACTCACTTCTCCCCTTTACACATGTTTCTATAGCTACGATTTAAACACAGAGATGCTCCCCTTAGAAGTCTTCATTAGTGTCCCCCATCAGAGTCCCCCCCAGCAGGTTTCCCTCATCAGTGCCCCCCCAGCAGTTGCCCCCCATCAGAGCCCCCCCACAGCAGGTGTCCCCATCAGAGCCCCCCCACAGCAGGTGTCCCCATAGATCAGTACTTGTCCAATAGATCCCTGTAGCTCCGGCACGCTGCGAGAAGAAGCACATTACAGGGGGCGGGGCATATGTGGCATCTTTGGTCACTTGGAGGGTGGCACTCGGAGAGCATTTCTGTTAGTACACGGGATGATTGGCAGCAGCTCCGGCCAATCCAGAAGCCTCTCATCACACCGCCTATGGGAGAAGAGGCGACACAGGGGGCGGGGGCAGACAGGAGACTGCTCCATGCACACCGGACAGAATTAATTAGTGGAGTCTAGTCCCAGAACGTGTTTCGGGACTATTCTCTGCTGTGGTACCCAGCCTGGATTCTGGGAACAGCGGGAGGTATGCGCTCTTGTCAGCTGCCATCGGAGAGATCAAGCGGGATGGGGAACCGCAGCACTTGCTACATGCGCTCCGCCTCTGGACACAGACAAAGAGGAAGGAGGGGAGCACTTTTGCAGCTTCGGTGCCTCCACCTCTGCGGCGCCCGGGTGCGGAGCACTCTGTGCACCCTGCCTAGGATGGGCCCTGTGTCTAGATCTGAGACAAACTCTGTCCTTGTCTACGCTCCAACAGTTGCTACATAAGAGAACCCAGTGGAGCCTCGAGTGACAACTGTAAATTTAGTTTGGGGCACCTACACTGGGTTAAAGCACATTACAAAAATGGGTCATGTGAATTTTTTGATGTGTTGAGAATCCATATGAAATAGATGAGTGCAGGTACCTGAGTGATGCAACGTGCATGTATCAGTGTGATTGGGCTCTGAAAGGAAGGTTGTTCAGTCTAATGCCGCTTACATATAATCGGACGTTCCGACAACAAAACCGTGGATTTTTCTCAGACGGATCTTGGCTCAAACTTGTCTTGCATACACACGGTCACACAAATGCTGTTGGAAATTCCGAACGCCAAGAACGCGGTGACGTACCACACGTACGACGAGCCAAGAATAATGAAGTTCAATAGCCAGTGTGGCTCTGCTTTTGTGCGTCGGAATTTTGTACACGTGATCAGAATTTCCGACAGCAAAACTTGTTGTCAGAAAATTTGAGAACCAGCTCTCAAATTTTTGTTGACGGAAAATTCTCGACAGCAAATGTCCGATGGGGCCTACACACAGTCGGAATTTCCGACAATAAGCTCCCATCGAATATTTGTGAATTGTGATCGCGTCTACGCGGCATAAGTCATATAGGGTATGAATGAATGAATGAATGAAAAACTTATATAGCGCTGCACATGCGAACTAAATCGCCTCTGGGCGCTCTTATACGCGCTCTTATACGATGCATTTGACACAATCTGCGATTACATACTGCACAGGATACAATGACTGTGATACTCTATGGAAGACTGATTCCATATTCATTGTCAGGTATTTGGCTTGGTTTACCGTATTGACAGACAGATTCCTGTTCCTGCTGAATAGATGAATAGATAAAATTCCTTTTAATATTACCTGACAGTGTCAGCTGGCCAAACATAACTTTGTTACAGCCTGTCTCAAAGGTAGTTCTAATAATCCCTTAAGGGGTCACTCTTCCCAGGACTGATATTTCAGTTTTTGGTAGATGCTGGAGATTTAGAACACGTGACAGTTTCCACTATCTCTTTGGTTTTCAAGAGGTGAGATCTTTGTGTTCTTGGGCTGTAAACCTATGGTGCCCAGGGCCGTTTTTTTGCATGGGAATGCTGGGTTAGTTGCCCAGGGGACCCATTTGCCTGGGGGGCTAAGAGAAGGGGTGCCGAAGCTGTGGCACGCCGCACGCCACTCACTTAAGTGCACTGGTTGCTAGGATCGCCGGCCGCCCAGCACCTAGCAACCAGTGACGTCAGAGGCCGTGGCCTCCCCAGCATTTAGAGCAGGCCGCGGCCTCCCCAGCATTCAGAGCGTGCCGTGGCCACCCCAGCATTCAGAGCGTGCTATGGCCACCCCCAGGATTCAGAGCGCGCTGCCTCTATGGCTGGAAAACTAGCTCCACTCACCTCTGCCATCTTCACACTCAGTGTGGCTCATTGGGAGGGGAGCCACTGTGCCATTGAAACACAGCCACTGTGCCATTCAAACACAGCCATTGTGCCATTCAAACACAGCCACTGTGCCATTCAAACACAGCCACTGCGCCATTCAAACACAGCCACTGCGCCATTTAAACACAGCCACTGCGCCATTCAAACACAGCCACTGCACCATTCAAACACAGCCACTGCGCTATTCAAACACAGCCACTGCACCATTCAAACACAGCCACTGCGTCATTCAAACACAGCCACTGCGCCATTCAAACACAGCCACTGTGCCATTCAAACACAGCCACTGCGTCATTCAAACACAGTCACTGTGCCATTCAAACACAGCCACAGCGCCTGTCAAACGCAGCCACTGTGCCAATTAAAGGCAGCCACTGTGCCCGTCAAACGCAGCCATGACCGTTGTGGACACACAAAGGCAGACAGAAACATCCAAAACTTCCTGGTGGACAGAAACAAAGTCTGGAGATCTCGCTGTTTGAGCATCAAAGACATATGAGAAGTCAAGGACTGATTCAGTCCACCAGACTCTAAATAAAACTAAAATATCTCTCTTGAGGATTGGACGACCTGTAGGATTCAGAGAAAAGGGAACTACAAGTTCCAGCACTCTGCCCTTGCCATATATTACTGGGGCTCCTGTCCTGGAGCTTGTAGGTTCCCGGTCATATTTCATATTTCTTCATGACTTAGGACGGCTCAGCTCCAGGTGTTCTACATCGAGCGGCTGAGATTCACACTGTTCATTGCACAGACTTGAAAGGAACGGCAGCTGCAGTCCCTGACGTATCAGATGTTGGAGTTTGAATAAAGCGAGACATATGCCGCCCAGAAGGCCAGGGTGGTAAACAATTTACAGTAGAGAACTCACAAAAATAACAATTTGCAGATATCTTTCAGCAGCATTCAAAGTTAACCCTTAATATCTCCTACAGCAGTCTTCATCAACCTTTATAATACAAAGGAACCTATAAAATAACTTTCTGGTCTCTGGGAACCCTGCTATAGTGCTATTAGTATTATATCTACAGCTTATGAGATGCTCAGTGGGGAGAATGCTTTGTACAGCGGTGGTTGGTGGAAATAATGCTCCTTACATTGGTGATCAGTGGGAAGAATGTTCCTTACATTGGTGATCAGTGGGAAGAATGTTCCTTACATTGGTGATCAGTGGGAAGAATGTCCCTTACATTGGTGATCAGTGAGAAGAATGTCCCTTACATTGGTGATCAGTGGGAAGAATGTTCCTTACATTGGTAATCAGTGAGAAGAATGTCCCTTACATTGGTGATCAGTGAGAAGAATGTTCCTTACATTGGTGATCAGTGGGAAGAATGTCCCTTACATTGGTGATCAGTGGGAAGAATGCTCCTTACATTGGTGATCAGTGGGAAGAATGTCCCTTACATTGGTGATCAGTGGGAAGAATGCTCCTTACATTGGTGATCAGTGAGAAGAATGCTCCTTACATTGGTGATCAGTGAGAAGAATGTTCCTTACATTGGTGATCAGTGGGAAGAATGCTCCTTACATTGGTGATCAGTGAGAAGAATGTTCCTTACATTGGTGATCAGTGGGAAGAATGCTCCTTACATTGGTGATCAGTGAGAAGAATGTTCCTTACATTGGTGATCAGTGGGAAGAATGTTCCTTACATTGGTGATCAGTGAGAAGAATGTTCCTTACATTGGTGATCAGTGGGAAGAATGCTCCTTACATTGGTGATCAGTGAGAAGAATGTTCCTTACATTGGTGATCAGTGGGAAGAATGCTCCTTACATTGGTGATCAGTGAGAAGAATGTTCCTTACATTGGTGATCAGTGGGAAGAATGTTCCTTACATTGGTGATCAGTGAGAAGAATGTTCCTTACATTGGTGATCAGTGGGAAGAATGTCCCTTACATTGGTGATCAGTGGGAAGAATGTCCCTTACATTGGTGATCAGTGAGAAGAATGCTCCTTACATTGGTGATCAGTGAGAAGAATGTTCCTTACATTGGTGATCAGTGGGAAGAATGTTCCTTACATTGGTGATCAGTGAGAAGAATGTCCCTTACATTGGTGATCAGTGGGAAGAATGTTCCTTACATTGGTGATCAGTGAGAAGAATGTTCCTTACATTGTTGATCAGTGGGAAGAATGTTCCTTACATTGGTGATCAGTGGGAAGAATGTCCCTTACATTGGTGATCAGTGGGAAGAATGTCCCTTACATTGGTAATCAGTGGAGAAGAATGTTCCTTACATTGGTGATCAGTGAGAAGAATATTCTTTACAGTGGTAATCAGTGGGAAGAATGTTCCTTACATTGGTGATCAGTGAGAAGAATGTCCCTTACATTGGTGATCAGTGGGAAGAATGTCTTTTACATTGGTGATCAGTGGGAAGAATGTCCCTTACATTGGTGATCAGTGAGAAGAATGTTCCTTACATTGGTGATCAGTGGGAAGAATGTCCCTTACATTGGTAATCAGTGGAGAAGAAAGCTCCTTACACTGGTGATCAGTGGGAAGAATGTCTTTTACATTGGTGATCAGTGGGAAGAATGTTCCTTACATTGGTGATCAGTGAGAAGAATGTTCCTTACATTGGTGATCAGTGAGAAGAAAGCTCCTTACATTGGTGATCAGTGGGAAGAATGTTCCTCACATTGGTGATCAGTGAGAAGAATGTCCCTTACATTGGTGATCAGTGAGAAGAATGTCCCTTACATTGGTGATCAGTGGGAAGAATGTCCCTTACATTGGTGATCAGTGGGAAGAATGTCCCTTACATTGGTGATCAGTGAGAAGAATGCCCCTTACATTGGTGATCAGTGGGAAGAATGGTCCTTACATTGGTGATCAGTGGGAAGAATGTCCCTTACATTGGTGATCAGTGGGAAGAATGGTCCTTACATTGGTGATCAGTGAGAAGAATGTCCCTTACATTGGTGATCAGTGAGAAGAATGTCCCTTACATTGGTGATCAGTGGGAAGAATGTTCCTCACATTGGTGATCAGTGAGAAGAATGTCCCTTACATTGGTGATCAGTGGGAAGAATGTCCCTTACATTGGTGATCAGTGAGAAGAATGCCCCTTACATTAGTGATCAGTGGGAAGAATGTCCCTTAAATTGGTGATCAGTGGGAAGAATGTTCCTTACATTGGTGATCAGTGGGAAGAATGTCCCTTAAATTGGTGATCAGTGGGAAGAATGTTCCTTACATTGTTGATCAGTGGGAAGAATGTTCCTTACATTGGTGATCAGTGAGAAGAATGTTCCTTACATTGTTGATCAGTGGGAAGAATGTTCCTTACATTGGTGATCAGTGGGAAGAATGTCCCTTACATTGGTGATCAGTGGGAAGAATGTCCCTTACATTGGTGATCAGTGGGAAGAATGCTCCTTACATTGGTGATCAGTGAGAAGAATGTTCCTTACATTGGTGATCAGTGGGAAGAATGTTCCTCACATTGGTGATCAGTGAGAAGAATGTCCCTTACATTGGTGATCAGTGAGAAGAATGTCCCTTACATTGGCGATCTGTGAGAAGAATGTCCCTTACATTGGTGATCAGTGGGAAGAATGCTCCTTACATTGGTGGTCAGTGGGAAGAATGTCCCTTACATTGGTGATCAGTGAGAAGAATGTCCCTTACATTGGTGATCAGTGGGAAGAATGTCCCTTACATTGGTGATCAGTGGGAAGAATGTTCCTTACATTGGTGATCAGTGGGAAGAATGTCCCTTACATTGGTGATCAGTGGGAAGAATGTCCCTTACATTGGTGATCAGTGGGAAGAATGTCCCTTACATTGGTGATCAGTGGGAAGAATGGTCATTACATTGGTGATCAGTGGGAAGAATGTACCTTACATTGGTGATCAGTGAGAAGAACGGTCCTTACATTGGTGATCAGTGAGAAGAATGTCCCTTACATTGGTGATCAGTGGGAAGAATGTCCCTTACATTGGTGATCAGTGGGAAGAATGTCCCTTACATTGGTGATCAGTGGGAAGAATGTCCCTTACATTGGTGATCAGTGGGAAGAATGTCCCTAACATTGGTGATCAGTGGGAAGAATATCCTTTGCATTGGTGATCGGTGGGAAGAATGTCCCTTACATTGGTGATCAGTGAGAAGAATGTTCCTTACATTGGTGATCAGTGAGAAGAATGTCCCTTACATTGGTGATCAGTGGGAAGAATGCTCCTTACATTGGTGATCAGTGGGAAGAATGTCCTTTACATTGGTGATCAGTGGGAAGAATGTCCCTTACATTGGTGATCAGTGGGAAGAATGTCCCTTACATTGGTGATCAGTGAGAAGAATGCCCCTTACATTGGTGATCAGTGGGAAGAATGGTCCTTACATTGGTGATCAGTGGGAAGAATGTCCCTTACATTGGTGATCAGTGAGAAGAATGTCCCTTACATTGGTGATCAGTGGGAAGAATGTCCCTTACATTGGTGATCAGTGGGAAGAATGTCCCTTACATTGGTGATCAGTGAGAAGAATGTCCCTTACATTGGTGATCAGTGAGAAAAATGTTCCTTACATTGGTGATCAGTGAGAAGAATGCTCCTCACATTGGTGATCAGTGAGAAGAATGCTCCTTACATTGGTGATCAGTGAGAAGAATATCCTTTGCATTGGTGATCAGTGGGAAGAATGTCTCCTACTTTGATGGTCAGAGGGAAGAATGCCCTTAATGTTACATTTATGATACTAAATAGAATTTTGAGTTTGGTTACTTATCACTGGTGTGAGTGAATACACTAGCATTTTGCCCGTAAGCACACAGTGGCCCAGATCCACAGTCTGGCAAAGTGGACATTGGCCAGAAAGGGTATGGAGTTGAAAAAAAAAACTCAGCAGGGTGTATGTTAGACGTCTGCAGAGAAACCACTGCTTTCAACTGGGAGATCGAGGATTCTTCTCTGCAGCATACTGGAAAGAGACAGGCTTTTATACTCAGGCTGGTGCTGCTTTCATAAAAAATAAAAAAACAACCATAAGATTGTTTGCACCTTTTGTTTTGATGCACCTGGCTTGAATCCCAGTTCAGTACAGAATGAGTTAATAAATCTGGAATGTAGCATCCAAGACCCCCTGGAGGGCAGACCTCATGGGAGGGGCCAGGATTCCTATGATGTCATCTGTATATTGTCTAGAGAACAGAAGGTGATGTCTTGTTTCAGCCTTGATCTTGAGGCATCAAAAGAAAAACATAATTATTAGTTTTGTGACACCCTCACCCACCTCTGTTGCTAAAATCTGCATGGACTAGAATTTAGTACTATATATATATAAATATATATATCATTTTTTTGTGCTGTTATGGATAGTCACCCATCATTGTTGTCAGCGAGAGGAATAGTGTCCCATCGTTGGGTTAGTTGGAAGGCGTAGCGCCCCATATCTATCTATCTATCTATCTATCTATCTATCTATCTATCTATCTATCTATCTATCTATCTATCTATCTATCTATCTATCTATCTATCTATCTATCTATCTATCTATCTATCTCTCTCTCTCCCCCACTCTCTCTGTCTTTATCTATCCATCCATTCATCTCCCCCCCCCCTCTCTCTCTCTCTCTCTCTCTCTCTTTACCCCTCTCTCTGTCTATATCTATCTATCTATCCATTCATCTCTCTCTCTCTCTTTACCCCTCTCTCTGTTTATATTTATCCATCCATTCATCTTTCTCCCTTTCTCTCTTTACCCCTCTCTCTGTCTCTATCTAGCTATCTATCTATCTATCTATCTTTATATTTATTTTTCGAACAATTTCTAACAAAACAAATTATGATTTTTGCATGTAGGAGAGAAGTGCCGAAATAGGCCCGGTATGGAAGTGGTTAAAGCAATGGCTCGTAAACACGGCCGGACTTTTGCCTGTGCAAAAATCCGCCGTGAGTCCGTCAGAGGTCAGACGAAAAGAAAGAGAACAGGTTCTTTATCTAAGGTCCATCGGATTTTCGACAAAAAATGTCCGATGGAGGCTACACATGGCCAGACTTTCAGAGAAGAAAAGCCCGTCTGACTTTTTTTCCGAGGCATAAAGATTTTTTTTTTTAACTAACAAACATGTCATACTTACCTCCACTGTGCAGCTTGTTTTGCAGAGTGGCCCGATCCTCCTCTTCTGGGGTCCCTCGGCATTTCTCTCGGCTCCTCCCTGTTGCTGATAACCCCCTCTAGGAAGCGCTCTCCCAAGGGGGTTACCTTGCGGGAGCTTGGGTGACCACATTTCCAAACTACCATTCAGGGACACCCCCCTTCCCAAAAAGCAGCTTGTGCTGTAACGAATCACAGCACAGTCATTGGACACAAGAGGTGGGATTTATGATTTCTCCAATCACAAGCAGGGGGTGGGGATTGTGCTCCTCCAGGCATGCCTGGCCAGGACAAGTACTGTCAGTGAGTAAAGTGGTGATGTGGCGGCCATTTTTGGGGCCATTAGATCGGCCCAGGGGGTGGCTGTGTCAGTTTTATTCTGGGACACTGTATTGTCCTAGCATAAAGGAACCCGGGACAGACCTGCAAAATGCGGGACTGTCCCGGGCAATCCGGGACACGTGGTCACCCTAGCAGGCGTGCTCCTGAGTCCTGTATTCGGCGTCCATCGCCGCCAACTACAGGACTCGCACCCGTCCCCCGGCCCTCGCGTCATTGGAGTTGATTGACAGCAGCGCGAGCCAGTGGCTGTGCTGCTATCAATCTATCCAATGATGAGCCGAGAAGGGCCAAGAAGCCAGCACGTTCACGACGCGGGACTTTCGAGGGCTCAGGTAAGTAAACGGGGGGCTGGCGGGCCTGTAAGCATTGGATGCTTTTTCACCTTAACACATAGGATGCATTAAGGTGAAAACACGGGAAGCTTTACAACCCTTTAAGTTAACCCCCACACAGGGAGCTGTGATGGCTCAACGTGATTGGCACTGCGCTGACAAGCCGTTCACCTCTGCAGCCAAGGGTTCGGATCCCGGTCTCGGCAACATGTGAATTGAGTTTGGTGGTCTCAGCCCGGCTCCCGGTGGGTGTGCTATGAAAGGTACGCCTGTGCTTAGTACACCCCCCCCCCCCACAAAAACCACCACACTTGCACGCACACTAAATTGGTTTAACACACACGCACTTTGGCCATGCGGTCTCCTAAAATAAAGAGAGGCGAAGGACCTACGGGGCTGGCTGGGTGGGCTAGGCCCCCTCACTCCCTCATAGGGGAGTCCCTCTGCCCCGTTGGGCCCCAGTTGGGCTCCCAAGAGGAGCAGGTAGGGCGGGGTGAGTGCCCCCTCACACCCGCCATTGCCACCAGTGGCATGGAGAAGGATGGCGATTGCCTCCGGGGGGAGGGTCTGCCTACTCCCAACTCCTGCAGTCCGGCTCCTCTCTCTTGAGTTCACGCACAAAAAAATAAAGTTAACCCTTTAAGAATCAAATGAAGAACTTCTCTAATGGGACACAGTTATGGGCATAATTATAACATTAGTTTTTGCCTTTACCTCTCACCAACATAAAAAATAAGTTTTGGTTTTAGATGTACCACCATTTTGACACATGAACTTGGTTGCTGTTAGGAGCTTCCAGCGCATTGATTTAGAAGGTTGCCGAGCTTCCTATGGGAATCTCCATGGAATGTTTTCTTAGGTGGCATCTCCACAGGGCAGAGCCAGGCCAAGGAGGCTCCCATAGTCCGGCATCATTAATCTGTCACATCAGACACACAAACCTTGCTGAGAATGGGAGACAAAGGGGCCGAGACGGCTGGGTCTATAAAGAGGGGGAGATGTCCATCTTGGCAGCTACACAAAGAGCAGTTTCTAAACTCCAACGCTGCCCTTTACAATGAACCAGAACGAGACTAAGCGAGTCAAAGGGCCTTGGAAAAATCTTCAGTCTGGGGTAGACAGGGCAACCAATAAACAGAGGACATGATGGGGGTTTCCAGAACGGAGGGGGTCTCCTCACAATACTGCTTTCATTTGGGAGATAAAAATAAAACGTATCCCAGATGTTGTGAAGGTAGAAAGGCATTCAAATATATATATATAGTAATAAAAAGCACTATTTTTATCTATAATACCAAAACAAAACAGACCTATGTTTAACCATATTCTTTTTTTTGGAAAGGCTGCAGACCGTTCTTAGACAGGAACAAAAGTTAACCAAACTCAGTTTTAAAGGGATACTAACTACTTTATTTTATTTTATTTTTAAACAAACATGTCATACTTACCTCCATTGTGCAGTGCGTTTTGCAGAGTGGCCCCGATCCCCCTCTTCTGGGGTCCCATTGCGGCTCTTGCAGCTCCTCCCCGCAATAGATAATCCTCTCTGGGAAGCTGTAGGAGTGTGTCTATGGGAATGTTTGACCATTCTTGCACATCTAGAGAGGGACATTTTTGCCCAATTTTCAAGTCTTGCCACAGATTCTCAATTAGATTTAGGTCTGGACTGTGACTGAGACATTTCATATGTTTTCATCTACACCATTCCATTGTAGCTCTGGCTGTATGTTTAGGGTCATTGACCTGCTGGAAGGTGAACCTCTGCCCTAGTCTCAGGTCTTTTGCAGACTCTTAACAGGTTTTCTTCTAAGATTGTCCTGTATTTGTCTCCATCCATCTTCCCATCATCTCTGATCAGCGTCCCCACAACATGATGCTGCCACCACCATGTTTCACAGTGGGGATGGTGTGTTCAGAGTGATGTGCAGTGTTAGTTTCCCCCCACAAATGGGGTTTTGCTTTTAGGCCAAAAAGTTCAATTTTGTTCTCATCTGACCAAAACACCTTCTTCCACATGTTTGCTGTGTCCCCTCCCCCACATGGCTTCTCACAAACTACAAGACTTCTTATGACTTTCTTTCACCAATGTCTTTTTTCTTATCACTCTTCCATAAAGGGCAGATCTGTGGAGAGCACCACTAATAGTTGTCCTCTGGACAGATTCTCCCCCCTGAGCTGTGGATCTCTGCAGCTCCTCCAGAGTTACCATGGGCCTCTTGGCTGCTTCTCTGATGAACGCGCTCGTTGCCCGGCCCGGTCAGTTTAGGTGGACGACCATATCTTGGCATGCCTCCCAACTTTTTGAGATGGGAATGAGGGACACTTATCTGCAAAAGTATGCAGTCATAGAACACACCCCTTATCACGCCCCCCTTAAAGGAGAATTTTACAAAAAAACAAGATTGGTTAAACCCACAAGTGCTTTTTTCACCACTAATATTCCTTTAAATTGGCTTTTAGAATTTACAAATGCAGCAATTTAGAAATCAGATGGAAGATTTAGCACTTGAATACACTTTTTGATAAATACAGTGAATAGTGCATTTTATAATTTTACAACTATATAGATCAGACCAAAATGAGGGACAAATGATGAGGAATGAGGGACAGAGGGACATTGCTCCAAATCAGGGACAGTCCCTCGAAATCAGGGACAGTTGGGAGCTATGTCTTCGCTATGATTAAGCACTAATTTATAGTGCGAAACGCGTCCCCGTGTTGTGTGCTGTGACTTGTAGAGCATTTTTCCTTTTTTTAAATAAGACAACCATCAAGGTTTTTTGGAGTGCGGCTGTCCATATTTTCTTTTTCCATTTGCAGTTGTACCATACTCTTTCCATTTTCGGATGGACTGAACAGAGCTCTGTGAGATGTTCAAAGCTTGGGATCTTTTTTTTATAATGTAACCCTGATTTATACTTTTCCACAACTTTATCCTTGACCTGTCTGGTGTGTTCCTTGGCCTTCATGATGCTGTTTGTTCACTAAGGTTCAAACCTCTGAGGGCTTCACAGAACAGCTGTATTTATACTGGAAAAAATTACACACAGGTGGACTCTGTTTACCAATTAGATGACTTCTGGAGGCAATTGGTTCCACTAGATTTTTGTTAGGGGTGTCAGAGTAAAGGGGGCTGAATACAAAAAACATTTATCATTTTCCTTAGACTTCCCAATTAGGTGCCACTTTGTGTTGGTCTATCACATAAAATCCCAATAAAATACATTTATGTTTTTTGGTTGTAACATGACAAAATGTGGAAAATGTCAAGGGGTATGAATACTTTTTCAAGGCACTGTGTGTGTCTTCAGATCCAGCTTCAGAATTAGGAAGGAGTTAAAGCACAATAACGTGGCCTGAAAGCATGGAAGAGTCTGCCTGGGATGTCCGGGACAAGTCCTGCAATGGCAGAGATACACCTTTACGCCCCGGGCCATACATTACAGCGTGAGACACGCCCGGATCTCTGCAGCATCGGATAGGAACACTGAGCAAACAGATGCCCCGTCTCTGCCTGGATCTGTTATACGAGGGAATCTGTAGTTATATTGTTGGATTAGCACTACAAATCTGGGAGGTCCTAACCAAGCTTTCTACGGGGGGTACCAAACGCCTCCGGGAATTAAAGCAAAAAAGTTGGCAAACACAAGACCTGTGGGTGTCATTACAAGTTTCCTGGAGGCAATCTGTATTTTATAAGTGAAATGAAAACCTATAATATTCAGCGGGATTCACTGTGAAGAATTGCTTTAACCGCTTGCCGACCGCCGCGCGCACTTTTACGTCGGCAGAACGGCACGGCCGCGCAAAGGGACGTATATATACGTCCCCTTTAAATTGCCGCCGTGTGGTCGCGCCCCACCGGCGGCACGCTCACGACCCTGCCGCGAGATTGGTGACCGTGCCCGCGGAGTGTCACGGAGCTGAAGAAGGGGGGGGGGGTAGATGTCAGTGTAAACACAACAGCCCGGATTCACAAAGCACTTCTCCAGATACGCCGGCGTAAGTACAAATGTGCGCCGTTGTATCTGTGCGCCGAACCCACAAAGCAAGATACGTCGAAAAATAGGCTTCAGCCCCCCGACGTAACTTTCCTACGCCGGCGTAGAGTGGGCGCATATTTACGCTGGCACTCCCATTGATTTTCGATGCAAATAGGCAAATGAGTCAAATACGGCGATTCATGAACGTATTGCGCCCGGCGTATAATATACGCAGTTTGCGTAAGTCGTACGTCTGGCATAAAGTTATTCCCCATATTGGAGGCGCAACTCATGCAAAGGTATGGACCAGGGAACGAACGCCGTCAAATTTTACGTAGTTTACGTTGTACGTGAATAGGGCTGGGCGTAGGTTACGTTCACATCGTAGGCAGTGTTTCGATGTATCTTAGGCAGTTGTTTCGAAGTGATTGTGCGCATGCGCACTGGGATGCGTCCAAGGCACGACGCAAGCGCAGTTTGTTTTAAGTACTTGTCTGACGCTCGGCCCATCATTTGCATGGGGGCACGCTTCATTTAAATGTATCACGCCCACTTCCAGCCCACTTCCACCTACTTTGACTTAGGCCGGCTTACGCCTACGATTTTACGTTACGCCGGCGCAACGCTGGGAGCATTTGCTTTGTGAATTCCATTGCTTCCCTCTCCGCGCTGCACCGGAGAATACATACAATGCTGGCTAAAGTCTTATGGGCATGTCTGGGCAGGGAATGCATGTATGTCTTGTAGCAGGCAAAGCCGCATTGCTTTTAAAACATGAACGCCCTCCACCAATCCAAAAACGTTCACAAGCTCTCATATTATCGCTAATAGAATCCTTATTTTGCACCATTCCATAGAATAACGAATATTCAGATTATAGGATTATTGTAGGTGGGTTGGAGGCTATCCTCAGGCGTGCGCTACGAATCCCAAACCTTGCTGATCAGACACAGCAGAGACAAAAGTGCACATCTGTCTATAACCACTAAGGCCGCGTACACACGGCAGAGAACCTCGACGGGCAGAACACATCATTCCGCCCGTCGAGGTTCTCTGCCGGCCGTCGAAATCGGCGACCCGCCCGTCGGGAATGGCAACCAGCCATTCATCCAGGCGGGCCGTCGAGCAAATAGAGAGCGTGCTCTCTATTTCTGCTCGACGGGCTTCCCGACGGGAAGCTCGCCAAGAGCGTACACACAGCCGAGGTCCTCGCTGGAATGCAGCTTCCAGCGAGGTTCTCGCTGGTTTCCAGCGAGAACCTCGGTCGTGTGTACGCCGCCTAAGGCTGCGTACACACAAGCGAATTTATCTGCTGAAACTGGTCCAACGGACCGTTTCAGCAGACATATCCGATCGTGTGTACGGGCTAGCAGACATGTTTTCCCAGCGGACAAATTTCAAAGCATGCTTTGAAATTTGTCCGCCGGAGACATGTCCGTCGGATATGTCCGCTGGTTAGTACACTAACCAGCGAACAGAAATTTCTGCGCATGCGTCGAATGGATTCGACGCATGCGTGGAAGTATTTTACTTCCTGGAGTGGTGACGTGGCGGCGTCAACGTCACCGCCACGTCACCGCGTCTTCAGCCCGAGGGGATTTTCGTCCGATGGTGTGTACACGCCATCGGACCAAAATCCGATGAGACATGTCCGCTGGAAACGGTCCGTCGGACATGTTTGAGCGGACATGTCTCATCGTGTGTACGCGGCCTCATGTCCTTGCGGAGTGAGCATATCCCCCCCTCAGCGATCGTCCGCGGGTTCACCCAATCTCAGGCCTTGTACACACGTACGAGAACCTCGTCGGGCTAAACCATCATTCCGCCCGACGAGGTTCTCGGCCGGCCGTCGAGTTCGTCGATCAGGCTGTCGAAAAAGGCGTCGAGCCATTAGTCCCGATGGCCCGTCGAGGAAATAGAGAACCTGCTCTCTATTTTGCCTCGATGCCTCGCTCGACAGTTTGTTCGGCGAAAACGTACACACGATCGAGCTTCTCGGCAGAATATGAATCCCAGCGAGCTTCTCGCTGGATTCTGCCGAGAAGCTCGGTCGTGTGTACGGGGCCTCAGACTGCCCCAGTCAGCTCTTTTAGAGCGGGTTGCGGAAGTACTAATACTGGGTGACACTATGACATTACATATTAAATACATCTTGAAATTTTCCACAACAGCGCCGGACATGGCAAGAACTGTTCTGCACATGGTGTAGGATCTCCGCACACTCTACACATCACCTTTAACGCTCTAATGCGTGCGCTCGGCGCCGTCGGCGGTGATTGATAGAACAGGCCGCGCGTCTGCTTTCCACATTTCATGGATTTTCCATGTATTTCTGCTCTGTCATCCCCCGGCTTGTTAAGTAAAACCAACGTTTCCGGAACAGCGGTCTAGGATAGCTTTGACATTTCATTTTTGTAATTGTTTTTTTCCTCTCTGAGACTTTTTCTGCCCACGTGGAGAAGAATACAAAAGGCAGAAAAGTAAAATGATACGGATACACAGAAATACGAGGACGGCACAGAAGCTTAGCGGTTTGACATTCTTTCCGATAGCATTTGGGATGTTGTTCTGAATCCCAATCATAACACTGCCTGCATGGAGTTTGCATGTTCTCCCTGTGCCTGCATAGGTTTCCTCCCCCACTCCAAATATATATATAATTAGCTCCTGTCTAAATTGTCCCTAATATGCAATATCTCACAATAGTAAGTACAGGGCTCAAAATTTCAAGTCCTGAGCTACTAGCCAGGCCTCAAGAGTTACTCGCCACCGGTTGCCCCACCTAATTCATACACAGCCCTGCGCCTAATTGCACCTGTAAACACGCCCTCGTAGATTATCTCATGGAATGACACTGTTAAATGTTTTATGCAGAATCACCTTTACTGTATATATAGCTTTATAGCTTTATTAGCTTTATTTTTGGTCGGTGCCGATGTATACAGCGTGTATATTGAGCAAAGTGACGTCACAACGCTCCTCCCGTACGCGTTACGTCCTCTATGGGCGGGGACTTCTTCAGCGGTGAAGGAGGCGCCTCCATACTGTACATGCTGTATACATCAGCACCGACTGTGGGGCCTTCATTGTGACTGTTTTTTTATCTTTTATTACGATTAAATTGTTTATCCAAGCAAAGAGCACTATGTTTTGGCATTTGTTTATTACATGACCTGGGATGATCGGTTTCTCTGTGACGTCTCTACTACTGCTGGATTTGCTGATATTTATACATATATTTAAACGCATTTGACCCTCCATAATCAAAGGGTCCAGGTGGTGAGGTGAGAGGCCATTTGATGTGGTGGTGGATGTGTGTCTAGCACGTGTGAAGTTATCTACACAGTCATCTGTCTGTCTACATTGGCACTCACTGGAGGTGTACTGCGATTTTATGGACTTTCTATTCATCCTTTATTATTTTTTTTGAGCGATGCACAATCTGTATTTATTTCTCCACAGGGATTTTGTGATTATTGACCCTGGTGTTCAGCTGCTATACAGGGGTTAATTTGTCATTTTTGCGCTGATTTATTTTCTTTTTATAACCCTTCAATTGAGCATGGCCCTTCTAAATCAGGCACCAACTGCCTACAACTGTGTCCTCCCTTGTGAAATGACGGGCAGGTACTCAGCTTTCACGAGTTGTGGCATCACCCTGGTTTACTGCAGGAGCATGAAGGTCAGTGGCGACTGGAACTCAAAATGTTTGGGGGGGGCCCAAACAAACTAAAAAAAAAAAAAAACAATCAATCAATTGCAGGCACTGTGCCCATCAAGCGCAGCCACTGTGCCCATAAATTGCTGCCTCTGTGCCATCAAATGCAGCCCCTGTAACCATCAATTTCTGCCAGTGTACCCCATCAACTACCGCCAGTGTGCCCCATCAATTGCCGCCAGTGTGCCCCATCAATTGCAGCCAGTTTGCCGATCTATTGCTGCCAGTGTGCTTATCAATTTCCACCACTGTGCTCATCGATTGCCACCACTGTGCCCCATCAATTGCCGCCAGTGTGCCCCATCAATTGCCACCACCGTGCCCATCAATTTTTGCCATCAATTGCTGTCAATTTGCCCCATCAATTGCTGCCAGTGTGCCCATCAATTGCCGCCAGTTTGCCCCATCAATTGCTGCCAGTTTGCCACATCAATTGCTGCCAATGTGCCCATGAATTGCCGCCGGTTTGCCTGATCATCTGCCACCAGTCTGCCCCATGAATTGCTGCCAGTTTGCCCCATCAGTTGCTGCCAGTGTGCACCCCCGCCCGTCACTTACCTGTCTCGGGTCACGGTGCTGTCCTCCATGCTCCCTCCAAGTCCTCAATGTCTTCTCCCGTCCTCTTCTGCTATGATTGGACACCTGATAGGTATCACAGTGCCTGTCGCTTCAGCCAATCAGGTGACAGGTAACTAGACCTGGTGCACCTGATTGGCTGAGAGGCGGGTCAGTGTTAGCGAAGCGACTTATTTGCTTCTAAAACTCAACACTGTGTCAAAAACGAACACAGTGTGCCCGCTGTTTACCAATTTGGATGCCTATTAGAGCCCACTGTAATTCAGACGCCCGGCACCTGACAAGAGGCCGGACACCTGAATAGGGGGTGGCAGCGGCAAAAATATAGATAGATTTATGCAATGCATGAATCTGTCTATTGGTAACTGGTGAGAGAACAGTGCAGGAGAGAGGGGGCGGCACTCCTGCGCCCTCTATGGACGCACCGCCACTGATGAAGGTTGTAGCTGGGGCCCTGGACATTTACTGGCCCTAAGCTCCTGGCCATGATTTAGGGTTGCTTGCAGCCAGTCTCAAAGAGACATGACCTCAGATACAATCACAGATACCATGAGTCAGAAGAATCACTCATCAAATTTTGGTCAATAGTCATGCAACTTATAAAGTGGCAATGTGAATTCAAAGAAGTTCTCCCCTCGCCGGTAATGAGGTGCCCCAATCAGAGTTCGCCTGCTGTCATATCTGATAGGTATATATCCCTTTAAGGGTCTTCGTCACAGTTTTAACTACACTTACAATTACCGTAGAACAAACGTTGAAGATAAAAGCAAAGATACAACTGCTACCGTGTGAGGCGTCAATGACGAGTTGCCATTTGCAAAAATCTCTTATCTTATCGCCTGCAGGCTCACGGGAAATACTCTCTGTAGGACTTTGTTCCTTACTCTCCAGCAATACCCAGGGAAAGGGGACTCTCTAATAAAGATGAGTTATATAGAGAGACCAGAGGTGTGATTGATAGCGGGACATTCCTACGTTGTGAGCTCATGGGTGGTTGGGTTTTGGGTTTTGGGTCTGATTTATCACCTTCTTCTTACCTGAGGTCAAAGAATGTAATCTGAATTTACAATCTCTTTTATGCTGGCCATACATGCATCCATTCTTCCTGCCACTGATCATCTGATCAGGTCGTTTTTTATCAATGAGAGATCTGAAATGACCTTTGACCTATAAATGTACCTTTTCCTAGCCAATCACTTTCAACGCTTCTTTTATTTTTAATCTAATATTAGAAATAATTGATTGATCAGTACAGCAAATGATTTGATTCAAAACAGCCTAATACCGAGATGGGTGGTGGTGCCATCAGGGCTGGTGCAAGGAGTTTTGACACCCTAGGCGAAACCTCATTTTTGCTGCTCCCCTTGGCTCTGCCCCTGACTCCATCCCCTTTTCTCCGCCCATGTAACCCATGTATCCTATCTGACCATTACACTGACCTACCTGACCCCTACATGGTCCTACCTACACTGACCTACCTTACCACTACACTTACATACCTGATGTTTACACTGACCTACCTACACTCACCTACCTACACTACCCTACCTGACCCTTGTAACCCATGTGTCCTACCTGACCATTACACTGACCTATCTGACCCCTACACGGGCCTACTTACATTGAACTACCTTACCGCTACACTGACCTACCTGATGTCTACACTGACCTACCTACACTCACCTACCTACACTAACCTACCTGACCCTTACACTTACCTACCTGATCATTACACTAACCTACCTGATCATTACACTGACCTACCTGATCATTAAACTAACCTACCTGGCCCCTATACTGACCTACCCACCCCTACTCTTATCTACCTGGCCACTACACTGACCTACCTGACACCTACACTGACCTACCTGATTCATAATACAATGTCAGTGTTCTTCACTCCACCCCCTTTGCCTTGCCCATGTAACCCATGTGTCCTACCTGACCATTACACTGACCTATCTGACCCCTACACGGGCCTACTTACATTGAACTACCTTACCGCTACACTGATGTCTACACTGACCTATCTACACTCACCTACCTACACTAACCTACCTGACCCCTACACTTACCTACCTGATCATTACACTGACCTACCTGATCATTACACTGACCTACCTGACCCCTACACTGACCTACCTAACCCTACCATGACCTACCTGACCACTACACTGACCTACCTGACCCCTACACTGACCTACCTGACCATTACACTGACCTACCTGATTCCTTTTACAATGTCAGTGTTCTGACATTGGGGGCATTTCGGGGCTCTACATGCATCCGACGAATCTGCCAGTGCCAGGAACAAACCCTGCCTCTGTACCTTCAGGCTCCATGTGTCACCAGCCCCGGAGCACCCACTACTTCGATGTGATTAGGCTATAGCACACGCTGTCGCTGTACAAGACAGGCCGGGAGGGAGAGTGGAATGGTGGTGACACAGCGGGGGGGGGGGCGGGGTCACATTCTTTCTTTCGGGACAAAGTCATCCAATGCGGCACTGAACCTCTGATACTACTTACTTACAGACGGGGCGGCTGCCGACTAAGTTAGTTACATGCTGCAGACAGAGGCATCCCCTGCATACAGTCATGACCGCACCAAAACCCTACATAGCACGACGGAGGCAGGTTGGAGACTGGGAGAAGGGAAACCAGCAGCGGGTGCCCTAAGCGGCTACCTAGTTTAATTAATGGTAGCTCCAGCCCTAGGTGCCATGCTCTTCATCTTGTCCAATCAAAGAACTCTTTGCATTCATTCATAAAATGCATGGCATTTTCTGAATGGTGTCCGTGCCGAGCAGTAAACCTGTTTTCACAAAGCAGAAGGGCAACCGCTCATCATGGGACCCATAAGCTAATGGAAATCACTGGAGTAGGGGTGCTTACTTCAGTGATTCCCAGCTTCTATAGGCATTGGGCAGGTATGGTATATGCAGAATTCCATTTTTCCAAGCTGGACCAATGTAACTATGTATAATATATACACACTTGGAATTCACCTTTAATCCTGGTAAGCCAGGCACTCCACAGTCTCCTATTCCTGGGTCCTTGAGGTCCAGCCAAGGATTCTAAACTCTTCCCATCAAAGTCTCTCAGTGGTCTTATCCAACTACTTATAAAGTATTTATTCTTGTGCCATCATTCCATGTTCTGCATTAGATAGATATGGCAAGGTTTTTAGAATAGAACAACTGACAAGAGGCTGCAGTTCTACTAGGAGACATTTGAAAAGCCCTATTTTTTTATTTATTTTTTGAAAAGCCTATGGCGTGCATAACACCCGGTGCACCCAGTGCAGAAAAAATGTGCACACACATAAAGAGTGTTCACAAAAACGTGCAGACAGGTGAAAACGTCAAGTGGTCCTCCGAAAAGGACCTAACCCTGATCCCCGGGGCGTTAGGCACCTGGCAGGGACTAAGGTAATCTGTGGTCCGTGCAGCCGAAGCCAACACGGACCCAACTTCCTTGGAGGGTCTGCCGAAACAGAAACATGAGAGGAGGCAAACTAAGCCAGAAGGCCATGTCCACCCACTCCCAAGACGTTCAGGGCTGGCCCGAGGACCAGCACCCTACTAATCACACATAAAAGTGTACATAACGTGCACCAAACAAAAAAGGCAAAAAGTGACAAACACGGGGAAAAATAAAAAAGAAAGTGGGGGAGAAGGAAGGTGGGAGATTTGAGTAGAAAGTGACCATCGTGCAATTCGATGGCCGGCCCCCCGGCCAGGAAACAAAAATTCCCCTGGTTCTAGCCAAAAGGCTCGGCCCTAGAGGCAAGTGGTAAAAAAGTGTATGTGGAGATGTGACCAAGGTGCCACACTTGTAAGTGTCCCTCTCAAAACACTTGTGCAAGGTTATGGCACCCCCAGACTGCCACTTCAGGGGCACTATCTCCACAGGCTTTTCAACGGACCCTGGCCCCCGGCCCAGACCAGCAGCACCCATCCCAGCCAGGAAGGTAGGATTTCTGAGAGATTAGGGAGAGCCCACCTCAGCAGGCTACTCCCCCTGCTCCCATCACTCCCACCTCATTACATTCGGGAAATACTAACCGCTCCCCCCAGAGGGAAGGAGGAGCAAGTGTTCTCTCCTGAACAACTGACTGGAGCAGGCACCACCAAATCCAGGCCAAAGACCAGGGGCCCGGCCCCTCAGCTTCGACCTCATGCCTCTCCGTCCAAATCAGAAGGCCTCTGCCTCCACGCCAGCAGGCTTAGCATCTGCCAACCGCCATCCCTTTCCACCTCGCCATGTACTCAGGACAGTTAGCATGGCACCACCTCCTGGCAACTGATAAGAAGAGATACTACACTTGATCTTAGCCAAAAGGCTGTGAAGTGATGAAAAGCCCTACTACTTTTACTAATAGGAACATTTTGAAATAGAAGCTATGATATTATGAGTTCAGTACAGCTGCAGCATTTCTTGAATCATATTATTTAACTCATGGAGGGACTTAACATCTTGTTTGGAGTCGGCCCTTAACCTGCAACATCTGGGTGCCACTTTTGTCCACATCATCATTAAACACAAAGCCTAAGACACGCATGGAGTATTTTTCCTCCGAGTCAATGACATATGGAGGCAAGAACACTATAAATTTTAAGAAATTCCAAGAATTCCATTATATTCAAGTGAATGTCAATAAGATATAGATCACGCCCACTGCTTGGCTGTCAGGCTGATGAACTTCGAGAGATTGTCAGGAGCCTGGAGGCAATGAGCGAGGCATCAGATAGATAGCCACCTTAATACTCTATTTAGTGTTCTTACCTTATAATGTTACTTAGCCACATGTGAGGTCTGAGAAAGTCAAAAGTAATTATCCCGAGTGCCAAACTTCTGCTCTCATAGAAGCATTTCCTTTTCATGGTTGTTCCTGAGATTAACCTACAGTGTGAACCCAATGACAAATATTTGTATAATACTTGGCTAAAGAATGCTGATGAAGCCAAGTTATATCTTCTTAAAGCTGAAGTTTAATTTGCTTATATTTCGACTTTTCTGGTTACTCCTTTCTCCTTTCACCACCTTATTATGGACCCAGTGATGCCATCACTGGATCTCTGTGTTTCTCTATGCCAGCGTTTCTCAAACTTTGTTCACTCCTGGCAATCTGAAATGTATTAAAATTTAAATGTTACCGTATATACTCAAGTATAAGCCGAGTTTTTCAGCACATTTTTTTATGCTAAAAATGCCCCCCTCGGCTTATAATCGAGTCACCTTTTTGCGCCTGATTTTCCAGACTTTGGGGACCCGGTACTAGCACACATATATAGCCCCACTCTTCCTCTACACGTGTGCAAAGTTTGTTGTCCGGGGGACCTACGGCTGGGGAGCAGCGATTTTTCAAATCTTGGCACCCCTTCCATAGACTCCCATGTTAAACGGAAATTTCTCCAGTGACTTTGGCAATGCTGTATCCTGGCCTAGGCCAACAAGGCCCTGGCCCTGGCCTAGGGCAGCACAGAAAGAGTCCCCGCAGGCTTGCACTACACTGTTGGTATAATGCAAGCTGCTTCGAATTCAGAGTGTCCTATCATCCTGGACCACAAACCTTCCTTTTCCGTTTTGGATAGCATAAGGGAGGGTTAGAGCCCCTGTCAGTTTATTTTTTACCATCCCTATCCCATTGCAGAGATTTCTCTTCACTTCCTGCCCCATAGCCAAACAGGAAGTGAGAGGAAATCTCTGCAAATGAAGGGAATCCAATCCCCCCCCCCCCCCAGGCCCTAAAAACTAGTGTCCCCAATCAAAAATGTCAGGGCGGGGGTTTTAATCAGAAAGGGGCGTGGCATTGGCAGGAAGGGGTGGGTCATATTTAAATTAGGGGGTGCACGAGTTTAGTCAGGCCTAGGGCAGCACAAAACCTAAATACACCCCTGGATTTTGGGGACCTGGCACCGGCCGGTTGTAGGTCCCCTGGACCCGGAACATGTAGCCCCATTTCTCCCCTACAAGTGTGCAAAGTTTGTTGTCTGGAGGACCTACGGCTGCGGAGCAGCGATTTTTCAAAGCCGGGCACCCCTTCCATAGACTCCCATGGTAACCGTCAGTCTAGTCATGGACACAGTGAGGCATGGACACAGTGAGGCATGGGCACAGTGAGGCATTGACACAGTGAGGCATGAGCACAGTAAGGAATGGGCACAGTGAGGCATGGGCACAGTGAGGCACGGATACAGTGAGGCATGGACACAGTGAGGCATGGACACAGTGAGGCATGGGCACAGTGAGGCATGGACACAGTGAGGCATGGACACAGTGAGGCATGGACACAGTGAGGCATGGGCACAGTGAGGCATGGGCACAGTGAGGCACGGATACAGTGAGGCATGGACACAGTGAGGCATGGACACAGTGAGGCATGGACACAGTGAGGCATGGACACAGTGAGGCATGAGCACAGTGAGACATGGACACAGTGAGGCAATGGACACAGTGAGGCACGGATACAGTGAGGCATGGACACAGTGAGGCATGGACACAGTGAGGCATGGGCACAGTGAGGCATGAGCACAGTGAGGCATGGGCACAGTGAGGCATGGGCACAGTGAGGCATGGACACAGTGAGGCAATAAACACAGTGAGGCACGGATACAGTGAGGCATGGGCACAGTGAGGCATGGACACAGTGAGGCATGGACACAGTGAGGCATGAGCACAGTGAGGCATGGGCACAGTGAGGCATGAGCACAGTGAGGCATGAGCACAGTGAGGCATGGGCACAGTGAGGCATGAGCACAGTGAGGCATGGGCACAGTGAGGCATGGACACAGTGAGGCATGGACACAGTGAGGCATGGGCACAGTGAGGCATGAGCACAGTGAGGCATGGGCACAGTGAGGCATGGGCACAGTGAGGCATGGACACAGTGAGGCATGGGCACAGTGAGGCATGGACACAGTGAGGCATGGGCACAGTGAGGCATGGATACAGTGAGGCATGGGCACAGTGAGGCATGCAGATGGACACCCTAAGCTTATACTCAAGTCAACAATTTTTCCCATTTTTTGTGGTAAAATTAGGTGCCTCGGCTTATATTCAGGTCGGCTTATACTCGAGTATATATGGTACTTATCAATGGGAAACCTGAGCCTGGGACAATGTACACAACCTCCACAATGTAATTAAAGTCCTAATGGATAAAGAGAAGTGCAGCGCTTGTAAAACATGTATCAATATTCCTGTATCGATAAAATGCAGATGTGCAGACAAATGCAACTACATAAAATGAAATATGCATCGATCAATTGAAGTGTAAACAAAACCATGTTCCATATAATAAGATGCAACAATAAAGTGCAATAATAAAAAGTGACATATGTGATAAAAAGTCCATATAAGTGACTAAAAAATCCTCATGGAAATAAAGTGAGCAGTCATGTTGGAACAGGAAGGGGCCATCCCCAAACTGTTCACATAATGTTGACACACTCCTAAACCTTGTGGACGGCCTTCCCAGAAGAGTTGAAGCCGTTATAGCTGCAAAGGGGCGGGGCCAACTCAATATTGAACCCTACGGACTAAGACTGGGAAGCCATTAATGTTCATGTGCGTGTAAAGGCAGGTGTCCCAATACTTTTGACAATATAGTGTATATGTGGTCAGTCTGCTCATTGGCCTTATTTGACTGTTCTGTGGGCATCCCAGTAGAATAGCGGTTTATGGTCCGTGGTTTTTATATGCTCTCCTGGTGTTTTTGTGGGATACCATGAATGTTATAGTTTCCACCCATAATTTCAAAACATACTGGCCGGCGTCTGGATGGGAGCCAAATTGTTCCCCCGTGTTTGAGTTTTGCAAGACTATTAGATTGCAAGCGACTCCAGGCACAGGGAATGGTGTGAATTACAGTAAAACATTGGATTACGAGCATAATTTGTTCCGGAAACACACTTGTAATCCAAAGCACTTGTATATCAAAGCGATTTTCCCCATAAGATATAATGGGGATGCAGATAATTCGTTCCACAACCATTTATTCATAAATCCCTCAGTTTATAGTCCATATAAAAAGATTATAGCAATGTGATGTCCATCCGCAAATGTGAAAGCGAGGCTTCAAGCGCTTTGTGGAGGGAAGACATCGGTGGCGGTGCAGAGAATGGTCTATGATGTGGACAGCTTTACCCCGGATGCCTGTCCAATTTTTAATGTCACACAGTATTTGCGCAGTGGTTTTTCAAACTCGTTAAAAAAATAAAAATAATACACTTTAATGAAAAACAAAAAATACAAAACACAATGGGCCAGATTCAGGAAAGAGATAAGACGGCTTATCTCTGCGTCTGAGCCCTCCTATCTATGCGACTGATTCATAGAATCAGTAACGCATAGATTTCCATTGCATCCAACTGACGTAAGTCTCTTACGCCGTTGTATCTTATTTTCATATTTTAGGCTGGACGCTAGGTGGCGTTCCCGTCTGAAATATGCAAGTGAGCCTATACGCCGATTACCGAACGTACGCCCGGCCGGCGTATCTGTTTACGTCGTTTACGTCAGGCTTATGCCTGGCCTAAAGTTATCCCTGCTATATGAGGCGCAGGCAATGTTAAGTATGGACGTCGGGACAGACGTTGTTTACGTCGTTTGCGTAAGTCGATTCAGAATGGGGCTGGCCGTACGTTACGTTCATGTCGCTTTCATTGACAATTTGCAACGTGATTTGGAGCATGCGCACTTGAAAAATTTCACGGCCGGCGCATGCGCAGTACGTTCGGCGTGGGAACACGCTTCATTTAAATAATAGGCGCCCCCTACCCGCCCAATTTGAATTACGACGGGCCATTTATGCTACGCCGTGAATACAGCACTTGCCCGTAAAAGTTGCGGAGGCGTAACGTAAACGGGATACTCTACGCCCGCACATTTTTACGCGCTCCTACCTGAATCTAGCCCAATATATATAATCCATTTTTTTTTCCTAAATATGAACGATGATAAGTTGAGTAAATATATACCTAACATGTCACGCTTTAAAAAATGTACATATATGGGCGTGACCTATGTATGCATTGGCCACTGTGTGCAACCACTGGGGGGGGGGGCGGATCGGACCACTTAAAATATATATATATATATATATATATATATATATATATATATATATATATATATATTATTGTTTATTTTATTACTTGTTTATATTTACACTGTCCCTTTTTTCCCCAAGTTTTGATCACGTCTAGTGCTATCACAAGAAATGTAACCATCTAATGCAATAACAATGACAGGCCTTCTTTATGGAGAGATATAGGGCCAGATTCAGAAAGGAATTACGCCGGTGTATCTACATATACACCGGCGTAATTCGAATTTCCCGCCGGCGTATCATTGTTTTCTATTCAGAAAACATGATACGCCGGATTTACTCTAAGATCCGACTGGCAGAATAATCTTACACCGTCGGATCTTAAATGTAATGTTCCTAGCCGGCTGCTAGGTGGCGTTTAAGTTGATTTCTCATTTGACTATGCAAATGAGACAGATACGCCGATTCACGAACATTTTTGCGCCGCCTCGTCGTCGTTTACGTTGTTTACGTAAGCGTAAACTTACCCCTGCTATATGAGGGGTAAGTTTACGAAGATCCGTCGTAAGCCATGTTAAGTATGGCGTCGGGACAGCGTGGTTTTTTTTCGTCGTTTACGTTGTTTTACTAAGTCGTTCGCAAATAGGTATTTGCGTAAATGACGCTCACGTCGGATTCAACTACGTTTTCCGACGTGAGTTGGAGCGTGGGCACTGGGCTATTTTTACGGCCGGCGCATGCGCAGTTATATTGGCGCGTGGGCGCGCTTAATTTAAATACAAGCCGCCCCCTTTGAATTACGCGGCCTTACACTGGGCCATTTACACTACGCCGACGCAAGTTACGGAGCAAGTGCTTTGTGAATACGGCACTTGCTCCAGTAAATTGCGGCGGCGTAGTGTAAATCTGGCCCATGGACTCTATAGGACTCCACATCTCTCATCTATGATGGAAAGCATGAGATAACAAAAAAGCATCGATCTAATGCTTTAAAAAAAAAAAAATAGCATTGCTTACATCGGGACAGAACTGAAAGTGACGTCATGACATCGCTCTTGTCCTCCTATGCCACAGAGATTAGCGGGGGGCATCTTTGCTGACCTAATCTCTGTGGTTTGGCCGCCGCAACTGCCAGATTGGTTGTGGGGTTCACCGATCATACAGGTAAGGCTGAAGCCCCGTACACACGGCCGAGGTTCTCGGCAGAAACCAGCGAGAACCTCGCTGGGAGCCGCATTCTGCCGAGAACCTCGGCCGTGTGTACGCTCTCGGCGAGCCCCGCCCGTCGGGAAACCCGTCGAGCAAATAGAGAACAGGTTCTCTATTTGCTCGACGGCCCGTCGGGATGAATGGCTGGTTGCCTTTCCCGACGGGTGGGTCGCCGATTCTGACAGCCGGCAGAGAACCTCGACGGGCGGAACGATGTGATGACGGGGCCTGAGAATCAACAAAAAGTGTGGGGGGGGGGGACACCCCTCCTGCCGGAGCTAATCAGACGCTTGGATTGCTTTTAGTGGTTAGAGAATTTCCAGCTGAAAAAGAGAACACTGTGGTTATGGTATGACCCCGGCATTCCACTTGGAAACCATGACTTATTTTCCCAGTTAGGCAGTCTTCAAGTGAACTAAAGGAATCACATATTTTATTTTTCATTTTGGATATAGTAAGGGAGGGTTATGACCCCTCATGTTTTTTTATGCCCCATTAGGGAGATTTCCCTTTACTTCCTCCCCTATAGCCAAATCAGGAAGTAAAAGCAAATCCCTCCAAAGTGATGGAATCCCTGGTTGTCACTAGAACAAATGTACCTTACCCTCTAATACTGTTCTGGTGTCAATCCAAAATGTGGGATTTTCTTTTACTTTCCCTGTTAAAGCGCCCAGAGGCGATTTAGTTCGCACGTGCCGCGCTATATAAGTTTTTCATTCATTCATTAAAGTATAACGAAAGACAAAACTTTTTGGATAGAGGGATTAGAATCCCTGTCAGATTTTATTGCTGTCTGTGCCCCCCATTAGGGAGATTCATCCTCTCTATTTGTCCTGTTTACTGTTATCATTAAAAGTGAAGGTAAAAGAAAAGCTCACTGGAGTGAGATGGCACCTCTCTGGACCAGATCCCCATATGGCGTGGTTCTGCAGTCAGCCTTGAGCAAAGTCTATTGAAGTCTCCAGACCTGGCTCCTCTGTGGCCTCTGGAGCAGTTGTGTGGTACATGGGCGTCCTGAGAGGAGCACGCCTTGCACCTCTAGGACCCTCTTTGGGAAAAGGATCCCTACTCTCCAGTGTCTCAGATTATCCACATTCTAGCCCTCTACTGGACACTTTCCCTCCAGGGATAGGCAGGAGCCCAATAAATATTCAGGCTGGTCATTTTGAATCTTCTGCTCTAAGCTCTGGAAGCTTTTTCCAGCGGCAGGGAGAAGTAATCAAACTCCCAGTCTGTGAGACCCTGAACAGGCCAGAACAAACAATTACTGCTTCCAGAAAGGGCCAAAGCTTAATTTGCCTAGCAGGCTGCTACATCACCATCATCACCAAAGCAATCTCAGTGCTGTAATGAAAACAAAACATCATATGTAACCATTTATCCATAGACACTGAAGTATCTCAGGAACTCCTAATGTACAAGGATGCCTCAAAATTTCACACAAACAGGATATCGGATATCTGGGGGCTTTCCATCCACGATTGTTTGCAGAAAACTCCAATTTTCATATTACAGGGAAGTTTAATTATTTTTTTAAATAAATAAATTCTTTATTTAACCACTTCAGCCCCAAAGGACCGGGCCACTTTTTGCGATTCGGCACTGCGTCGCTTTAACTGACAATTGCGCGGTCGTGCGACGTGGCTCCCAAAAAAATACAGCGTGAGATAAAAAAAAAAAAAACGAAATCCACCATTTTATTCTTTAGAGCCTCTGCTTTTAGAAAATATATACATGTTTGGGGGTTCTATGCAATTTTCTAGCAAAAAAATAAATAACAAATTAAGATTTTAACATTTATATAAAAAAAGAAAAAGTGCCCCGTAGGCAAGGGGTAAATAAATACAATGTTGCATTAATTTGTGTCTTGTTATGTCTGCCTGGAGTTCAGATTTAAACATTTTGCTGCCACAGTTGGTGGAATGTTTAAGAGTGTCTTTTTTCTATCATAAGTTATAAAAGATAAAATGATTTTGCCACTTTTTCGAATGACTAGTTTTAAGTTTTTCTTTGGTTTTCCTGCAGGACTAGAAGATGATAGGGTCATCCGCCTTTTTCGTGGCTCTGCAAGTATTAATATTTTTCCCTAAAAGAGGGTCTGCACAGCAAGGTAAGCAATACTACAAATGACTGCTTTCTACAATAAGATATTACTACTGGGTGCAACATGTCAAAGAAGAGCACACCTTTTTTTTTTAAGAAATTAAAGAATTTAAGAATTATTGAATCAGTTTATTGGCCACCATTATGTTTTAGGGAGGCTTTATTATTTTTATTTACTATTTTTATTTATTAATATTGATTAATTTTAATAATTACTGCATAGTGTTGCATTGATGCATCACATCAATGCAACACTATGCGGTAATTATTAAAATGAATCAATATTAATAAATAAAAATAGTAAAAAAAAATAATACAAAAAAAATAAAAATTGTCAATAATAACTGATGCATGAACCTCATGAGGCATTCAGCCACCAATAAAAACATTGGGGTTCAATTGCTAAAGGCAAATAGACTGTGCACTTTTGAAAGTGCTGTTGCTCCGTAGCTTAGTAACTGATGTAAAGCTTCACTTTACAAAGAACAACCAATCACATGCAAGGGAAAAAAAACTGAGGGCCAGATTCACAGAACCCTTACTCCGGTCTATCTCCTGTTAGACCGGAGTACTTTCAAATTACCCGCGTCGTATTATTAGTTTGAATCCTTAAACCATGATATGATGGCTTCGGGCTTCGATCCGACAGGCTTACGTCTTCGTACGCCTTCGGATCTACGCTGCAATCTTTTTGCGGCCGCTGGGTGGAGTTTGGGTCGTTTTCCGCGTCGGGGTATGCAAATGAGCTTTTTCCGGCGAGCCATCGCATTCTCTTACGGCATCTGTAGTCATCTTTTTGCTGCGTAAAGTTATACCAGCTATTAGCTGGTCTATAGTTAGACGGCCCATGTTAAGTATGGCCGTCGTTCCCATGTCGAATTTCAAATTTTTTTTTTTGCGTAAATCGTCCGGGAATAGGAATGTACGTAAACGACGCTACTCAAAAAAAACTGACGTAACGACGTTATTTCGCGCAATGCACGGCGGGAAATTTCAGAAGGGAGCATGCGCAGTTCGATCACCGCGGGGACGCGCCTAATTTAAATGCTTCACGCCCCCTAATCGCGTATTTCGATTCCGCCGCGAGAAATACACTACGCCGCCGTACCTTACGGGCCGAAATCTACCTGAATTCGTCTTAGAGCCAGGTAAAATACGGCGGAGTAGTGTATCTCTGATACTCTGCGCCAGGGCAATTGTACCTGAATCTGGCCCTGAATTTTTTGCTTGCATGTGATTGGATAATGGAATCCAGCAGAGCTCTCCCTTATTTACTAAGCTCTGGAGCAACTGCACTTTTCAAAGTGCACATTCTATTTGCCTTTAGTACATTAACCCCAATGTTTCTATTGGTGGCTCTATGCCTCATGAGGTTCATATCTCAGTTATTATTGCCTTATTTATATGTTTATTGTATTTATTAATATTTATTAACGTAATTCATCAATTAACTATTTTATGTATTATAATTATTAAACGTTTTTATCAATTAATTAATAATTAATTATTGACATTGTTATTATAATTAACATATTATAATTGTTATAATGTAATACATACGTTAAATACAGTAGTAGTAATAATAATAATAATAATAATAATAATGAAAATATATTATTATTTATATTGTTATTTTTATTATTATTCTTTAAAAAATTATTTAATGTATTTATTTATTTAACATTTAGTCATGTATTTATTTATTAATAATTATAATGGTTTTATTACTATGCGTATATTATTAAATATATTATTTTCCTAATTTAAATAATGCCCCATGAGGTTCAGGACTCATTTATTATCTAAAACCTCAACCACAGGTGATATAACACTTGGCAATTATATGGCAATTGGGTGGCATTCAATCGCAATCATGTCATCGTTCCCGGGATCAAATGATCTACAAATGGGTAAAAATCTATCAGAACTCCCCTTATTGCCACTGAAAAGGCATTTTAATCAATTTCAAGCCCTCCTCCTATAATTTTATCACATAAAAACATTTTGCTTCAGAGCTGATAGGTAGCAGCATGATTGTAAAGTACTGTATATGACCATCCACTGTCAATTATGTTTTGTAGTCGGCTTTGCATGAACATTTTCAGGTTTAGGCAGAGTAGGTCTTCGCCTAAGGGAGACAGCAGATGACAGTTTTACGTTAGTGCGTGCATGTGTCACATATTTTTTCTCTTTCCCTCGTCAAAAAAAAGAAAAGAATTTAAGAAATGTCAAAATCCCCAAATGATGTCAGAAGATGAGTTGGCAACAATGAACTATAAATACAGTTCCTTTTTAAATTATTTGTATTACCTTTTTCTGGGGGGGGGGGTTCTGTAATAAAATGGGCCCTCCCCAAGACGATGCCAGACCTTTCAGTCTGGTATGGAGTTTGAGGGGAAACCCCATGCCAAAAAAAAAACTAAAATAAATCTGTGTGGGGTCCCCCAAAGTCCATACCAGACCCTTGTCTAAGCACTCAGCCTGGCCAAGAAGAGGGGGGGGGGGCGAGAAGCAAGCAACCCCCCCTTTCTGAACCATACCATGCCACATGCCCTCAACATGGGCGAGGGTGGTATCCATGTTGATGGGGACAAGGGCCTCTTCTCCCACACCCCAGGGCTGTGGTTGTGGGGGCCTGCGGGCAGGGGGCTTATCAGATTCCAGAAGGCCCCCTTTTGCGAGGGGGCTCCTAAATCCCAGCCATGTGAATGAGTATGGGTTACCCCATTTTGCGCCTACCCATTAACCCAGAAAAAAGAAGTGCAGTGTTACAAAAAAACAGAAGCTTTTTTTCAAGTTCTTCATTATAAAAGACTGTATGTAGGAATGTAGCCACCCTGCCTTAGTCCCACTGTATGTAGGAATGTAGTCACCATGCCTTAGTCTTCTGTATGTAGAAAGGAAGGTAGCCTTAGTCCCACTGTATGTAGGAAGGTAGCAACCCTGCCTTAGTCCCGCTGTATGTAGAATGTAGCTATCCTGCCTTAGTCCTGCTGTATTTCGGAATGTAGCCACCCTGCCTTAGTCCCACTGTATGTAGCATGTAGCCACCCTGCCTTAGTCCCAAGGTATGTAGAATGTAGCCACCCTGCCTTAGTCCCACTGTATGTAGGAATGTAGCCACCCTGCCTTAGTCCTGCTGTATATAGGAACGTAGGCACCCTGCCTTAGTCTTCTGTATGTAGAAAGGAAGGTAGCCTTAGTCCCACTGTATGTAGGAAGGTAGCAACCCTGCCTTAGTCCCGCTGTATGTAGAATGTAGCTATTCTGCCTTAGTCCTGCTGTATTTCGGAATGTAGCCACCCTGCCTTAGTCCCACTGTATGTAGGCATGTAGCCACCCTGCCTTAGTCACACTGTATATAGGAACATAGCCACCCTGCCTTAGTCCTGCTGTGTGTAGAAATATAGCCACTCTGCCCTAGTCCAGCTGTATTTAGGAATGTAGCCACCCTGCCCTAGTCCCGCTGTATATAGGAACGCAGCCACCCTGCCTTAGTCCCACTGTATGTAGGAAAAATTGATTACAGGGCCATTAAGTAGTGAATATGTTTGGGATGTTTTTGGAGAATAAGAATTATGTTTACTGTCACTTTAAGACTTGTGTGTAAAGTGTAATATCCCCTTACAGCCAATGGGGGGTCACCTTTTGAAAAATCTATTTCTGAGCCCCTTTTTGGGAGAAGAGAGATGATTTATTAATCTTTGTGATGAGTTTTGATCTTTTTGATAAAGTTATATCTGCGTAGAAAACAGCAGCTTGCAGCGATCCCTGACTCTGACGGGACTCGTTAGTGATTTCTGAGTGTCTTTTCTCTTGGTAGGGATCGGAGTTTTCTGCTCTCATTCTCGCTCTGTTACGTTATACGGCCCTTCTGTAGCGGTTGGGAGGTAATGGAACCTTTTCATGGCCCCTCAGAGCTCACAGAGAGAAATATCTTCCACTAGATTGTGAACTTTCATCCCCCCTGAGCCAGTTTGTGGTTTTATTCTTCTTCCATGCAGAACCCCCCCCCCCCCCCCCCCCCACTTCCTCAACAAATAAACTGAACTCCAGGCTGAGAGTAGAGTTTAGAGCAGAGTTGGGAACTGCCAATGGATTTGTCATTCTGTTCAGTCAGTCTTGTGATCCCGACACCCCTTTCTACCGGTGCACAATGAGATCAAGAATACGACGTATCTCCAGATGCGCCGCGTAAGTGTAAAGATGCGCCGTCGACGTAACTGTGAGCATGCGCACTGGGATGCATCCAAGATACGACGCATGTCACAGTTCATTTTTTGAAGCTGTGGCCATCATTTGCATGGGGTCACGCTTCATTTAAATGGAACACGCCCACTTCCACCTACTTTGAATTATACCGGCATACGCCTAAGAAATTACGTTACGCCGGTGCAACGTTGGGAGCATTTGCTTTCTGAATACAATGCTTGCCTCTCTGAGTTGCACCGGCGTAGCGTAAATGAGATGCGCTACGCCGGCATAAAGATGCGCCGCTCTACGTGAATCCGGGCCATTAATGGCATCCCAGTCTTAGTCCGTAGGGTTCAATATTGTCCTTAGCAGCTATAACAGCTTTTCTGGGAAGGCCATCCACAAGGTTTAGGAGTGTGTTTATGGGAATGTTTGACCGTTCTTCCAGAAGCGCATTTGTGAGGTCAGGCATTGATGTGGATGAGAAGGCCTGGGTCGCAGTCTCCGCACTAATTCTTCCCAAAGGCGTTCTATCAGGTTGAGGTCAAGACTCTCGGCAGGCCAGTCAAGCTCCTCCTCCCCAAACTTGCTCATCCATGTCTTTATGGACCTTACTTTGTGTTGGAAAAGGAAGGGGCCGTCCCCAAACTATTCCCAGAAAGTTGGGAGCATGAAATTGTCCAAAATGTCTTGGTATGCTGACGCCTTAAGAGTTCCCTTAACTGGAACTAAGGGGCCAAGCCCAACCCCTGAAAAACAACCCCCACACCATAATCCCCCCTCCACCAAATAATTTGGACCAGTGCACAAAGCAAGATCCATAAAGACATGGATGAGCGAATTTGGGGTGGAGGAACTTGACTGACCTGCACAGAGTCCTGACCTCAATCTTATAGAACACCTTTGGGATGACCTAAAGCAGAGACTGTGAGCCAGGCCCTCTCATCCAACATCAGTGCCTGACCTCACATATGTACTTCTGGAAGAATGGTCAAACAATCCCATAGACACCCTCCTAAACCTTGTGTACGGCCTTCCCAGAAGAGTTGAAGCTGTTATAGCTGCAAAGGGTGGGGCTAATTCAACATTGAACCCTACGGACTAAGACTGGGATGCCATTAAAGTTCAAGTGCGTGTAAAGGCAGGTGTCCCAATACTTTTGGTAATATAGTGTCGTTTTAAATCGGTTCGGCTTTACAAACCCCTAATCCATGTGCCCGGCCCCTAATCTCCATGCAGGGCACCTGACGCATGGATTTCAGTTTATTTATTTATTTCTAAGCATGTGATTAGAGCCGAGGCTCTAATTGGCTTAAAAAAGGGGTGGGCTCGGGGGGCAGAGCACTGTGCCCTTGAGCCCACCCAGTTGTGTGACAACAAGGTTGTGTGAATTAATATTCGCTATTGTCTTCTTGCTTCTCCTCCCAGCCAATCAGGAAGTGGGTCTTGACCAATCGAACGAACAAACAGGGGGGCCAGGTGGTTTAGCTGACCTATACATAGTGTTTAGATATTCAAAGAGAATATATATTTTTTTTTAAATAGTCTAAGAACTAGCCATTGAAGTTTTCTTGTTGCCTGGAGGTGTAATGATTTAAAGGGTCACTAAAGGAAAAAAAAATTTTGGCTGAAATGACTGTTTACAGGGTATAGAGACATAAAAGTTAACCGATTCCTTTTCAAAATGATTAAAAATAGATAAAAATCAATCATATAATGTGCATGCAGGCTTGTTTCACTTTTGAACTGGCTTCATGTTTCTGCAAAGTAGAAATAGAAACACAGAACAAAAACAAACAAATCCAGGGCAGTGTTTTGTTTTTAAAATGAATCTGATTGGTTCTGGGAAGTTTTAGACACACAGTAATGACAGCTTAAACCATCGTGAGAAAGCTCCCAGTATGGTGCTTATAAGGAAACAGACAAGCAGGAAGTGTGGAGAACAGAGCAGGTTAACAGCAACTTCAAAGCAAAAACAAACAATAAGGACATGAAACCAGTACTGCAGTAAGGTAAGGGAAGCTATTTAGCTAAAAAAAAAAATTCCTTTAGTGACCCTTTAAGCTCTACATTTAAAACCAGTGAAGGGGAGGATTTATAGTGGCATGTAAGGGGAATCCGAAACTCGGCGTTTCTTCGGGGCCTCCAGGATGGAGGAGAGAGCGGAGTACAGGGGTGACGGAGTTTCCTAGAAAAGCGATAATCTTGTCTCCTCTGGCTGTGTGTGTGACGGCTGTCAGGGATGATGTCTACTCTACATGTTGACTGTTAGATGGCAAGAAAAAGTACAATATTCTACATCACCTGCTAATTGTGCATCTGACCTTTGCTCACGTTCAGCTGAAGGTTTGCTGAGAATTTAAACACTGTATGGTGCGTATACAGAATGTATGAAAGATTTCAATTGCCATCCCCTTTATACATTTGGCTTTTATATTCCGTATTTATCGCGGTATAACGCGCTCCCGCGTATACCGCGCACCCCTAAAGTGACCCCCAATCCTGTGGAAAAAAAGTTATTTTTGTACTTACAGTTTTGGTGTCTTGCGCGGCGTCCATCGGCAGCCTCGGCGGGTCCGGTGTCCTTCTGCGGCGGGTCCGGTGTCTTCTGCGGCGGGCCCCGTGTCTTCTGCGGCGGGTCCGGTGTCTTCTGCGGCGGGTCCCGTGTCTTCTGCGGCGGGTCCCCTGTCTTCTGCGGCGGGTCCGGTGTCTTCTGCGGCGGGTCCTGTGTCTTCTGCGGCGGGTCCGGTGTCTTCTGCGGCGGGTCCGGTGTCTTCTGCGGCGGGTCCTGTGTCTTCTGCGGCGGGTCCGGTGTCTTCTGCGGCGGGTCCGGTGTCTTCTGCGGCGGGTCCGGTGTCCTCTGCGGCGGGTCCGGTGTCCTCGCGGCGTCCTCCCCGCTCGTTTCCCGCGCCGAGTTTTGAATACTACGCCAGCATATAGCCAGCGGAGTACACTCGGGCAGGCTCGGCAACTGTCGCGCTCACGTCCTGTACGTCCAGGACGTGACCGCGGAAGAAGCCGAGACTGGCCGAATATACCCGAGTGTACTGCGCTCGGTATATGTCGGCGGAGTATTCAAAACTCGGCGCGGGTAAGCGGGTATCGGCGTATATCGCGCACCCACGATTTTGCCCTGATTTTCAGGGCAAAAAAGTGCGCGATATACGCCGATAAATACGGTATACACAGTGCCTTGCGAAAGTATTCGGCCCCCTTGAACTTTGCGACCTTTTGCCACATTTCAGGCTTCAAAGATAAAGGTATAAAACTGTAATTTTTTGTGAAGAATCAACAACAAGTGGGACACAATCATGAAGTGGAACGGAATTTATTGGATATTTCAAACTTTTTTAACAAATAAAAAACTGAAAAATTTGGCGTGTAAAATGATTCAGCCCCTTTACTTTCAGTGCAGCAAACTCTCTCCAGAAGTTCAGTGAGGATCTCTGAATGATCCAATGTTGACCAAAATGACTAATGATGATAAACTTGTAATCAAGTCTCCGTATAAATGCACCTGCACTGTGATAGTCTCAGAGGTCCGTTTAAAGCGCAGATAGAGCATCATGAAGAAAAAGGAACACACCAGGCAGGTTCGAGATACTGTTGTGGATAAGTTTAAAGCCGGATTTGGATACAAACAGATTTCCTAAGCTTTAGAGTCGGTTCACACTGGGGCGACGCGTCAGGCGGCTCAGCCGCCTGACGAGTCGCTTCCCATGTAATGCAATGTAATGCAATGGAAGCATTCTATCCGTACAGGGAGTAAAGTCATACAGGGAGTAAGGCCCCGTACACACGGCCGAGGTTCTCGCCAGAAACCAGAGAGAACCTCGCTGGGAGCTGCATTCCAGCGAGAACCCCGGCCGTGTGTACGCTCCTGGCTCACCCCGCCCGTCGGGAATCCCGTCGAGCAAATAGAGAACAGGTTCTCTATTTGCTCGACGGCCCGTCGGGATGAATGGCTGGTTGCCATTCCCGACGGGCGGGTCGCAGATTCTGACGGCCGGCAGAGAACCTCGACGGGCGGAACGATGTGTTCTGCCCATCGAGGTTCTCTGCCGTGTGTACGCGGCATAAGTACGCTCCGACTTAGAAATTTACTCCCTGTACGACTTTGGGGGCGGCTCGGGGCGACTTGCATTGACTTCTATACAGAAGTCGTCTTGCAAATCGCCTCTAAAGTCGTCCACAGGACGACTTGCAGAGCCGCCCCCGGAGTCCCGCCGCCTGTGTGTGAACCGACTCTTAAACATCCCAAGGAGCACTGTGCAAGCGATAATATTGAAATGGAAGGAGTCTCAGACCACTGCAGATCTACGAAGACCTGGCCGTCCCTCTAAACTTTCAGCTCATACAAGGAGAAGACTGATCAGAGGTGCAGCCAAGAGGCCGATGATCACTCTGGATGAACTGCAAAGATCTAGAGCTGAGGTGGGAGACTCTGTCCATAGGACAACAATCAGTCGTATACTGCACATATCTGGCCTTTATGGAAGAGTGGCAAGAAGAAAGCCATTTCTTAAAGATGTGTTTAAAGTTTGCCACAAGCCACCTGGGAGACACACCAAACATGTGGAAGAAGGTGCTCTGGTCAGATGAAACCAAAATCGAACTTTTTGGCAACAATGCAAAACGTTATGTTTAGCGTAAAAGTAACACAGCTCATCACCCTGAACACACCATCCCCACTGTGAAACATGGTGGTGGCAGCATCATGGTTTGGGCCTGCTTTTCTTCAGCAGGGACAGGGAAGATGGTTAAAATTGATGGGAAGATGGATGGAGCCAAATACAGGACCATTCTGGAAGAAAACCTGATGGAGTCTGCAAAAGACCTGAGACTGGGACGGAGATTTGTCTTCCAACAAGACAATGATCCAAAACATAAAGCAAAATCTACAATGGAATGGTTCACAAATAAACATATCCAGGTGTTAGAATGGCCAAGTCAAAGTCCAGACCTGAATCCAATCGAGAATCTGTGGAAAGAACTGAAAACTGCTGTTCACAAACGCTCTCCATCCAACCTCACTGAGCTTGAGCTGTTTTGCAAGGAGGAATGGGCAAAAATTTCAGTCTCTCGATGTGCAAAACTGATAGAGACACCCCAAGCGACTTACAGCTGTAATCGCAGCAAAAGGTAGCGCTACAAAGTATTAACTTAAGGGGGCTGAATAATTTTGCATGCCCAATTTTTTAGTTTTTTATTTGTTAAAAAAGTTTGAAATATCCAATAAATTTCGTTCCACTTCATGATTGTGTCCCACTTGTTGTTGATTCTTCAAAAAAAATTACAGTTTTATATCTTTATGTTTGAAGCCTGAAATGTGGCAAAAGGTCGCAAAGTTCAAGGGGGGCGAATAGTTTCGCAAGGCACTGTATATATATTGGTGTCTAGTGATAGGGCATTAAATACCCAACTGTAAGGCCCAGTTCACACCAAAATGTGGTGCAGGGAAGGCACGTTCCTTGCAAGTTTCCTACACCGTAGGTGAATGCGCTGGCCTTGCGATCTGAATGCCGGTATTGTTAATGTATTGTTAATGGCACCCCAAATGCAGATTGCAAATGCAGAACATTCACGGGCAACAAATTGCATGGCCCAGGGCTGATCCTAGTCTGGTGCGTGGGGTGCAGTGCACCCAGGTGCCACAGAGGTGGGGGCACTGAAGCGTTAGAGTGCTCCCCTCCCTCCTCCTCTCCTTGTCCACGTCCAGAGGCGGCTCTTTCCAACGGTCACTACCGCTGCCACTGGGTTTTCTGCCCAAGCCCATCCCCCCTCTCTCCTCCTGTCAGAGGAGGAGAGCAAAGCAGCGGCTGTCTCTGTGTGGAGAGAGACCAGCCATGCAGTGACGTCGCTGGGGGGCGGTCCATGCCTGACGTATTCTCCTTGTCTGTGTTAGGGGAGCATCTCTGTGTTTGAGTCATTGCTTTAGAAACATTTGTAAAGGCGAGGAGTTGGTAAGATGGTCACGCCCATGTGGGGGCGCCAGAAATTTTTCTGCACCCAGGCGTCTGTGACCCTAGGATCGGCCCTGGCATGGCCTATATTGCCAGCTAGTTATTGCATATTTAGAAAAAGCCTTCTTAAATTGACCGCAGTAGATTTATTCGGCATAAACCCAGCTTGGTCTGAATGGAAAAGGGAAGTACTAATTACCCCATTTAGCCTAAGTGCCAGTATCTTTGCTAGGAGATTAACATCACACTGCAGCAGTGAGATAGGTCGATAAAAGCCCGGATCTACCGGGTCCTTACCAGGTTTTAAAATAAGGACAATGTTGGCTTTAGACATTGAGGGGGGCTAAATACTTTGCTCCCTTGCAGTGTTAAAGACTTTTAGTAGTTGTGGCAATAACACCTCTGCATATTGTTTATAAATTTCCATGGGAAGGCCACCGTCCCCTGGGGCCTTACAATTAGGGAAGGCATTAGCCACCGTCTGCAGTTCCTCTAGTGTAAGTGGGGAGTCTGGATCCCTCTGTTAAGCGGTAGTACCCATCTAGATTTTTACATCTGGCCATCCTTGATCTTTATTCCATGGTCCACACATTTGCAGTAGCATCCCATAGACTTCCCCCCAAAGAGTCCCCTCTACTTTTTGAGAAAGCCTCATAGAAGTCTAGAGTTTCTAGGAACAAAGATGGAGGAAAAGTTAGGCCGGCATGAAGTAAACTTTGTCTTGGGTATATCTTTTAATGTTCACCGTGATCGTTTTTTTTTACTTCACAGATGAATTCACTCTGCCACTTTCTTCTTCTTTTACAGCAAGATGCGAGAATATATACGACTCCGATATAGTGTTTGTCATTGATGGGTCTTCTAGTATCGGAAGGGCGAATTTCCGAATGATCAAGACGTTTATGGAAGGATTGGTGATTCCTTTTGCAAATGTGGTCGGCCAGGACAAAGTACGCTTTGGTGTGGTGCAATACAGTGATGACCCAAGGTGAGTCTTCCAATTTAAAATTGTCAGCGGCCATTGAGATTTTCAGCAGTGCACTGGTTCCCAACCAGCGGCTTTTGAGTTACATTGCGTCTCCTAGATCTAATGATGATCATTACAGCAGTAAAGTGGTTATGCTAGCCATACATGCAAAGACCAGGCCACCCAAGTCAGCATTGGCTCAGTCTCAGGCAGACTGATTTTTTATAGATCTTGAAATAAGATTGTATAGATAGACCTGCACATTCTGGCCATTTATTATCTCTGCTAAACTTTATTGAGAACACCCATTAAACATTCACAGTGATGGAGGTCAAATCAAGTAAACCCTTAGTGTTAATAGCTGGTTGAACCTCCTTTGGCGGCAATGACTTCAAGCAAGCACTTGAATTTTTGACCATTTCTCTTAAATACTTCAGCTTAGACATTTGTAGTATGTCTGGTGTGAAAGGCTCTCTTGGGGTCATTCCACAGCATCTCTATGGGGTTGATGTCTGGGCTCTGACTGGGCCACTCAAAAAGGCCCACTTTCTTTTTCTTTCAATGAAAGTCAGTCTGTGGTGGATTTACTTTAATGGGTCATTGTTCTGCTGCATCACACAACTCATTCTAAGTTTCAGCTGGAGGACAGCCACCCTGACATTGAGTGAGTGAGTGAGTGAATAACTTGTATAGCGCTACACATGCAAACTAAATTGGCTCAAGGCGCTTTCCATCCGGTGTCTTCCTAATCCTTCAGAAGAGGTGGGTCTTAAGTTTTTTCCTGAAGGCCTGATGGTTTTCTTCCATGCAGATGTCTGTTGGTAGAGCGTTCCATAGCCGTGGTCCTAGGACTGCAAATCTTCGTTCTCCCTTTGTAGTTGTGTTTGGGGATGTAGAGGAGGTTTTGGTTAGATGATCGGAGAGTGCGATGGGTGGTGTGGTGTTTTATTTGTTCGCATAAGTATTGAGGAGCCTTGTGTGCATTTGCGGGTGAGGCAGAGGGTCTTGAATGTGATCCGATCCTTTACTGTTAGCCAATGAAGAGCCCTCATGGATGGGGTGATGGATTCCCAGGGTTTCTTTCCTGTTACCAACCTAGCTGCTGTGATTTGAATGACTTGTAGGTGTGAGATCTGGTATTTTGGTAGACCTAAGTAGAGGGAGTTTGCGTAGTCGAGTCGAGAATTGATGATTGTTCCGACTACTACCGATGTGAGCTTGTTGTCGGAAAATTCCACTGTGTGTATGCTCCATCGGACATTTGCTGTTGGAATTTCCGACAACAAATGTTTGAGAGCTGGTTCTCAAGTTTTCCGATAACAAAAGTTCTTGTTGGAAATTCCGATCGTCTGTTGCCAGTTCTGACGCACAAAAATCCTACGCATGCTCGGAATCAATTCGACGCATTCTCGGAATCATTGAACTTCATCTTTCTCGGATCGTTGTGGTGTTGTACGTCACCGTGTTCTTGGCGTTCGAAATTTCCAACAACCATCTGTGTGACCGTGTGTATGCAACACAAGTTTGAGCCAACATTCAGTCTGAAAACAAACCACCAGTTTTGTTGTCAGAATGTCCGATTGTGTGTACGCAGCATAAGAATGCTTTGTATCACTTTCCACCCTTATGCAGATCAACTACTCCTGATCGTATGTCTTTAGAGAGCTCCTTTTTGCAAGGCATGGTTTACATTAGCTGATGCTTCTTATGAATAGCAATCTTAAATTGTTTGAGTGATTTTTTTTAATCAAAGTAGCTATAAGCTACACCTCCAAACTAATTTCATTAATTGGACTCCAGGTGTGCAAACTACTAACACTCATTAGTTTTCATTAAAGAAGATAGTCTATGGGTTCACTTACTTTTTTTCCACCAGCACTGTGATTGTTTAATGGATGTGTTCAATAAAAACATGAGAAATGTGAATTGTTTGTGTGTTATCAGCTTAAGCACGTTGTGTTTGTCTATTATTGTGACTTACATGGGGATCAGATCACAGTTTATGGGAAATCACTACAAAAAAAAAAAACATTTCATTCCGAAGGTTTCACATACTTTTTTTTGATCGCGGTGGGAGGAATTTAAAAAGAGGTGCAAAAAGCAATGTTTTATTGCATAGTATTACTATACCTGTATATAGTAAAGCCAAAAACAGATATTTCAGTTGTAGATATTTAAATTATGGCAGGTTAGATCACCCATTGGCTAATTTTAAGCGCTTGTGCAGTATTCCTAAAGTCTTGGAAAGGTAATGGATAGATGAAAACGTTATCATTGTCAAAATTCATGAGGAAAAAAAGAAGCTGGCAAGTAAATAGAAGCAATTTTTTTCATTCACCTAAAATTAAAATACCAATTTATGGGCTTACCATTTAAAGCACCACGCCATTTTTTGGTTCATTTGGTAAAACTGATTTGGTAAAACACTGATGTAGAAAAACCACTTATGTAAATAGAGCTTAGTGCCTGTCCTGTTGCGTCATGCTTAATAAGTCTCTAGAAGTGATCTCTGTATCTATGGACTATGGGGAAATACAGACACCTAAAATTCTGGGTGTCTATCATAATGTCAACATGAGGCTTTAGTTATGGATTACCTTGTAAATCGAATGGCTGACTCAGCAGTACAGATATGTCAGGTCCACTTTACCTTAACTTTTTCATGATAAATTGGAATTTTTTTCTTTCTCTAGAACAGAGTTTGAATTTTCCCGATACCGAAATGGAACTGAGGTGATCCAGGCCATCAGAAACCTGGGCTACAAGGGTGGAAACACGCGGACTGGGGCAGGCTTGCGATACGCTGCAGACAACTTCTTTGGTCTTGGAACTATTCGGCCCAATATTCCTAAGGTACCATGAATGAAAAGACCCAACATAGCTCATGGAAACTGGAACAGAAAGAGATTTGTTGGCCACAGAAATGGCAAATCCTTTACTTGTTGGTTTATTTGGGATGGGTAACTGCTATAAGTCACTTCTATTGGCTGCGTGTATGGGGAAGGTGGGGTGTTGAGTATGATGAAAACCAAACAAGTTAAAGGGTTAAAAGCTTTTTATGGTTTTATTTCTGTCTGTGTCCCTATGGGGGCAAAATCTCCCTTACTCCCTGTCTTGCTGACTGCTTTAAGTAAGCTCAGTAACTCAGAATCTGCGCCGTCGTATCTTTAAGCGTATTCTCAAAACGAGATACGCTTAAATCTTGCTAAGATTCGACCGGCGTAAGTCTCCTACTCTGGCGTATCTTAGCTGCATATTTACGCTGGCCGCTAGGAGGTTTACGCCTAAATTATGCAAATTAGCTAGATACGCCGATTCACGAACGTACGCCCGGCCGTCGCAGTATAGATACACCGTTTACGTAAGGCATTTTCAGGCGTAAAGATATTCCAACAAAAAGATGGCACAGCCAATGTTAAGTATGGACATCGGGACCGCGTCAAATTTTTTAAATTTTACGTTGTTTGCCTAACTCGTCCTTGAATGGGGCTGGACGTAAATTACGTTCACGTCGAAACCAATGCGTCTTAGCGTTGTAATTTTGAGAATGCGCACTGGGATACGTCCACGGCCGGCGCATGCGCAGTTTAAAAAAAACGTAATTTACGTGGGGTCACACTTCTTTAAAATAAAACATGCCCACATGAAACACATTTGAATTAGGCGGGCTTACGCCGGCCCATTTACGCTACGCCGCCGTAACTTAAGGAGCATGTGCTTTGCGAATACAGCACTTGCCTCTCTAATTTACGGCGGCTTAGCGTATCTGAGATACGCTACGTCCGCACAAATATACACCGTTCTACGCCCTTTTACCACGTACACACGATCGGAATTTCCGACAACAAAACCGTGTTGGCTCAAACTTGTCTTGCATACACACAGTCACACAAATGTTGCTCGGAAATTCCGATCGTCAAGAACGCGGTGACGTAAAACACTACGACGAGCCGAGAAAAATTAAGTTCAATGATTCCGAGCATGCGTCGCATTGATTCCACGTAGGATTTTTGTGCGGTGGAAATGGCTGCACACAATTGGAATTTCCGACAAGAACTTTTGTTGTCGTAATAAGTGAGAACCATCTCTCAATCATTTGTTGTCGGAAATTCCGACAGCAAATGTCCGATGGAGCCTACACACGGTCAGAATTTCCAACAAATAGCTCACATAGGACATTTGTTGTCAGAATTTCCGATCGTGTGTACGTGGCATAAGCCTTTTACACCCTACGATGTTTATATGGTGGTCTTGGGCTCCATGTCACTTGATCTTCTTCCCACAATAGTGTTCTCTGATGTTATTTTTTGAGTGCTGCAGAATATTCATCTCTGTTAAATAATCTCTGAAATTATATTTTTGGCTTTCTAGATTGCAGTTTTAATCACTGACGGAAAGTCCCAGGATGATGTAGATCAGCCTTCTGAAAGACTAAAGAGCCAAGATATCAAAATATTTGCTGTTGGTGAGTCCTTTATCTGGTCTTAGTGGGTTCTACGGAGATGAGAAGTCTTAAACTGGCCATAAATGGAGTGATGGACCAGATCAATAAGCTAACAGATGGACACAGACAGGGAAAATGCAACAGCCAACACCCGGGTGCTGGAATTAAAAACAGGGGCACTAAGTGATCATGACTTTTACATATTACACCTATGTCATTCATTCACAGAGATCTGAATGAACTACAAGTCCCATCTTCCACTACAGCAAATGGACTTGAAGTTCTCAATGGAACAGGGTGCGATAATTACTACACTTATTGTCCATTGACACTCTCTTCAGCTTTCCAACTGAAAGTTCATAAGTCAATATGGACATTGAGCTGGAATTAAAGGTTGCAGGAACCAGAAACCACTGATCATGGGTGTAATGCTTTGAAGGTGCCAATGGAAAAAAAATATTACATGCACACACTTTTTTTCCTACAAATATATTTGCTTTGATTTTTTTTTCTAAAGGGTGGACTTAACTTAACCACTTAAGACCCGGACCAAAATGCTGCTAAAGGACCTTGCCCCTTTTTGCGATTCGGCACTGCGTCGTTTTAACTGACAATTGCGCGGTCGTGCGACGTGGCTCCCAAACAAAATTGGCGTCCTTTTTTCCCCACAAATAGAGCTTTCTTTTGATGGTATTTGATCACCTCTGCGGTTTTTATTTTTTGCGCTATAAACAAAAATAGAGCGACAATTTTGAAAAAAATTCAATAATTTTTACCTTTCGCTATAATAAATATCCCCCCAAAATATAAATAATTTTTTTTTTCCTTAGTTTAGGCCGATACGTATTCTTCTACCTATTTTTGGTAAAAAAAATCGCAATAAGCGTTTACAAAATTAGGGATAGTTTTATTGCATTTTTGTTAATTATTTTTTTTTACTACTAATAGCGGCGATCAGCGATTTTTTTCATGACTGCGACATTATGGCAGGCACTTCGGACAATTTTGACACATTTTTGGGACAATTGTCATTTTCACAGCAAAAAATGCATTTAAATTGCATTGTTTACTGTGAAAATGACAGTTGCAGTTTGGGAGTTAACCACAAGGGGGCACTGTAGGATTTGTGTGTTCCCTGCGTGTGTTTACAACTGTAGGGGGGTGTGGCTGTAGGTGTGACGTCATCGATCACGTCCCCCTATAACAGGGATGATGTGATCGATGTTGCAGCCACAGTGAAGCCCGGGGAGGCCCTTCAGCTCCGGGGACCGATCGCCGCACTCCAGCGTGAGTCCCGCGGTCCCGGAGTTTCGGACCGGGTCACGGGAGCGCGCCGTGGGCGGCCACCCGTGACCCACGGCTGGGTACTAGAAACCAACGTATATATACGTTGATGTGCCCAGCCGTGCCATTCTGCTGACGTAAACGTTCAGTAGGCGGTCCTTAAGTGGTTAAAGGGGTTGTAAAGACAAAAATATTTTCCTCTTGAATTAAAGTCTGACAGTAGCTGATAAAGTAAAAAGTAATGTTTTGCATTATAACTAGGTTGATACCTGTTGAAATCGAGCTGTTTTATTCACCTCCGTCACTCCTGAATCGTTATTCTCACTGACTTCCTGGTTTGCGGTGCGCATTCATTCTTGCTGCATCATGGTCTAATGGGAAATACAGTTCCCATTAGGCTTAGCCCCCATGACTGTGAGGGACAAGAGAGCATCTTCGCGCAGGGCTGTAGTCATAGGGAGGGGGTGAGCACATTCTGCTTTCCACCATGCCAAACAGCTCAGGTGCTGGTGGAAAGCAAGAAGAGGAGAGACAGGAAATGGCATTTTCAAACCTGGATTACTGTATTTTGGAGGTCAAAAGGAAAAACGAGGTAAGTGATATTTAAATGCTCTAGCTTACAGCAATCAATTGATCTAATAAAAAAACCAACCTTTAGTGTTCCTTTAAGTTCAATGTAAACAACTTAAGGTAGGTGAAAAGTGCTGTCTGTTTCCCCACTGGGAATAATTCACTGCCTTTCTTTTTCTCCCTGACACCCATTACTTAGACCCAAATTGTGGGGAAATCTCCAATAATCGGCACACCACCAGCAATACAATCTGAACGGTGGTTCTAACCCTTCCTTCTTTTCCCCTCACTATATGAGCTGCATGACATCCACCATATAGACAGGAAGTAAAGAAATCTGAGCAGAGACACAGACAACACAAAAAATGGCTAATTATCTAATTCTAATCTTTCCTAAAAAGGGGGACCTCATTTTTAACTATTCTCTATGGTATCAAATCCAAAAACAAAGTTTTAGGCTTATGATGTACTTTATATTGAATGAAAATGTATGTTTTGTTCTTCAATTCCCCAGGAATTAAGAACGCTGACAGTCGGGAACTGACGAGGGTGGCTTCTACTCCGTCTGATGACTATTTCTTCTATGTCAACGACTTCAAGATCCTCACCACTCTGCTGCCTCTGGTGTCACGGAAAGTCTGTGTGACCACTGGGGGAACCTACCTGCCTGCAGATGGTAAGTCTCTTCCCTGTTCACTCTGCCAACTGTCAATGGCTTCCCCTCCAGTGACCCGTTGGCTGGGTGTGTTGGGAGTTGTATCTCCTCAATAACTGCAGGGTTTATTCTGGCTTTGTTACTTTCAAGATAAAAGTGGTTTTCCCACCTAAAAAACAAATCCCTGCTTAACGTGTGATCGGGTTGGAAATTGATGGTAAATTCACAAAGAGAATTCTCAATAGGGACACTTGTTCTGATGAGAATTGTTTAAAAGCAATTCCCCTAATTTTACTAAAAATTTGTATCACTTTCTGCTGTGTCCTTGGGGAAGGAACTATTCCATGTTTTATGGATACAAGTGGAAAACCCTTTAAAATATGTTCACAAAATTAGAAAGCAGTTCAATGTGCTCAACAACATGCAATGCCAAGCTGCGGTTTCCAAAGCGAGCAAAGTCCTTTCTTGTATAAGAGAGGTATGGACTCCAGAGAGAGAGATATCATTTTGCCCCCCTGTACAAATCATTAATAAGGCCTCATCTGGAATATGCAGTTCAGTTTTGGGCACCAGTTCTCAAAAAGGATATCGGGGAACTGGAGAAAGTGCAGAGAAGGGCAACCAAACTGATAAGAGGCATGGAGGAGCTCAGCTATGAGGAAAGATTAGAGGAACTGAATTTATTCTCTCTTGAGAAGAGGAGAATGAGGGGGGATATGATCAACATGTACAAATATATAAGGGGTCCATATAGGGAACTTGGTGTTGAGTTATTCACTTTACGGTCATCACAAAGGACAAGGGGGCACTCTTTACATCTAAAGTACAAGAGATTTCATCTCCAAATACGGAAAGGTTTCATCACAGTAAGAGCTGTGAAAGTCTGGACTCCCTCCAGAGGTGGTTCTGGCCAGCTCAGTAGATTTCTTTAAGAAAGGCCTGGATACTTTCCTAAATGTACATGATATAACTGGGTACTGTCACTTATAGGTAAAGTTGATCCACGGAAAGTCCGATTGCCTCTCGGGGGGTTCAGGAAGGAATCTTTCCCCCTGCTGTAGCAAATTGGATCATGCTCTGCTGTTTTTTTTTTTTTGCCTTCCTCTGGATCAACTGTGGGTATAATATTGTACGATATTTTTTTTATTTTTATGGTTGAACTAGATGTGTCTTTTTTTAACCTGACTAACTATGTAACTATGTTTGTAATGTGACACGAGTGAGATCACAGACCCATCAATCTAAGTCTATCTCTTTGTGTTCATTCTCAGCCGCTTACACAGGACCTTCCAACCTGGTTTTCTCTGACGAGACAACAGACTCCCTGAGGATACAATGGACAGCGGCCACTGGACCTGTCACCGGTTACAAAATTGTCTATGGCCCTCTGACGGGTCAAGGGCAGCAGATCCCACTGGAGCTGAGAGAGGTATGTGTTCTTTCTGCCTGGGCAAACTATTATGGGCTCCGAGGAATAATAATATTTAAATGGGTCCTCTTCCATGTATGCTTGTGCTTTATCATACAATTAAGCAGTCATGTGTTAAAGGATAGGTAGGGCCAAAGCTAAGTGCACTCTTTGACCAGTTTTCAGTTGACAGTGGGGTAAAGCTCACAGTTGGCTGGCATCACAGAACCAGTCCAGACTCTAGAGGTATCCTGACTTTAACGTCAGTATGCACCCAGAAGCCTGACCAGGAGCTGGCTCAGCCTCTCAGCGCAAAATCACCCTACTGTAGTGCTATGGCATTCCATTACAATATTTGTGCCGCAGCACATCGTTTTTTTAATTAGTCCCCCTGCAAAATCCCACAAATACCTGTTGATCCAGCCAGTGAAGTCCGCCTTTTTGAGAATTCAGAGCAGAGTTGTCACTCCCATGTAGGCTGTGCCTGCTTACACTAAAGTGGGAGGAGAAGATGTTGAAAGGGCCATGGCTATTAGCATTGTCATTGCTGGTTCATCAGCTAATAACATGTAATTCAGCGCCTGGCCACACCTAGTCCCACCCACTGCTTTCTGCATTGGCAGCACTGCCTCTGTTGCTGAAAACCTCCCACTATGAGCTGCAGTGTCTGGGAGGGGGAACGTTTGAGACACAAATGAAAGAGGATTTGTCTCATTCATGGGAGATAAAGGAAGTTTTTGGTTCAATATATGAGAATGGTGCATTACTAAACTACCTTCAACCACCTTCACTACTAGTTCAAATTTTGTAGAAATATTGGGAATTTCACTGTGTACTTTTTGTGGGGTAGCGAAGGTTCCCTCTTTAGTTTCCTACTAACCAGTGGTCTCTGATTTCCAAGGCCACTATGTACAGAGTCCCTACATACAGCGGAACCTTGGTTTACGAGTTAAGCCCCATACACACTATCAGTTTTCCTGAAGGTTCTTCTCTTCAGGTTTACCAAAACCATGTAGTGTAGTGTAAAACTCTTGAGGTTTGACCTCATATTAGATGGTTTTGGTAAATCTGAAGAAAAAAACATGCAGGAAAACTGATAGTGTGTATGGGGCTTAACGCGGGTAACAAGCGTTTTGAATAGCAAGCAACTTTTTTTTTAAATTCTGACTCGGTTTGCGAGTGTTGTCTCACAAAACAAGCAGAATTTAAGCTAATGGGGTGTACAGTACTGCATTTGACCATAGGTGCAAGGCGCCTGTGACACTCGGAACAGTTCCAAGCTGTTCTAAAATATTTAGAATCACTCGGAAATACTTTCGGAGGGTTGCCGAGATCAGCCGAGCTGTTTCTGAGTATTTCCACCCCCCCACTTCTGTCCACATGCAGTATTGCATGCCATAAAAGTCAATGCAGAGCAAATTATCTTTGTTTCCATTGACTTCAATGGGGAAACTCACTTTGATATGCGAGTGCTTTGGATTACAAGCATTCTCCTGGAACGGATTATGCTCATAATCTAAGGTTCCACTGTACTAATTTACTAACCTATACTATTTAACTCATACACCCATGAAGGCAAAAATGGTCAAAAAGAAAAAAAATCAACCTTGCTCCCTAAAGCCCGTTGGGAGATCACATGACCAGACATTCTCTACGTATCCAAAATGTGAAACGATGAGAGCAATTTTTATAGTTGATTGATTTGATCGGTTTAGTCCTTTTGCAAATGAAAGCTGGTTGAAAGTGGTTAAAATTGTAAGAATGTGTCTTGTGTATGGCTAGAATCTGAAATGCAGACCCTACGATGATGACCCTATTATATCACACCAGTGCCCATATAATAATAATATTATATCCTATAAGACAATTAAGTGATTGTAATTTCTGTCCACAGATCAGCGTAACAGCAGCACAGACAAATACCATCCTTCAAGGCCTCAGAGCCGCAACAGAGTATTCCGTTACCGTCACTGCACTATACGCTGAAAGTATTGGCCAATCTGTCTCAGGCAGAGGGAGAACATGTAAGATGATTTAACTTTGGAAAAAAGAGTTTTGCATGAAGTAGATTTGCATGTAGTATCCTCAAATGAGGGTAAATAGAATGTGTCAAAACTGCCTGTTTGAGAAGCAGATATAATCCTGCAAATGCATTGGCCAGTCTCTAAATCTCAGGTTGCCTGTTGGGGTAGAGGTATCACTTGCGGTGGTGAATTTCGTAAGTGTATTAATTCTGGGCAGTCAGCTTCCTAGCCTATATTTGTGAAACTTGGCTAACACCCTATGAGGGCCACTGGTCCTAGGTTGGCCATCTGCCCACGTATGCCCATCTTTAGAGACTACTAACTGGGAAACTGATGTAAGATTTCGGCACTACAAAGTCTACTCCAGAGATTTTAAATGACAGTTACCACCTGTTAAAGCCATTTCAGATATTCCATTCCCGAACACAAGGCACAGCTACCGACACTCCACAGTCAGGCAAACGAACCCCAATAACGAGACACACAGCTCTGTTTGAGGTTCAACAGGAATAGACCCTTTATTGAGAAATACAGCTCTTTATATACAGTTTAGGATACTGCAGTAACCAAATGAACAATGACCCAACTTCATCCACAACATCACACACTGGTTCCTAACGAGCCACAATACACATCTTTTAGTAGACATACTGACTCAGGCTCCTGAGCTAATTTTCATGAGCTAATTAACTGCAGCTGATGAGTCATACACATGACCTTTAGGCCGTCTGCCAACTTACAATACACATTATCATCAATAGACCTTCACACAATACAAGGTCAATTAGCACAAGCCACAGTGAAATATCCTTAGAAGCCATCCTAGATTTATTTACATTGCAACAGGCAGGCAGGTGGGCTGCAGTCCAAGACATATTCTGCATGTCCATTATTTTCTGGCTCAATCTGTGCCCAGAAGTGACTCCCGTTATACCACCTATGTCTATTAAGCCTTTATAGGCAGAGTTTCAAATTTTGCACCTGCATTTCTTATTTTGCAGCAAGCGCAGCTGGGATATCAAACTTTCGTGTGGCAGAGGCCGGCCCATCCTTCCTCAGGATAGCATGGACCATTTCTGGAGCTGAGCCGCCAACTGGATACCGGCTGACCTATTCTACTAGAGGTGAGTATGTGGCCCCTTGTGTTACTCTATTGTGTTTTGTAATGTCAGGTGGCAACAGGAAGTGTTGTCACTGGCAGGATCTCCAGGTGGGAAACTCACCCAACTTTCCCAAAATGATTTTCTGGAAAAAACTGTATACAGTGGGTCATGACGATAAGCATAGATTTTTGGGTTGACACACACTTTATCCCTTGTTTTCCTTCTAGTGTTGAACATAACCCTTAAAGTGGTTGTAAATCATTATATACAGGTGAAACTCGAAAAATGTGAATATCGTGCAAAAGTTCATTTATTTCACTAATGCAACTTAAAAGGTGAAACGAATATATGAGATAGACTCATTACATGCAAAGCAAGATAGTTCAAGCCGTGATTTGTCATCATTGTGATGATTATGGCTTACAGCTCATGAAAACCCCAAATTCACAATCTCAGAAAATTAGAATATTACATGCAATCAATAAAACAAGGACTGTACATAGAACATTATCGGACCTCTGAAAAGTAGAAGCATGCATATGTACTCAGTACTTGGTTTGGGCCCCTTTTGCAGCAATTACTGCCTCAATGCGGCGTGGTATGGAAGTGATCAGCCTGTGGCACTGCGGAGGTGTGATGGAAGATCAGGATGCTTCAATAGTGGCCCTCAGCTCTTCTGCATTGTTCGGTCTCATGTCTCTCATCTTTCTTTTGGCAATGCCCCATAGATTCTCTATGGGGTTCTGGCCAATCAAGCACAGTAATCCCACAGTCATTGAACCAGGTTTTGGTGCTTTTGGCAGTGTGGGCAGGTGCCGAGTCCTGCTGGAAAATGAAGTCAGCATCCCTATAGAGCAGTGGTTCTCAACCTGGGGGTCGGGACCCCCTCGGGGGTCAAATGATGATTTACCAGGGGTCACCGAATCCTGGGCTGTTCCTGAAGCCCGCATCGCTCTCCCACTGCATTTTTGCAGCCACCCACCAGGGCTTTGTGGAGCATGTGGCCACCAATCTGGGCTGTTCCTGGACCCCCGCAGCCACCCACTCAGCCTCTTTCGCAAGCGCCCATTCAGTTTACAGCATGGCTGGGGGGCAAAGACTAGAGGTCAGCTGACTGGTGAGGAATGTGAAGTGGAAGGGGCTGGCGGAGACCCTATCTCCTGATTTCAGGATAGGCGTCACTGCTACGAGACACCACAGAGCTGGAGACACAGTGAAGCCGAAGACAGTGAGTGACACTGCCTGCGATTATAGTTGCCATTAAAAGGACTCAGGGAGCGCTCAATGTCTGCGGGTTAGGGACATCAATTATTTGTCTCGCCTTGGGTGTTGACGACCCACGCTACAAAAATTATTTTGCTGTTAGGGGCCCCCACAACTTGGGAAATTTTATTAAGGGGTCACGGCCCTAGAGGGTTGAGGACCACTGCTATAGAGCTACTGATAGAGACTTATTGATTTCCTGACACATTTTCTCAGGGTGAATCCCAATTCATGCCGTCTGACCCAAATTAATGATATGAGACATGCAAAATCAGAGAAACTACAAATTTCATATCCTCACCTTTTCAACGTTGCCAGCCAAGAGAGGAACTATAGCCCCCACGGCTTATTTTTTTAAACATACAACATCACAAAATGCATTCTCATTGGTCAACCCATACATTTCACACCCATTTCACATGCCCCCTTGTACTCGGCCTGGGACCCTCATTGGTCAGTTCATACAGGCATAAAAAAGTCCATTGTCAGCTCTTCAAACAGTTCTCTTGAAACAAGACAAAATTCCTTTGGTGGGAGGAAGGCAGGAAGAGAGGAAAGAGAAGCCAAAGACCATCCAGGAATGCAATGGGGGGATGAGAACTTCCTCTTGAAAGTCCATCTGTATGTCCACATAAACCTCAAGTGTAGAGTGAAGGGTTGAAGCTCTGAACATGTTTGAAATGTAATGGAAAAAATGGCATCTGAACAGACAGCTCTCCTTTGTCCTTTTTCCCAATACTGAGTCCATAACTTTTTTCAAAACATAAAATCTGACAAGTCTTTTCAAGGAAAATATACACTTAATTTCAGTGGTTCTAATCATAACATAAGATAAAAAGTTCATTTTATTTCACGTCTACCACACTACGATATTCCAATTTTTTGAGTTTCACCTGTACTGTATACCCATTGAAGGGACTAGCTTTGGGTGATACACAGAGATTAACCTTTTCCTACATGAGTTGTACCACTTTATCTGCAGCCCTCTCTTCTCTACATCTATTCAAATTTTAGAATTCTCAACCAGGGTTCCATAGAACCCTAGGGTTCCTCCAGAGGTTGCAAAGGTTCCTTTAGCAGTGAGCAATTTGGTCTGGACCAACTCCATCCAACCAGAACATTAGGCCTACTGTATCACATACTTGTATGACGTGTTACCAGCACTTTATAATAATCCAGATAAGACCAGATAAAAGGATCGTATATGAGGATAAATTTGTATATACCTCCCTACATATGTACTTTCAAACTGAACATCTACATTGCGTCTCTATTCCTGCCAATTCCTCCCATGGCTATTTGATAAGATGTGTCGGAACGCATCGAACCATAGAGTGCAATTTGCTCAGCAAGACAGTGATATAAAGTGTTGAGAAGACCTATCTGGTGTTAGGATAATGTTCTGAAGGTATCTAGGTGTTTGAATTCTAAAAATAAAATAGATTAGCGCACCTGGAAGGATGCCAGCATCAGCCTGGGACACACCTGTACATGTCTACATCTGATCCTTACATGTCTGCAGCCATAACGTATCCTTCTCCGTACCACACCCTACCGTGGCAATGTATCTCCAACAAATAAAGAATATTCAGCCCCGAGGCTAGCAAAGATACAAGCTTGTGACTCACCAGCAAACACTGCTAGCACAGATCATTTTCATTGCTCCCCTGTGATGCTCAGCTGTATGATGATTGATGGGTGATGCATGACTTCCCGCTCTAACTGTTTTTTTTTTATGTGCAGGGGATGGCAGGGCGGCAGAGAAGACTTTGAGTGGAAGCGCACTGTCCGATACACTTAGTGACCTGAGACCTGACACCGAATACATCCTGGTGCTTTATCCGCAATTCCAAAGGCAAACTGGTACATCTGCCACAATAAGTGGACGCACACGTAAGTATCTTACACAAGTTGGTTGAAAAAAAGGACTCCTGTGCATGAGATTCAATCTCTTATGAAACCAGCATTTCAGTGACAAGGTCTGGTGGTACCCAACTAGGAGAAAATGCCAAAAGGTGCTTTTCCAAGGTGGCTAAAGCCTCATACACTCAATCGGACTTCCATCGGACTTTTCCATGGATTTTGGTCCGAAGGGTGTTGGCCGTGAACTTGTTCTGCATTCACATGGCAGGACATTTTCAGCCAACTTTGACCAAATCACGTGGTTTTTCAGCTCTTTACCGCCACCCTTTGGACTACTTCTGCTATTGTTGTCTGATCTTTAGCAGCATGGCACAGGGTGACTTAGATATATGGGGCCAGATTCTTGTAGATGCCGGCGTAGCGGCCCATAAGCTATTTACATTACGCTGCCGCAACTTACAGGAGCAAGTGCCGTATTCTCAAAGCACTTGCTCCGTAATTTGCGGTGGCGTAGTGTAAATGGCCCGGCGTATCCCCGCGTAAATCAAAAGGGGTGGCTTGTATTTAAATTAAGCGCGAACGAACTGCGCATCAGCCGGCCTTAAAAGTAGGCCACTGCGCATGCTCTGTAGTACCCCGCAAATACATTGGTTGCGACGTGAACGTAATTAACGCACCGCCCTATTCGCGACGAGTTACGTAAACGACGTAAACAACGGAAAAACCCGACGCTGTCCCGACGGCGATACTTAACATGGCATACGGCGGACCGACGTAAGATTACCCCTCATATAGCAGGGGTAACCTTACGCTTACCGAAACAACGTAAACTATGGCAAAGCGGCGCAAAAACGTTCGGGAAGCGGCGGATCGCGCTCATTTGCATATTCGGCGCAGAAATCAAAGGAAACGCCACCTAGCGGCCGGCGTAACATTACAACTTAGATCCGACGGTGTAAGATTATTACGCCAGTCGGATCCTAGCGTAATTCCGGCGTATCATGTTTTCAGAATAGAAAACAATGATACGCCGGCGGGAAATTCGAATTACGCCGGTGTATCTGTAGATACACCGGCGTAATTCTTTTGAGAATCTGGCCCAAGAGGTGCATGGGGAACTGAAACAAGGGTTTCCAAACCTTTCTAAGGGATTCTTGGTTCCACGGGCCCTCCCATCACAGTGGTTTTGTTAGTATAACAATGGTTGAATTTTGGCTCCGTTTGAATTACCGAAGTCTTGGTCCAGCAGAAGGTTAAATCCCATGGGCAACTGTGGTCGTTTTTGACTCACTGGGGAAAAAAGTAGTCTGAATATCTATCTAGATCAAAATATAATGCTATCCTCTAGATCAGGGGTCTAGAGACTTTCTAATTAAGGGACCATTTTATTGTCCTTCATACTTTAGGGGGGCCTTTTGTTGACTTTTATTTAATTGAATGACTTTTATTGAATTGATGTAAAATTATTATAACCTTTTAGTTGCTTTGTATCCACAGGGCGTGTCGATGGGTTGACAGATCTCAATATACAAGATGTGACATCCCAAAGCATGAGGGTCACATGGAGAGGGATCAGAGGTGCCACCGGCTACCGTATCTCCTGGGTATCTGAATCAGGTAATTTGTTTTTAGGATACCCGAAAAAAAAGGTGTTTTTTTTACCAGCACCTCCTTCCTCAGTGGTCGTTCCCCATGTACCTTGGATGGGCTCTGCTCTCTTTTTGGCTTTAGTGCCACTGCGCCGATAAACTGTTTATTCCCGTAATGACCATCCCTACCCACCCCAGCCATGGAAAGCCCATTCTTCTAAAATATTGGTTCAGGTCATAGGCATGCGCACAGGGTGTGCCAGGAGTGCCCAGGCACACCCTAAACACCCAGTGCAGCACAGATTCCTCCTACTGCCCTGGCTCCCATCTCCCCCTGACTCCCTTCTCCACATGCTACGTAGACTTATCCCCTTCATCCCGGAAGAGGATACAGCAGTAGTGGTTGGAACAATCATCAATTCCCAACTCGACTACGCAAACTCCCTCTAATTAGGACTACCAAAATACCAGATTTTGCGTCTACAAGTCGTCCAGAGCCAGACTGATAACAGGTAAAAAAAAATATGGGAACCTATCGCCCCGTCTTGAGGTCCCTCCACTGGCTAGCCGTAAAGGATTGGATCACATTCAAGACGCTCACCCACAAATGCGCACAAGGAAACGCTCCTCAATAATTAAGCGAGATAATTAAACCCTACGTCACCAAACGTGTGCTCCAGTCAACTAACCAAAACCTACTCCAAATCCTCACATCCCGCTACAAATCTAAGGGAGAACGTAGATTTGCACTCCAAGGGCCTCACCTTTGGAATGCTCTACCCACGACCATTTGCATGGAAGAAAACTATCGGGCCTTTAGGAAAAAACGAAAGACCCACCTCTTCTGAAGGATCAGGACGACACTGGATGCAAAGCGCCTTGAGGCGATTCAGTTTGCATTTGTTAGCGCTATACAAGTTATTCATTCACTCACCCCCCCCCCCCCCTCACATCGCAGCCAGCTTCCCTACTCTCCTATCAACTGTTGCTGCTGGGATGTTTCAGGAGTGGGGAAGGGGCCAGTAAATATGTAATTTACCTGCCCCTTCCCTTTCTGAATGAACACAGTGAGCGAACGGTAGTGTGTGTTTGGGCTTTGGGATGCACACCCGAATGCAATAGGCTGCACACACCTGTGGTTCAAATTACAAAATAATGGCCTGGATTCACATACATCGACGCATATATATGCTGCCGTAGCGTATGTGTTTTACGCTACGCCGGCGCAGCGCAGAGAGGGAAGCACAGAACTCACAAAACAAATGCTCCCAACTCTGCGCCGGCGTATCGTATATTCCTAGGCGTAAGTCAGCGTAAGTGGAAGTGGGCTGTAAGTGGGCGTGATACATTTAAATGTAGCGTGACCCCATGCAAATGATGGGGTGAGCTAGACAAGTACTTAAAATGAACTGTGCATGTGTCGTACCTTGGACGCATCCCAGTGCGCATGCTCACAATCACGTCAAAACAACTGGCTGAGATACGTCGAATCACTGGCTACTATGTGAACGTAACCTTTGCACAGCCCTATTCACGTACTACGTAAACGACGTAAAATTTGACGGCGTTCGTTCCCTGGTCCATACCGTTGCATGAGTTGCGCCTCCAATATGGGGAATAACTTTACGCCGGACGTAACCCTTACGCAAATCGCTTAAAACATGCGCCGGGCGCAAGTACGTTCGCGAATCAGCGTATCTCCCTCATTTGCATATTTGCATCGGAAATCAATGGGAGTACCAAATGCGTCAAGCGTAACTATGCGCCCACTATACGCCGGCGTAGGCAAGTTACGTCGGTCGGATGAAGTCAGTTTTTAGGCGTATCTTAGTTCTGTGGGCACGGCGCACAGATACGACGGCGCATATTTACACTTACGTGCCGCATCTCGAGATACGTCGGCGTAAGTGCTTTGTGAATCCGGGCCAATGTCTTCACTTTAAAGCAATACTTTGATAGGAGGGGGGGGGGTGTCTCCTCTGATCATTCAGATGTTTTAATTAAAGTGGTTTCTTTGGTTCTCACCACAAGCTAATAACGGGCAAGAATGTGCATGGCGCCTTTGATAGCAGCAATGTAAAGACTTGCACCACATCGGTGCCAACTGTTGTCTGCTTGGGTTATTGGGCCAAGGCACAAGGGAGTTACCTAGTTGGACGGAATTTTTGGAAGACATTCAAACTGAGATTTTTTTATGGTAGCTAATAATATAATAGGAGTTCAACATGAAAGAACACAAGTGCCCGTCCTCACACAACCTTGTGACGTATCACTCTAGTCCGGGGCCAGATTCAGGTAGAGTTAGGCTGGCGGATCAATGGATCCGCCAGCCTAACTGTCACTTTAAGCCGGCGTTTTTGTTTTCTGTAACCAGAAAACAAGAAACGCCGGGTTGGAGTTCCGATGCGATCGGCGTAATTGAATTTCGCCATCGCATCGTTACTTCAACTTAAAAATGGCGCCGGGGGCGTTCCCGCCGATTTACGCTCAAAAAATATGTTAATGAGCGGAAATCGGCAATTCACGAGCGAATTCGGGCGCGACGCAGTGACGTTACGACGTTTCCGGAAGCGATACGCGGCGCATAGATAAAGCAGCCCCCTAGTGGAGTATCCTATGTTAGGTATAGGCGTCGTCATCGCGTCGGAAAAAAAAAAATGGCGTCGCTTGCGTAAAAAGTTCCTGAATGGGAATGTGACGTCATTGACGTTCATTCACAGAATTTGGAGCATGCGCACTGGGATGCTTTGACACTCGACGCATGCGCAGTACGTTCGCCGCGGGATCGCGCTTAGTTTTAATAATACACGCCCCGTACCCGCCCAATTTGAATTCCGCCGGCTCATTTGCGATGCGCTGCCGCAACTTTAGGAGCAAGTGCTTCATGAATAACAGCACTTTCTCCTAAAATTTCGGCAGAGTAACGTAAATGAGAAGCGTTACTCTGGAGCAAAGATGCTCTGATCTACCTGAATCTGGCCCCGTATGTTCATGTTCGGTATGATATGAAGATGTTCTGGAAAGTTATTTTTTTTCACAGGCAACATTGTTATAAAAACTATTTTACAGCCCTTGTTGAAGTGTGCAATACGAACATACCATTATAGAGAACAGTCACTTGTGCTTTATCTGGGTTGTCCTTTTTTTTAACTGTTTTTTTGGCAGAATGAAATGTAGCAAATTATGAAATGTAGATTATCCCAATGTTCACAGAGAGACGTAGTATTTCACACACTCATTCTAGCCATCTATCTTCCCTCTCTACCCCCTATCTCTCTCTTAGGCCTTTCTTTCCCTCCTCTCTTTCTCCCTTCTCTCTCTCTCTCCCCTCCCCTTTCCAGGCTCTCTTATTCTTTCTCACCCCCTCTCCTGTCTCTCTCTCTCCCCCCTCACTCTTCCCCATCTCTCTCTCTCCACCCCCCTTCTGTTCTCTTGCCCTTTTTCTTTCCCTGCATGTCTCTCTCTCCCCCCCATCTCTTTATCTCCCACCATCTCTCTTTCTCCTGTCCCTCTCCTCTTCCACTCTCGCCCTTTTTCTCTCCCCCATCTCTCTCTATCTCTTCACCCTCTACTGAATGAATGAATGAATGAATGAATGAATGAGAACTTATATAGCGCGGCACATGCGAACTGAATCGCCTACTGTCTCTCTCTCCCCGTCTCTCTCTCTCCCCTCCTCGTCTCTTCCCCATCTCTCTCCCCCTCGTCATCTCTCTCTCCCCATTTCTCACTCTCCCCCCCCCCTCCTTGCCTCTCTCTCCTTGTCTCTCTCTCTCGCCCCCCAGCTCTCACCCTTCTCCTTCCTCGTCTCTCTCTCCCCCTCCTCATCTCTCTCTCTCCCCCTAATTGTCTCTCTCTCTCTCTCTCCCCCCTCCTCGCCTCTCTCTCTACCCTGTCTCTCTCTCTCCCTCCCATATCTCTCTCCCCCTTCCCCATCTCTCTCCCTTGTCTCTCTCTCCCTCCTCCCCATCTCTCTCTTTCCCCCTCCCGTCTCTATGGCCGCGTACACATGATCAGCCATGTCCGATGAAACAGGCCTGACGGACCGTTTTCATCGAACATGTCTGAAGGGATCTTTTATTCTGATGTGCGTACACACCATCGAACCAAAATCCCCTTGGGCCAGAACGCGTGACGTAGAACACACCGACGTCCTGGAAAAAGGAAGTTCAATGCTTCCACGCATGCGTCGAATCAATTTGACGCATTCGCGGGATTTCGATCCGATGGTTGGGCGTACTAACCATCGGACATGTCCGACGGACAGGTTTCCAGCGGACAAGTTTCTAAGCATGTTTAGAAACTTTTGTCTGCTGGAAACCTGTCCGCTAGGCCGTACACACGATCGAACATGTCCGCTGAAACTGGTCTGCGGACCAGTTTCGGCGGACATGTCTCCTCGTGTGTATGCGGCCTTACTTTCTCTTCCCTCTCCATTTCTTTCCCCCCGTATCTCTCTCTCCCCCCCTCCTCGTATCTCCCCCCCATCTCTCTCTCCCTCCCCCTCCTCATCTCTCTCCCCCTGTCTCTCACTCTCCTTCCTCCTTGTCTCCCTCCCCTTTGTCTCTCTCTCCCTGTCTCTTTCCCCCTCCTCATCTCTCCCCCATCTCTCTCTTCCCCTCCTCTTCTCTTCCCCATCTCTCTCTCTCCCCCATCTCTCACTCTCCTCCCTCCTCATCTCCCCTTCCTTGCCTAATTTTTTAACACTTGAACTGTGTGTTTATTTTTTAGGGGAAGACACAAAAGACTTTGATGTCGGTCCATCTATAGAATCCTACTTCATCCAGAACCTCCAATCCAGCACCGAGTACACTGTGTCCGTCAGTCCACTTTTTGGGGCCACAGAGGGGCCAGCAACATCTAAGAGGGTGAAAACAGGTAACATTCAAATGCACCAACAAATAATAACTAGGATATTTATTTCTTAAATGATCAGCGTTATATATCCTGCGCAGTTCCCCGTTATCCAAACTGTGAATTCATGGAACCTGAGGCATCCTGAGCCAGAACAGGGGGTGAACCTGGGAACATTAAAATATATCCCCCCTTAGAAAACAAATGATATATATTGAATTAAAAAAAATATATGTTTTAAAAAAAAGTAAGGTGTGAGTGTCATCTTTTTCAAAAGGTCACTTACAGCTTGACCCTCCTACAATTAGAAGCCAATTGCAGATTACACTGTAATTACTGTAGCAGCACCTGCTGGTGAAATCTGGCATTACACTTCTGCAGGTTGCCAGATTTGAAAGTTATTATACTGACATTGGGTTCATTTGTATAACTATTGTTTAAATATTCTCCCATATACAGCATATATACTGTATATTTGTAAACCTTTTAACCACAATTTTTTTTTATTTAATGCAGTCACAAACCCAAGAGTTTCTTCTCAGCTTCAACTTTATAGAACAGCTGAGGATTGTAGTTTTCCAAAAACGTTTAACATGCCCATTATGAAGGGTTCCAACTTCCTACCATCCCTGTGCTGAATTCCCGGGTCTGCATATTTGCTCTGCCCATTATAAGGCATTCCCACCATTCCTGTGCTGTGATCCTGGGTCTGCACACCTGCTGTGCCCATTATTAGTGATTCCCACCATCCCTGTGCTGATTTCCTGGGTCTGCATACCTGCTCTGCCCATTTTGGTTGGTGCCCATCATCCCTGTGGTGAGTTGCTAGGTCTGCACCCCTGCTCTGCACAATCCATGCTGGATTTTTTTTTTTATATTATAAAGAATAAAACAGAAGTAGCAGGAGCACACAAAGGGTGGGAGGGAAGGGAACACCCAAGTCCCCCAGGTGGGCAGGAACAGCAGGGATTAATAAACCACAAACTTGAATGTGATTTATTTTTGATTCAAGATCCCTTTCCAAAATATATGACCTCTCTATGACCCTCTTCATTGTTAGTCCCCCTTTCAAGCTTACTGATGTTAACGCTTGGTCAGCTACAGGCTGGAAATTTAATGAAGAGGAACAAATCTTTTCTTTACATCTATTATCTCCTTGCAGAGGAGAGGCCAGATTTAAGATCAGTAAATATAATTAGATTACTGGAACTTTTGTTAGGCTTGTGTGAAAAGTATAGTAGGGATAATATTACACAACTGAGTTCTTAAAACACAACTGAAGAATTTTTTAAAGGAAGCTTTGAGGATAGAAATATGGGAACGTGTACTGCAGACTTTTTTTTTAAGGTGTTGGCTTCAGGGCTGTCACTCAGACCTTGGCTCCACTATCTTGTTATATAAACAAGTATGCAGGCCCGGCATGTTATTGTTAAAGGCGACTTCCCTATACCGATAAGCCCCCCACCTGCAAACCCCCACAACTACCTGGTCATGGTTGTTCGGAAGAGGCCCTTATCCTCATTAACATGGGCAAGGCACCCCCTCATTTTGAGGTCATGTGATCTAGTCTGGTTTAGAAGGGGGGCGCACACTCTTCCACCCAACTGATCCAAAGAATATAACTGTTGGGGTATGTTTCTGACACTTGTTGGACGTGAAGAAGGGTATTGGATAAGCTATGAAATGTGTTCAGCATTATAATTGCTATCACTTTTCTGCTTTTTGACTTAGAGCTACCCTTCTTATCAGTTGTCAGGAGAAGAACGCTAGTGCCTTTTGACCGGTGGGCGGGACATGGGGTAGAGGGGCGGGCTTAGGTTGGGGCGCTGGTTAGTATTTTCCTGATGTCATTAGATGGGAACAGTGGGACCTTTTCCTCCGAGGCTGAATCTGGCCTGGTTTAGCAGGCTTTCTCCCGATTGACGGCAGGGCTCTCCCTAAGTTCTAATGCCATTCTGATTTGAATGAGGCTGCATTTGTCTGGCTTGGGGCTGGGAGACACAAGAAGCTCCCAAATGATGTTCCCCCTGGGAATGGCATCAGGCACAGCAGGCTAGTCACATCAGGTAGGTACCTCAGATGGATCACAGCAGGCAGGACAAGACAGAAGGTGTAGTCAGGAGTCGCGGCTAAGGTCAGAGTACCAGTGGTCAGCAGACAGGGGATCAGAGACGTGGTCAGGTAGGCCGAGGTCACACACAGGGTTGGAGACAGGAGTAGATCCTATAGATCCAAGCCAGGGCCAGAGCCAGGAATAAGACAAGAAAAATCCAAGAGCAAGCTGGGTCAGTAACGAGTAGTTCAATAGTACAAGCACACAGGGTCACGTGTATAAGGAAGCTGAAGACCAGTCAGAAGAGGCTGCATGCATCTGTCATTCCTTTAAAGGCCAGAGGGCGCCAGAATCTACCGCGAGCAGTGCGTGCTGGTGCGCAAAAGCACGCGCCGTGGCGCATATGCATGCGCCCGTTCTCTTCCCTTGTGTGTGCACGCTTTTCTCTGCAAATGAGCACAACCATGTTGAATATTGCCCATTATGCCAGGTCTCTGGGCAAATCTTGTCTGGCTTGTTCCCTGACAGGCACCAGTCCAATGCTGTCTTCAAAACAAACCTGATAATGTCTATATGTGGATTTTTTTAACACGTAGGTAGCTGTAGGATTGTTTTTGTCATTACTAAAGATCTGCATTGTACCTCTTTGCCCAGATTCAGGAATTGTTCAGGAGTTGAGATCATTTGCCAACAGTCCCACCTCAATCCAGGTGAGGTGGAACCTCATCCCAGAGGCTACCGGCTATAGGCTGGAATGGAGGCAAGCTCGAGGTAACAGAAGGGCACATTCATTTGGTAAAGTAAGGTATGAGCAGGACAACGGGTAAAGGTATTAACCACAGACCTGACTTCTAGGTGGTCCTAAGGCTCCACAGCTTGTGAATCTCCCCACTACCACCAATCAATATGAAATTACCAGGCTGCGGCCAGGAACGGAGTACCGTATAACCCTCTTTACCTTGTATGATGGCAGAGAGGTGGCAACTCCAGCAACCACCGATGAGACTGGTGAGTCAAGCCGAACCTGACGTTTTACGAGCGGTTGATCAATATTTCTCTGCAGAGCAGTGTTCATTTTGATGTCAAACTTCCATTTAGCTGTAGTCATAGTCCTTTGACTAAAATGCCACTTCAGTTTTAGTCATCAGTATTGTTATAGTCGTATTTTAGTCGACTAAAATTTATTGGGTTTAGTTAAAATGTAATGAATTATTTAGGCATTTTTCTAAAATTTCCAAACTCATTATATACTCCTGGAGTAAAAATCTAATAACATGTCATTATTTATGGTAGGGAAAATTGCACTTAAGACACAGATTTAGCCATTGTGATATATAAAATCCCCTTAGCGCCGACCATACTCACATAGGCGGCCTCGGCTTTTAGGAGTTATTCTGGGATGATGCCTGCAGCAGCAGGCATCATTCCGGTACCGTTTATGAGGGCGGGCGGTCGGCTTTTTAGGGATAACAACTGATGCTGCTAAAAGCGGCTTGGTTGTTATTCCAAAGGGGCGGAGCCCCCTCTTGCCGCTCTTTCCGGGCCTTTCGTTACCCAGGGAGACCTGAGCCACGATTTGACACTTCCCGCTGGCTAGAGTGAGACTGAAACAAAGCTGGAAATGGTTTTGTTCCAGTCTTTTATGTAAACACACTGAATCAAAGTCACAACATCGCTTCCGGCTTACTCGGTTGTCAATGGCACCGATTGTAAAAATACTACAGTATTCAGAATCACAGTTTTTGGTGATCTGAATACTTTGACAGGCAAAGGAGGGATTTGGGGACTTATAGACTTCAAAGAAGTATTTCATTCATTCACAACCTCCTGACTGCATGCCTGCGCTAAGGGCAGATGGCTTCAGAGAACTTAATGCCACATGAATTATCTGCCCTTACTCAAGATGGCCGCATCTACAAATGCTGGGGGGGGGGGGGGGCTGTTTTTCAAAGTGATTTCTCAACAAAATGAAACATGGAGATGGAGATGGAGATGAATGGGTAAGTTTGCTTTGAATATTAAAAATGAATGAAATATCGTTTTTGGAATGTGGCGCTCAGATGCAGTGAAGTTCCACTTTAAAAGACAAGCTGTAAACTGGCATCACTATTGTTTTAGTATTTACCTCCTGCTAGCTTAGGTTCCTGCCATTCTTTTTTTTTCTTTTCACCAAGGTGTCGTCGGTACAGTTACCAACTTGCGTCTTGTAGATGTCACTGGCAAAAAAGTGCGTTTGGCGTGGACGGCGTTGGCGGGTGCTACGGAGTACAAGGTGGTGATTCGCAGCAGTGATGGTAAGGATGGTCATGTACTTGGGTTTTTACCCAGAAAGAGAAAGATGATGTCAAGAACCACAAATCAGTGCAAGAAAACTTAAAGGATAAGTTAATTTCTTTAGAAAAAAGTAATAAATGCACACCTTTTTTGCAGGTAAAAATGTGCATTTATTATTATTTTTTTTTTTTTTTAAGTTCACTGGTGCCATGCAGGCCTCCAGCAGATCTGCCAGTGTATTTGCTTGCCCGTACATCCTGAGTGACGTAGGGGAGCGAAGTCCCGCTCAGCCACGTTTTTTTTTTTAAATTGTGACAGCTATTAAGGGTAGAAGTCCCCTGGTAGCTGTCCGATCAGGGATCAGAGAGGTGCGGGAGCCGGTCCATTCGTAACATGTTATGTTTTACACCCTGAACACGGGTGTAACATGAAACATTTCAGTATGAAGGAAGATGTCCACGTGACTGCACATCCATGTCATCCCAAGGTTCCCATGACTACACTACAAGGGGTTGAGCAAAAAGCGTTGCGGCGTACTGAGATATCTTAGAAGCCGAGATGGGCTCCCTCCTAACCAGCACTCCCAGAGGCGGATATTAAGGATTGATACCCCCTTAAATTTTTCCGTAAATTCATAGATTTGAAAATTTGAAAATCAGAATATTTTTTTTTTTTAAATCTGAATTATGTGTTACACCCTAAACACAGGTGTAACATGTAACATCTCAGTATAAAGGAAGATGTCCCTGTGACCGCTCATTCATGTCATCCCAAGGTATTATAGTAAGTGGCAACCTCAGCCTGGACTCTGGCCAGACCACACCCCCAATGTGTTTCGCTCAGCCCCTCAAAGCTTAGTCATGAGGTTCCCATGACTACACTACAAGGGGTGGAGCAAAAAGTGTTGCGGCGTGGCCTGGCCGAAGTCTAGGCTGAGTTTGCCACTTACTATAATAACTTGGGATGACATGGATGAGCGGTCACAGGGACATCTTCCTTCATATTGAAATATCTTAGAAGCCGAGATGGGCTCCCTCCCGACCAGCACTCCCAGAGGTGGATGGGCACCCCCTTCAGTGAGCCTGAGCGGCACACTATACAGGTCTCTTGTGTAACATGTAACGTCTTATTAAAGGTGAACTTATACTTTAAATTAGCCTTTCTCAACCTTTTTACTGCTAAGGAATCCTACAAATAATTTTCAGGTCTCGGGGAACCCCTGATAAAACCCATTCATTGGGGGTCAGTGGGAACAATGCCCCTTACTTTGGTGGTCAGTGAGAAGAATGCCCTCTTTTACAGTAGTGGTAAGAATGCCCCTCTCACAGAGAACTATGAAGATCATTGGTGTAATACCACCGGCTCCTCCAAGTGGAATTGACTCAGAACTATGTAGACACTATCAAACAGGAGGTAAATTGGCCACAGCTCAAGGAACCCCTAGCCACCTCTGGAGGAACCCTGGTTGCTTTATAACTTTTAGAAAATAATTTGAAAAAAATCCAATTTGTTTCGGGGGGGTCTGAGCACTCCCCCTTCTTTAAGGCTTCGATGTCATACATATAGTTTTATAAGGATATATATAGCACAATTAGTAGACTGACTCTAACGGTTAATTGAGTGCTACAATATCCAAAATTTCCTTATACAGAACACACTTGTGCAACAAACGCTCCGACTTTGGGAGCTCCTGTCACATGACGTGTATAAATCAATGGTTTCCTATGAGAGCCGACTTAACTGGTCCGACACAAGTCACTTTAAGAAAGATTCCTGTACTACTTTGGTCTGACTTCGATCCTACTTCAGCCCATTGAATATTATTAAAGTCGGATCAAAGTCGGATCCTTGTCCTAACCATCCGACTTGTGACATCCGACATGGTTATTACTAGACATGTGCACTGCTGAAAATGTTTTCCTTTCATTCGTTCAAATTCGGGAAATTCAAAAATTCAAAGATTCGAAAATTTAGGAATTCATTTTCAAATTTGAAAATCCGAAATGTCTAAAGTTCAGAAATCTGAATTTTTGGAAATTCGAAAAATCAGAAAATACGAAAGTATAAAAGAAAATTTGAAATAATAACTAACTAACTAATAATAACTAACTATTAAATTATAGGTATTGGAATTTCCTTTCAAATTTGGCTGTTAGTGAATGTAACTAATACAATTTTTTTGAAGTTACGAATTAGCCGAAATAACGAATGCCACATCTAAACAAATGGAGCGGAAGCAATTAATAATAAATAATAATAATAAAAAGTAATTTGTTACGTTTCATTTGATTAACACTCATGGCAGCTGAGGCTACCATGCATTGCACAGGGTGATTAGGGTATGCCCAGGCACATCTGGCACACCCTGTGTACATGGCTATGGTAGGACCAAAGTAGAACCAAAGTAGGACCGATGTAGGACTGATGTTCCAGGGCAAAGTAGGATGACCGTCTTAAAACAGTCATGTAGTACCAGTGTGAACCCGGCCTCAAGGTGATACAGTGCTAGTTTGCGCCGGTCAGCAAACAAATCACTTACAGTGTAAAATTTAAAAATTAAAAAATCTCTTTCAGGGTCTTTTGAAAGAACGAGACGGGTTCCGGGCAACCAAAACACGATTGAAATGAACAGTCTTGAAGAAGGTGTGACATATGAGGTGTTTGTATCAGCGTTGATTGGACGAAGGGAAGGCTCGCCCGTTTCCATCACTGTCCAGACAGGTAATTTTGGAAACAAGAATGGCTGCACCTTATACAATTTACCAAAACCATAGGAGGTCAAACCTAAACACTTTCAATGCGTATGCAATCAGGCAGGCCATTGTACTACATAGTTAAAGGTAAAATGAAAGGAAATTGAGCAAAAAAATAAATGTATAATGTGTCAATTAACCACTTCAGCCCCGGACCATTTGTCTGGTTAAAGACCGGGCCACTTTTTGTGATTCGGCACTGCATCGCTTTAACTGACAATTGCGCGGTCGTGCGACGTGGCTCCCAAACAAAATGTACTTTTTTCCCCCCCTACAAATAGAACTTTCTTTTGGTGGTATTTGATCACCTCTGCAGGGTTTATTTTCTTTGCGCTATAAATAATATATATATACAGCAATAATATACAGTATATCAGGGGCGGACTGACAACTCATGGGGCCCCCGGGCAATAGAAGATTATGGGGCCCTTGGGCAATTGAAGATTATGGGGCCCCCAGGCAATAGATTATGGGGCCACACACTATACATACACACACTGATAAGGTACTGGAGAGGCAGGGCATCCGAAAGGATGTCGGTAAGGCACATTTCAGGGACAGGTGTAAAAAAAAAGACAGATTTTTACATACTGTCCCTGGTTTTACTGAGGCTGGCAACCCTGACACCCTGATGGGGACCCCTAGCGGCATGGGGCCCTCGGGCAATGCTCGAGTGCCGGAATGGTCAGTCTGCCCTTGCAGTATATATATATATATATATATATATATATATATATATATATATATATATTTATTTATTTATTTATATATACTGTATATTATTGCTAAATATTATTTAAATAAAAAAATACTAACATATTGTCATGATCATCATTTTTAGGTAGTATTTTTACACTGTTTAAGTCATTAGATGGTTGATTGCAGCTTTCCCCCCTAAATCCCCAATTGTCTTTATTCTGTTTTATGTGATAGAATCATTGTCAGTTGGCTCTGTGACAAACCTTCGTGTCCTAGAAGTAAGAAGAGAGCGAATCCGATTGGCCTGGAGAGGAGTAGCTAAAGCGACAGAATACAGAATCCTGATCCGAAATTCCGAAGGTGAGTTTCAATTTTTCTTTAACAACAGTTAGGGCTCTTTCACACGGGGCGGATCAGTAATGATCCGCCCCGTGCACCTCCGCTTGCTCAGCGGGGATCGCTCTGTTGATCCCCGTTGAGCCGGCGGATGACAGGGCGGTTCCTGCACACTGTGCAGGGACCGCCCTGTCTTTTCTCCGCTCTCCCCTATGGGGGGATCGGATGAACACGGACCGTCTGTCCGTGTTCATCCGATCCGATATGCCAGACAGATGAAAAAGTAGGTTTTTCCTCCGTCACACTTTGGCAGATTGGAGCGGGTCGGATGTCAGCGGGCATGTCACCGCTGACATCCGCGGCTCCATAGAGGAGCATGGAGCGCCCGTTCAGGTCCACTAAAAAAACTGGCAGGCGGATCTGAACGGGCACTCCATGTGAAAGAGCCCTTACACTCAAATTACAGAACACGGCGGCAGAATTAATTTTGTCTTGTAATTGGTAGTCTCAAGGGCATCCCAAGGGCATCATGATGTCTCCTTGCAGCCTCTTAAGCTCTTGTCTTTTAAATGATAAAAGCCATTCTGTCTTTAGTTTGGCGTTTTTTTTTGTTAGTTTCATTTATATATCTTGTTGTTAAAACTAAACTCTGGGATTATTAAAAAAAATATCCTTACAGTGGGCCCGCACACTACAAGGGTTAAAGTGGAGGTCCGGTGTTTTTTTTTAAGTCAGCAGCTGAAGTATATATATATATATATATATATATATACTTCAGCTGCTGACTTTTAAAATAAGGACACTTACCTGTCCAGGGCGCCCGCGATGTTGGCACCGGAAGCCGACCTCTCCCTCGGCCCTCAGATGCTGCCGCCGCCATTTTCGGTAAGGGAATCAGGAAGTGAAGCATTGCGGCTTCACTTCCTGGTTCCCTACTGCGCATGCGTGAGTCGCGCAGCGCGATCCGAATGGTCCCTGCTGTGGCCTGGGACCTGTGATGGGGGGGGGGGGCAGAGGAGGTGCCGGACGTGGCATAGATAGCCGTGATAATGTGGCTATCTATGCCTGGAAGTGGGAGCAAATACCTGTATTTGTCCTGTTTACAAACAGAGAAAAGTAAATCCCAATTTTCGGGTGGTTCCCAGAAAAATAGAAGAGAAATCTTTTACTTCCCCAAGGGATGCCTTTTAATTTGCAGGGTGTCCCCCTCACTTCCTGTTTTGGCTATGGGACAGGAAGTGAAGAGAAATCTCCGCAATAGGATACAGATGGCAAAAAAATAAACTGACAGAGATTATAACCCTTCCTTACTCTATCCAAATTGAGAAAAAAAAAGGTTTTGCCTATAGTTCTACTTTTGAATGGGTGGAGAGTCTCTTCTTTAAGCCATTCAGCCATCTGGAAAGAGCAGTAAAGCAAAACCTTTGTGTAGCACTGCAAAACAGGAAGCAGAGACTCCAGCCCTGTACACACGGGCCAGAACCTCGTCAGGAAAAAAACGTTTTTCCTGACGAGATTCTTGGCAAGAATCTCTTGCCACCCGAGTGTACAGACACTCCTTTCAAAAGAACATTGTTTCTTTTGGAAGGCAAGAATGCGGTGACGTCATTGCGTACGACGAGCATTTTGCTGCACTCTACTGCACTCTACCTATGCCTAGGAAGCTACCACGCATGTGTCAAAGTAATTTCGAGCATGCACAGGTTTCCACGGCGACAGGTAAGTATACACATTTCTCGTCGAGATTTTAGGCAGTTTCCTTGATGAGAAACCTGAAAGCCTTGTACATTCAGGCCTCGTACACACAACCGTTTTCCTCGACAAAATCCATCAAGAAAAATGCTGGCAGAGCTTTTTTGCCGAGGAAAACGGACGTGTGTATGTTTTTTGTCGAGAAAACTGTCGTGGATCTCGACGAGAAAAAAAGAGAACATGTTCTCTTTTTTCTCGTCGGGAGTCTCAATTTCCTCGTCGTGTTTCTCGTCGGGCTGGTTTACGACAAAAAACACGTTTGTGTGTATGCTTAGAAACCCACGCATGCTCAGAATATAGTATGAGTCGGGAGCACACCTTCGGTAAAAGTAGCGTTCGTAATGCAGATAGCATATTCGTCATGCTGTAACAGACTGAAAAGTGCGAATCGTCTCTCACCAAACTTTTACTTAACACGCAGTAACATGAGATTAGTAAAAGCAGCCCCAAGGGTGGCACCAGTGGAATCAAACTTCCCCTTTATAGTGCCGTCGTACGTGTTGTACGTCACCGCGTTTGAGAACGAAGAGATTTTGTCTTGACAGTGTGTACGCAAAGAAAGCTTGTCAAGATTCTCGACAAGCCTGACAAGAAACTCGTCGAGGAAAACAACGTTTCATTTACAACGAGATTCTCGGTCGCGTGTACGAGGCCTTACGCTCGGTTTACTCGGCAAGAAAGCTCTGCCAGCAGTTTTCTTGCTGGTTCTTGCCGAGTAAACCGAGCGTGTGTACGGGGCTTCAGGCTGGTGATACACCAGTAGAATGTTCGCAGAGATATTTTGAAGAATCGTTGTAGGATTCCATCTTGCCATCAAGTCAACTAATTATGTTTGAAAGCCAATTCATTTCTTCCAGATGCTACTTAAATAGAATTGCAGACATATAAAACAATCACACTGAAACTAATTTTGTTTGTTCACAAAAACATTTCCATCTTGCTTCTTTGAATTTTCTCATCCCTAGAATAGAAAATGATCGATTATGTGTATATCCCGGTGTTATCAGTCATTGTAGAAAGCCTGGAGTCTCTGGCTGCAATGAAATACGGGGAACTTATGTATTTAGCTTTAACTTTTGTTGTGTATGTTTACCCCTAGATGGGACGGAGAGAAGCCAAGTGATTCCAGGAGATCAGACAACCTTTGACCTGACCGATATGCAGGAAGGCATCACGTATGTCGTGAGGGTGACTGCAGTGGTGGGGACGAGAGAAGGATCACCTGTGACTATCAACGTCAAAACAGGTTTGACTCAATGCTAACTTTGCAATTCTTTATTCCAACCTATGAAGCCCTCAGCCAACATGTACACTATTACTTCTCTTCATCAGTCTTCCCATGTCCAACTTATGGCTTTAGGATTTCTCTCATGTTGCTCCCTTTCTCCGATACTCCTTTCCTTATCCCATTAGATATTCGGCAAACTCTTTTTGAAAACTCTCTCAAAACACATATTAAAACTCATCTTATAATCCTGTTTTTTTTCCATATGCTTGATAAATTTGTCCTCTTGTCTGTGCAATGTTAGGGTCACAACCTGTTAGTTGAAACCCCAAATATGGTACCTTAATACATTTTAGGATCCCCAGACTGTTACAGATTTGGTTAAAAGGTATTTTTTTTTGGCACATTTTGGAGAGTTACACCACCTGGCAGTTTGTACTGACATACTATTGTTTCTGTCGATTTGTCTTATTTTATTGCAATACCAATAAAAAAAGATTAAACAAATGGGGATGGGAACACCAGGAACTTACCAGGTGGACAGAACAAAGTCGTAAAATTAAAGGCTGGGGTATTTCACTCTCCAAGAAACAGAAGAAGCCAGGGATTGACTCAACCTACCTGACTCAACCCATAGCTAAAATATCATACTTGGGATGATCAGCACTTTACTTGTCAAGGTTTCATTGGGAAAAACATTTGATGGTCTCAATGGTAAACCGATATTCAGGGGTCCATGGAAACGTTGGGATTTTTCTGTTTTTAGGTTCTGCTTGTAATGCTTGTAACTTACAACTGTGAGCGAAATCTGGCTGTATGCAGAGCACACAAACAGATATCGTGTCTTTAATCGTATTAGTAACACATTTCGTCTTAGTGAAATAATCCATCTTTGAGCTAAAAGGTTCACTCACCATTCATCCCCTTCCATTCATTCAATAACAAACCATCAACACCTGCTTGTTCTCATCTCGGCATCATCACAAGACCCCCACACAGAGTCCTTTTATTATAAAAAAAAGCCTTCACAGACCACAGCTGATTGGAGGAGATCACAGCATGTGACCATAGTAAGTGATGTCACAGCATGTGACCTCCTCCATGGTAAGCCAGGACACAGCATGGGGGCTCCACACAGCAAATTCCCATATATGGATGGGACAATATATGCCAACCCTTCCGACAGGGATACATACAATACATGAATACAACATAATACAACAACAGCATGATACAATAACGATACAGTAACAATTCAATAACCAATGAACACAGTTCCTGATGAGAGGAGCCTATCTGCAAGTGTATGCTCACATCACAAAACAGTGTTGACCAGGCACCGCGAGATGACAAGAGCGCACATCGGCTAAACCGACAATGCACTTGCAGAGTGGACGCATCCCACAGGCGAATATCTGTGCATGACAAAGGGGCCCTTTCTCCGGCCGACACCCCCACTCCACAAACACCCTTCTGCAAATCAGTGTATCTCAACCAGTCTCAGTCCGCCCCATTCAGCTCTTTGGAGCGGGCTGCGGTAGAACCAACAATGGGTGACACTATGACAATACACATTAAATACATCTTCATGAAATTTCCACAACACAACACATCTGCTTAATTTCTTATTGTTCCCATTTTTTTATTGTTTCCTTTTTTGTTTCCATAAATGCATGTATTGATAAATGCTAGTATGATGTTGCTGGACTACATAAACCAATCGATGGAAATCAGTGATACAGTGGAACCTCGGATTACGAGCACAATTTGTTCCAGGAGAATGCTCATAATCCAAAGCACTCGCATATCAAAGCGAGTTTCCGCATTGAGTTCTATCGCATGCAATACCACATGTGGCCAGAGGTGGGAGGGCATTAGAGAGCCTGGAAAATACTCTGAAAGGCTCGGGGACAGCTCAGCTCAACTCGGAAAACGTCGAAAAGTATTTCTGAGTTTTTCCTAGTATTTCCATGTATTTCCAAACGGCTCCGGCGCCCCCCGCTCCTCCCACCTCTGACAAAATGCGGTACTGCACACTGCTGTGGCTTGAATCCTGCTCGTTTTGCGAGACAACACTGGAAAACCGAGTCAGGATTTTTTTTTAAAAATGCTCGTATTGCAAAACGCTTATTAACCGCGTTACTCGCAATCCGAGGTTTCCCTGTATTAATACTTCTGAAATTCCTATAATGGAGATTTTTTTTTCCTCTAAATGTTATGCTTCCTGTGATTACAGCGGAAGTAGGTATTGGTGGAGTGGCCAACCTTCGAGTGACGGAGACAACAGCCAACAGAATCCGCATTGTCTGGACTGGGATAGCAAGAGCTACAGGATACAGAGTTCGATGGAGACTAAGTGATGGTAGAATCAGAATTACATTTTTTAAATAAAAAAGTGATTATTCATAAAGTCATAAATATTTGGGCATTTTTATTCTTCACATAAGACACGTTAAGGCCCCTTTCACACAGGGCAGTGGAGATGCATTGGCGGTATAGTGCCTCTAAAAATAGCTATACCGTTCCCGCGGGATTTGGCCGCTAGCGGTGCGGTATTAACCCCTGCTACCGGCCGAAAAAGGGTTGTTATGCTGGAGGAGCGGGAGGGGACATCCCCCCTCACGCCGCCTCTTGCCGCTCTGACCGAGCCTCCCGTCCCACCTGGAGACCCGATCCTCCTGTGTCCAGGCACAGACTGAAACTAAGCAGTAAACGGGTTTGATTCAGTCTCCGCAATCTTTACACAGAAGTGACGTCATGACGTCACTTCCAGGTTTCTCAGCTGCCAATGGCGCCGGATTTAAAAAAGTACACAGTATTCAGAATCGACGTTTTCGGCTGCAGGCATCATCCCGGTATAACACCCGAAAGCCGAGGACGCATATATGCGTACGCTCGGCGCGAAAGGGATAAGGTGAAGCTCCACTTTTCAAAGAATACCCAATCACATGCAAGGAAAATGAAAAAAAAAAAAAAAAGCAGTGTTTTTGCTTGCATATGAATGGATGATGGAAATTAGCAGAACTTCCCCTCATTTCCAAAGCTCTGAAGCAACTGCACTTGCAGAATGCACACTCTACGTGTCTTTAGTAAATCAACCCCCATGGAATAACATAAAGCAGGGGTCTCCAAACTATGGCCTAAGAGCCACATCTGGCCCACTAAAAAAAAAAAATATTTGGCCCTCGGCTAGGGTCAGTGGAGTGACTTCAATGTGTAAAATTAAGGTTTACAGTGGTTCTTAAGGCAGAATTATTATTATTTTTTAATGCAAAGGTGCCAAACTTTTACAACCTTGATATAAAGTGTTGGAGTTGGCTTGCCCAAATACATTCAGTAATTTTGTGGCTAAAAGTGGTTGAAATTGCCCTACCATCGCCATGTGTGTGGTGCCAATGTCGGTCAGTTTCAGCTACTTCCAGTGCCGATCCTGACCTTACTGCAGTCCTCCTTCACTTACCTAATCCTTCCATTTTGCTTTTAAATGTCCTTATTTCTTCTGAGAAATCCTCACTTCCTGTTCTTCTGTCTGTGACTCCACACCGTAATGCGAGGCTTTCTCCCTGGTGTGGAGAAAGCCTCTTAAAGGGGAGGGGGCAAGCAGGAGTGTCAAGACGCTCTCTACTTTGCAGATAGAGAAAAGAGCTGTGTGTCAGTGGGCGTCCTGACACTCCTGCTCACCTCCTCCCCCCTCAAGAGGCTTTCTCAACACCAGGGAGAAAGCCTTGCATTACTGTCTGGAGTTACAGACAGAAGAACAGGAAGTGAGGATTTCTCAGAAGAAATAAAGACATTTAAAAGCAAAATGGAAGGATAAGGTAAGTGAAGGAGGACTGCACTAAGGTAAAGGAAGCTATTTAGGGAAAAAAACGTTTTCTTTTACAACCCCTTTAAAACAATCTACCAGCCACAAGTTTAAATGACCACCAGAATACATACAAGATCAAAACTGTGCAGTAAATTGACAGCTCAATACAATTTATTGAGAGTGAATCAATATCAGAAAAAAAGAAAAATATGGCAAAGCCTGATTTTGCCATTGGGTTTGATTAGGGCAATTTCAATCTCATGTCCTTGCTGTTGATCAAAACCACCATTTCATGTGTTTGATACCTTTAAATAAAAAAAAAAATGAATGTATTCAAAAGGTTTTTCTTCCTGTTCATAAGGTCGGGAGATCGTAAGAACCCTTCCAGCTGGGGCAACATCATTTGACATTGATGAACTGCAAGCAAACACAGTGTATGTCATAGGGGTGACCGCCCTTGTCAGTAACTCAGAAAGCAGCCCGGCGACCGTCACGGCGCGCACAGGTAAGTCGACTTTTAACGGCACGGTAGCAAAGTTTTGTGCTAAGAACTTTAAAGTACAGTATATCAAAAGCCAAAACTTTTTGTTTTGTATAAAACCCCAGTCAATTTTATGCCATCTGTATCTTACTGAGGAGATTTCTCCACATTTTCTGTCCCATAGACCCAATAGGAAGTAAGATGATATCTTTAAAAAATTAGAAAACTTCTCTCTTAAGCCTCATACACACGATCGGACTTCTATCGGACAAATCTGCGGATTTTTGTCCGAAGGGCGTTGGCCGTGAACTTGTTCTGCATACAGACGGCAGAACTTTTTCAGCCAACATACACAAAATTACATTGTTTTTCAGCTCGTTAGCGCCACCCTTTGGGCAACTTCTGCTAATGTTGTCTGATGGTTAGCATTGGTTAGGAGCATGCGTGTTTGTACTTTGGAATTTAGCACAATGGATTTGTGTACAAACGATCGGAACACATTTGTTGTCGGACAATTTGAGAGCATGCAGAGCCAACATTTGGTGTCGGAGATTTCGACAACAATTGCCCGATGAAGCATACAGACGGTCGGATTATCCGACAAAACACGTCCATCACACAATTGTTGTCTGAATATCCGATCGTGTGTACGGGCCTTTAGACAGTCACCACCAGAACAACTCCATATTGGAACATTTTACCATTATCCCTGTTCTGGTGACTCAACTTTTTAAATTTCCCCTCACTTTTAGTCCCAGTGAAAATGGCCATCAGGACAAATAAAGAGAAAAACACTGCACCATGCTCGGACCATCATTTGCATGGGGTCACGGCCACTTCCACCTACGCCGGCCTGCGCCTTCGAAACCTACACCACGCCGACGCAGCGTTGGGAGCAATAGCTTGCTGAATGCAGTGCTTGCCTCTCCGCGCTGCGTCAGCGTGGTGTACAGCGTTTGCGCTTCGGCAGTGTAATATGCGCCCAACTCTCTGTGAATCTGGGTCAATGAATCTCCCCAGCAGTGATACCGACAACAAGATGTTCTAGCCCTTCCACAATCTATCCAAACCTAAACCTATAGAGGGCTGGTGTCTTCTAAAGCCAATCATAGTTCATTATCACAAATTATGTAAGGCCGTGTACACACGACCGAGAAACTCGACGGGCGAAACACAGCGTTTTCCCCGTCGAGTTCCTTGTTCGGCTGTCAAAAAACTCGTCGAGCCAAATTTTCCCATTGCCCATCGAGGAAATAGAGAACATGCTCTCTTTTTGGCTCGACGAGTTCCTCGACAGTTTTCTCGGCGAAAAGTGTACACACGGCCGGTTTTCTCGGCGGAATACGTCTCCCATCGAGTTTCTGCCGAGAAAAACGGTCGTGTGTACGGGGCCTAACACAGCAACTGGGGATTATTGGAAAGCACTGCATCAATGATGACCAACTTTATCCTTTTTAGAATAGTCGTATGTTTTTTTACTTTACTTCTCGCCTGATAATCTGTATAGAAATGTGTAAAATAGTGGTTTTACTTTGTAGTACCAACCCTTGTTAGTAATACTTAGAGGTTCTGAGGAAGGAAGATCCCTTGTTAGCCCATCTTGTTTCCATCTGACACTTTGTTATTCTCATCTGATCTCTGTAGGAATTGACACGGTAGAAAAAGTCACCAATCTGAGGGTTCAGAACCTTGGGGAAAACACCATACGTGTGGAATGGAGCCCGGTCCTCAGAGCCACGAATTACCGGATTACCTGGAGACGTAGAGATGGTAGGTCCATCCTTCTCTACTTTGTCAATGCTGGTCTTTATGTGTCCAGCTCACAAAATTTCAGAAGGTAAGGTGTTTAAGATAACAGGACCAGGGGCGAACTGACCATTCGGGCACTCGGGCATTGCCCAAGGTCCCCATGTCACTAGGGGGCACCTTCAGGGTTGCCAGCCTCAGTAAAACCAGGAATAGTATGTAAAAATCTGTGTTTTTTTACATCTGTCCCTGAAATGTCCCTTACCGAGATCCTTTTGGTCTAAAAATCCCAAGATTATAGCTGCTCCGCCTCTCCAGTACCTTCTCAGTGTGTCTATGTATACTGTGTGTGTATATTGTGTCTGTGTGTGTATACTCTGCATGTATACTGTATGTGTGTGTGTATACAGTACTGTGTGGCCCCATAATCTCCTATTGCCTGGGGGCCCCATAATCTCCTATTGCCTGGGGGCCCAATAATCTCCTATTGCCTGGAGGCCCCATAATCTCCTATTGCACGGGGGCCCCATAATCTTTTATTGCCTGAGGGCCCCATGAGTTGTCAGTTCGCCCCGGATTAAGACGGTGAAGTAAAATAAATATGGCCAGATTTGTGCCCCCATAATGCCCTATGCCAACTACTACCAGTCCTATCCAAGGGGAGAGAACTTTATATCACACTTTACAGGATCAGAGTTAACATTCAAAAAATATCAGTGAAGATGGCATTGCACCTAAATCTAACTGTTAAAACCATGGCCTGATCTAGGGGGGTGCTGGGGAGGGCAGCGCCCCCACCCCAGATTTCTGTTTTGCCCCCCCAAAGCAATCAGCTCCACCCTCCCACCTAAGCATGGGTCCCATTAGGTTGGCTGGCAGGAAGGTTGTACAAAATTTCACCTCAAATCTCAGACCTCAAAAGTCCTGAGCTACTAGACAGGCTTTGAAGTTACTCGCCACCAGTTGCCCCACCCAACCCCTGTCCCTCAGTGCAGTTGTCTCCAAACTGCGGCCTGGGGGTCAGATGTGGCCCTTTGCCTGCCTTCATCTGGCCCTTGGAGCACTATTCAATCACCTAATGCCAATGATGGGACACTATTCCTCCCACTGACACCATCAATGGCACTATTCTTCCCATTCATACCAACAATGGCTTTCTTTCTCCCTTTATAACCAATGTTGGGACATTGTTCATGTCCACCGAGGCATTTTCTTCTCCTACTGGCCCTCTAAAGCCTAAAGGACAGTAAATTGGCCCTTTGCTTAGAAAGTTTGGAGACCCCTGATCTCACGTGTAGCAGCCGGTGATGTTAACGTAGCATCAGCACTGCGTTCTGAATGGGGTATGCTGTCCATTGAGAGTGCTGTGCCATTCAAACGGCTGGAGCCCATGAACCCAGGAGGAAGACTGGGTGAAGATGGAAGCGCCGATAGCAGTGACGTCATGCCACTAGAGGGCTTTGTATTAGTGTAAGTCTGTCATAATGTGCCGGAGGCCCAATTTTTTTAGCTTTGGAAATTACTACCGCTTTAATTTACAGATCGTTGCGAAGAATGTGCCTTGCACTGGTGCATTAGGGGAAGTATGACCTCTTTACCGATAGCAAAAAATTGTCGGTGGTCACTTATCTGAGAGACAGGAATTGCTCGAAGGAACCCCTAGCAAATACCCCTTTGCCCTTCTGCTAACAGTGATGTGATGGCGCTCTTTGAATGCACTATTGCCAGGGATAGTGGTTAGCTACTTGACTTTGGCAAAAAAAAAATTGCATATCAGTTTCAAGCCTGCTCAGTCTTATTTGGCTACACATTTTGGGGAATAAAGGGTAATTGTTTGGTATGGTTGATGGAGCAAAATATAGGTACTGATGTGTTTCCAAGCTTGGGAATGTAAAGGTTTACCTAGATTATAGTCAAAGCTTTATCTTTGTAATAATACAAACTGTACAACATATGGTTTATTTTCAACTGTACAATATATGGTTTATTCTCACAGGGGTTGAAGTGTCTCGGCTGGTTACTAGGGATGTGACATCAGTCGACATTACAGATTTAGTGCCCGGGACCGTCTATACCATCTTTGTCTCAACACTTGTTGGCTCAGTTGAGAGCGGAGCAGAATCTATCACTGCGGAAACTCGTAAGTCAGACCAACATTTACTATGTATTGCATAATATATATATATATATATATATAATATACACACTATATTACATGTAGTGTGTACATGATGAACTTTAATGGCATCCCACTCTTAGTCCGTAGGGCTTATTATTGAGTTGGCCTATCCTTTGCAGCTATAACAGCTTCAACTCTTCTGGGAAGGCCGTCCACAAGGTTTAGAAGTGTGTCTATGGGAATGTTTGACCATTCTTCCAGAAGGGCATTTGTGAGGTCAGGCACTGATGTTGAATGAGAAGGCCTGGCTCACAGTCTCCTCTCAAATTCATCCCAAAGGTGTTCTATATTCTATATTAGTTCCTCCACCCCAAATTTGCTCACCCATGTCTTGCTTTCTGCACTGGTCCAAATCATTTGGTGAAGGTAGGATTATGGTTTGTGGTTGTTTTTCAGGGCTTGAGCTTAGTTCCAGTGAAGGGAACTCCTAAAGGGGTTGTAAACCTTCGTGTTTTTTCACCTTAATGCATCCTATGCATTAGGGTGAAAGCGGGACCGAGTCATACACTCTGTGTCTATGAATGCCAAGTGTATCACACAGGAGCTCGCCCGCAAGATAATCCTCTCTGAAGAGCTGCGAGAGCCGCCATGGAACCCCAGAAGAGGACGATCGGGGCAACTTTGTGCAAAACGAACTGCACAGTGGAGGTAAGTATGACATGTTTGTTATTTAAAAAAAATAAAACTTGAACCTTTGGTGCCACTTTAAGGTGTCAGCATACCAAGATATTTTGGACAATTTCATGCTCCCAAATTTATGGGAGCAGTTTGGGGATGGTCCCTTCCTGTTCCAACATGACTGCGCACCAGTGTACAAAGCAAGGTCCCAAATTTTGGGTTCTCCCAAAAACAGGACTAGAAAGGAAATCTTCCAACAGGGACACTACAGTAGTTCTGGTGACAACTAAAGTTTCCATCACTTTGGCGAGATTTCCTCTCACTTTCTGTTTTACCTATAGGATAGGAAGTGAAGGCAAACCACCCCAATGGGACACAGATGGAAAAAATAAAACCGACAGTTATATAACCCTTGCTTACTCTATCCAAGTTTTGGCTTTAGTTCTACTTTGAGACCTGTGTTGTTTAGTGTTGGGTAAACGCTTTTGCCCGAGCATGAGTTTGGGCTAAACATTAGCTGTTCACTCTGTTTGGGGAACACCCAAATTTAAAGGGTGTTCAGCGAATTTTCGCCCCACCGAATACCCTGCAATGGACTGCGTGTTGCACAATAAATTCTGCGCCCTGACCGGGCAAAGCTTTGCCCAATCAAGGGGCAGTAAAAGCTGGTTGTGAAAGCAGAGTTCCACTCAAAAATGGAACTTCCGCTTTTCGGAACCCTCCCCCCTTCAGTGTCACATTTGGCACGTTTCAGGGGGCACCCACTTCCGGGCATAGACTCCCTTGGGAGTCACAAATCCCCCCCCCCCCAGATGTCTCCTGGGAAACAGAGAGAGAGCGGAGACCAGTAAGGGAGTGACGTGCTACTCGCAAATGCGCAGTAGGGAACCGGGCAGTGAAGACGCAACGCTTTACTTGTTGATTCCCTCACCGAGGATGGAGGCGGGGGCAGCCAAAGGATGAGCGATTAATCGGCCTGGGCTGCTGACATCGAGGGCACGCTGGACAGGTAAGTGTCCATTTTTTAAAAGTCAGCAGCTGCACTATTAGTAGCTGCTGGCTTTTAAAAAAAATATATTTGACTGGACCTCCTCTTTAAGATGCAGAAATAAACAAAATTATAAAAACTTATCAGGGGTTCTAGTTCATTCCTACTCTATCGAAAACTAAACAAAATACATAGTTGGCTGAGCATACACTCGAAGAACATTGATATTTTAATATGCCAATTGTCCTACATTAATGCTTTTGGTCTCGTGTCATACGTTGTTCATTCTCTGTCTTCTCTTAGGACAACAGGAGGTTGGCGCTGTCACAAGCCTGCGGGTCTTTGAGAGCCAGAACACTATACGGGTGACGTGGGTCGGTGTTCAGGGAGCCACAGCCTACAGGGTTTCATGGACCCCCGAAGACGGTATAAATAATCGACCATATTTCTTATCGCTATGAAACTGAAATTAAATCTGCTTTTTGTTTGCCTCCCCTGGTTCTTCCCTTCCCCTCATCAACACGTCAATGACGTTTTGGATAAAAAAAAATGTTTTCGTTGCAACTCTTATTTTAGACCCAGTGATGTCATCATTGGGTTTCTGTATTTTTCTTTGCAATGTAGGCTGGTGGGCTGGGTTTGCAGAAGTGCTGTACAAAGATTCTGAAAGCATTCCAACACCCGGCCTCAGTACTCCTCTTGTGTTGTATAGGAGGTCACCCAGAAGTGTCCTACGCAACAAAAACATTTTCAGTAAAAATAATTATATGAAACAAATGATAATAATGGCCAAAAAAGCATCACAGGAAGATTGTAGTGTTCCTTCATATCAGTGGGCAGTGGAGAAAGGCCCTCTTACATTGGTTGTCAGTGGTATAAGGACCACCTTACATTGAAAGTCTAATCGAGAAGGACTCCCTTACATTGTGGTTAAGCAAGGAGAAGAACCCAATGCAACAGGACAAGTTGGAGAAGGGCCCCATTACACGGGTGGGAAGAATGTTCCTTACATTGGTGGTCAGTGGGAAGAATGCTCCTTACATTGGTGATCGGTGGGAAGAAAGCTCCTTACATTGGTGATCAGTGAGAAGAATGCTCCTTACATTGGTGATCAGTGGGAAGAATGTTCCTTACATTGGTGATCAACGAGAAGAATGTCCCTTACATTGGTGATCAGTGAAAAGAATGCTCCTTACATTGGTGGTCAGTGGAAGAAAGACCACTTTACACTGGCAGTCAGAGGGAAGAAGGACCCCTTTTTTGGGTGGTTAGTGGGAGAAAACTCCCTTGCAAGTGCAAGAGGAGCCCCTTTACACTGGTAATCAGAGGGAAGAATGCTCCTGGCCTTGGTGGTCGAAGGAGGAATACTCCTTTTATTGCTGGTCAGTGGGAAGAATGTTCCTTACATTGGTGATCAGTGGGAAGAATGCTCCTTACATTGGTGGTCAGTGGGAAGAACGTTCCTTACATTGGAGGTCAGTGGGAAGAATGCTCCTTACATTGGTGGTCAGTGGGAAGAACGTTCCTTACATTGGAGGTCAGTGGGAAGAATGCTCCTTACATTGGTGGTCAGTGGGAAGAACGTTTCTTACATTGGAGGTCAGTGGGAAGAATGCTCCTTACATTGGTGGTCAGTTGGAAGAACACTCCTTACATTGGTGGTCAGTGGGAAGAATGTTGCTTATGCCGCATACACACATTCAGAATTTCCGATGGAAAAAGTCAAATGGGAGCTTTTCGTCGGAAATTCCGATTGTGTGTGTGCCCCATCTGACTTTTTAATGTCGGAATTTCCGATGGACTTAGATAGAGAGCAGGTTCTACATTTTTTAGCTGGAAGCATTGAACTTATTTTTCTCGCCTCCTCATAGTGTTGTACGTTAAGGCGTTCTTAACGGTTGAAAGTTCAGAGAGCTTTTGTGTGACCGTGTGTATGCTTGAGCGGAATTCTGTCGGAAAGTAGGAAGAATGCCCCCCCTCCCCCCTTACAGAAAAAGCTAAAAAAGATCAGTAGTTACTAGTTACTTGTATGAGAAGCAGAAGTTGTTAGTTACACAAGGACCTGGGGATTTCATGGAACCCTTGTTGAGCAAGGTTGGTGTAGATCAGGGGTCTTCAAACTTTGGCCCTCCAGTTGTTCAGAAACTACAATTCCCATCATGCCGAGTCATGTCTTTGAATGTCAGAGTTGACTCGTGGGATGTGTAGTTCTGGAGGGCCATAGTTTGAGGATCCCTGGTGTAGAGGGTGACAAGTGCTTTCATGACATCTTTTTAAATGCAAGGATCAAACAAACTTTTAGAAATAAGAAAAATTATAATAAACAATAAGCAGTGACGCCATGTCTCCATACTGATATGCCTGCCTGTTACATCACTAGGTGGTCCGGAACAATCCAGGGAGTTGCCTGGAAATACCAATTCCTTTGAGCTGATCAACCTGACACCGGGCTTGCGATACACTGTGAAAGTCACGGCACTGGTGGGCACCCGGCAGGGACAAGCGGTCAGCACGAGTGTCACAACACGTAAGTAGCGTCCCCTCTCGGTGGAAAACAGAAACTCCATGACTTCCTAAAGGAGTAAAGAATTTTCCACATTTAACATAAAACATTTTGTTTGCATCTTTTGCCCGGCTCAGCGGACATCCCCGTTGCAAACCCCGTCAGAGACCTCCGGGTGATAGACGTAACACGCCAACGGGTTAGGCTGACATGGTCGGTGGTCCCTGGAAGCACTGGCTATCGGATTTACTGGAGGCGGGTGGATGGTAAGCACATTTTTCTTTCGAGTTTTAGAAAAAAATCAAGTTTGAACGAAAATATTTTACTGGCAGAACTGATTTAATCTCTCAAGGCTACTTATTACACACGTACAATTCGTTTTGTTCCAATTTAGTTTTTTTTACAAATTTCAAGAAATTTGTTAATTCATTAATTCGAATATTTGAAAATTTGTACATTCGAAAAAAATCAGAGGTTCAAAAACAGAAAACAGAAATTCAAAAAAAAGTCAGAAATTCGAAAAAAATGGGAAATTAAAAAAAATAGGAAATTCGGAGATTCAAAAGAGAAAATTCGGAGATTCAAAAGAGAAAATTCTGAAATTCCAACAAAATCGTAAATTTAAAGTAAAAAATCTGAAATTCTGAATTTCGAAAAACAAATCTAAAATTCTGAAAATCTGAAATTCGAAAAAAAATGGAAATTCAGAAATTCTAAAAAGATTGGAAATTTGAAATAAAAAACCGAAATTCGAAAACCCCAAAATGGAAAAATCTGAAATAATAACTAACTAATAATAATTTAACTATTACTAGCTATTAAATTATAGGTATTGTAATCTCCTTTCAAATTTGTCTGTTAGTGAAAGTAACGAATGCAAATTTATCTGAAGTTATGAATTTTCCAAAATTGTAAATGCAGCATCTAAACAAATGGAATGTAACAAATTAATAATAATAAATTACAATACAACAAGTGATATTGTTTGCGCTGTGGTGGTGATGCCTAAAGGGTGATGGGAAAGGGGAAGTGAAGTAGTAAACTAGGTGAATACAATAAGTGACAAAAATGTATAAATATATAGAAAAAATTCTATAAAACACAATGTGAACAAAGTAACAGTAAATAACAGTGACCGTGTCATCTATAAAGATGTGTGGTGGACATAATAGAATGCATGGTCAAACTCAGTCCTGCAGACAAAACCAAATAAAAGAAGAGAGTCCAACTTAATCATGCAACTCGGTGCAGCAAGTGAAATCTGTTGTGAAGTCAAAAGGAGATGTTCCAGCAGCCAAATGAGTGAAGGTGCAATGGAGGATTCCAAAACGTGCAGCCCACACCTCTAGTGATCCTATCAGCTTACCTCAAGGCTATCTGATATAGCCAGAAAGATAGGGCATCAAACTCTTGATGAATGGAAGCCTCAAATCCGATGGTGCATGGAAGGGGAAAGTACAAAAAAAAAAACATAGAGTAGTCCTGTCACCACTGGAGGGATTCCTGCTAGCAATCAAAAGATGTGCACTTACACAGAGTGGTGAAAGGGGGTGCCTATCTCCACGAGCAGCGAGCTCGTCAGGTGCTGCTCTGCTGCCGCTGTTTGGCTAGATGTTGATCCGCCGATACTCAAACGATGGTGTTTGAAACAAAAATAGGAGGGCACATCGCATAATACCGCAAAATAAAGATTTAATAAACAAAGCACAAAATAAAAACTCACATAAAGTCAGCTGAGGCGGTCATACATCCACGAGCAGCGAGCTCGTCTACCGTCCGTCAGGTGTAAAGGGTCCAGTGCTCCAGTATTATTATTATTATTTGTTATTAGTTTTTTTTCTCTCCATTTGTTTAGATGCAGCATTCATTATTTCAGATAATTCGTAACTTCGGATAAATTCATATTCGTTACGTTTAAAAGGATTTTCCGATACCTATAATAGTTAGTAAAAGTTAAGTTATTATTAGTTAGTTATTATTTCAGATTTTCGGGTTTTCGAATTTCCGATTTTTTTCGAATTTCCACATTTTCGATTTTTTTTTCCGAATTTCTTTATTTTTTTTTGGTTATTTTTATTTTTTTCGAATTTCAGATTTTTTGCAAATTTACGAATTTATGGATTGCAATCATAATGAATGACCCGATAAACGAAAAAATAAAAACAACAAAAAACAAATGTAACAAAAACAAACAATTTTTTCGTCAGTGGACATGTCTATTACTTATTAACAATCTCAGCTTGCGGACCTGGCAGGGTTAATGTGCAGATCATCTGATCTCCTAAACCTAAAATTGCTTTAAGGTAAACATTTTGCATTGGCTTACTCAGCTGCCGACCCCAACATATGCTTATATGCACTTTGTTTATTTTTTTAGAGTTCTTGTCTTGGAAGAAAATGATGATAAATACATTACTATGGATTATGTGACACACATCCGCACAGCTTCAATGAAACTTGCCATATTCAGAGTTATTTAACCACTTCCATACCAGGCACTTACGCACCTTCCCACCCAAGCCAATTTTCAGCTTTCAGCACTGTCGCACTTTGAATGACAATTGCGCGGTCATGCTACACTGTACCCAAACAAAATTTGCGTCCTTTTTTCCCCCACAAATAGAGCTTTCTTTTGGTGGTATTTGATCATCTCTGCGGTTTTTATTTTTTGCGCAACAACTAATAAAAGACTGAAAATTTAGAAAAAAAATAAAAATTTATTTTTTTCTGTTAACTTTTTTGTAAATAAGTATGTTTTCTCTTTCAATTACGGGCACTTATATGGCGGCACTGATGAGGTAGTACTGATGGGCACCAATGAGGTGGCACTGATGGGCACTCATAGGCGGCGCTGGTATGCGGCACTGATGGGCACTCATAGGTGGCACTGATGGGCACTCATAGGCGGCACTGATGGGCACTCATAGGCGGCACTGATGGGCACTCATGGGCAGCACTGGGAACTCATAGACGGCACAGAATGGCGCTCATGGGTGGCACTTATGGGTGGCACTGATGGGTACTTATGGGTGGCACAGATGGGCACTGATAGGTGGGCACTGGGCATGGATTGGCACGGAGGGGTGGCACTGAAGGACACTGTGGGGTGGCACTGATGTACTTTGAGGGGTGGCACTGATGTATATGTTGCCAGTCAGTGCCCATGTGTGGGCACTGACTGGCATCTTTCTTCTTTTTTTTTTAACCTGTATTTTTTTTTTCCTGTGTTTTTTTTTTGACGTTTTTTTTTTTTTGCCCTGCCAGTGTGGGCATCCCTGGTGGTCTAGTGTGGGCATACAAGGGGGAGCTGCGCTGATAAACAATCAGCGCGAACCCCCCCTGTCAGGAGAGCCGCCGATCGGCTCTCCTGTACTCGCGTCTGTCAGACGCGAGTGAGGAAGAGCCGTCGGCGGCTCTTCCTGTTTACATCGTGATCAGCCGTGATTGGACACGGCTGATCACGTGGTAGCGAGCCTCCGCCGGAGACTCGTTACCGAGATCGGTGATGCAGGGTGTCAGACTGACACCCCGCATCAGCGATCGCCGCAGCCCCCACGGGCACGCGCGGCATGAAATCGTGCTAGACGTTTGAGAACGTCTAGTCACGATTTCATAACCACTTCCCGGCCGTAAATCTGCTATTGGCCGGGCAGGAAGTGGATAATCATCTCATACAATCGTAAGCGCCATCTAGTGGCCAAAATTCGCTTTTTCCCTGACTGCGGTATTTAAAAACAAATACTGCATTGTGGCCACTAGATGGCGCTTACAGTTGTACAATATAATTATATAACACAGAATACAGCTAGTTTTTTTTGAGCTGTGTGAATGTGGGTCACATTAGATTTTTTATACATAGGTCCCTATGTGTTAGAGCCATCGTCCTATTTAGAGCAAAAACCACTTGCATAGATTATAAACTTTTCTCCATTTATAAGCTTTGTAAAATATTTCTTACAGGAGGTCCGGAAACGAGCCGATTGGTGTCTGGAGATGCAGGATTTTATGACCTTGACAACTTAATATCTGGTGCTCGCTATCAATTTCGCGTGGCCTCATTATCTGGGAGCCAGGAAGGCGAAGCTGCAACTGCATTGGCAAACACCCGTAAGTCTGATGTCTAATTTTACGACTTAGGCCCCATGTACTCAAGCGCCCAGAGGCGATTAAGTTCGCATGTGCTGTGCTATATAAGTTTTCATTCATTCATTCATGTACAATGGGCGTTTAGCCCCGGTGTAAGGAGCTCTGGCATTTAGCAATGCGGGTGTCTTGCATCCTGGGCATTCGTCCCTGGGTGGATCCTTCCCTAATTGTTAGTACAGCTAGGTGCACCGTCCAGTAGTACAGCTCTATATTCATTTAATACATAATTAAATGTATTGCTTTTAAATACAAATATCTGAATTTGACTCAGTTTCAGCATCTGTACAGCAGAGCTCAAAATTAAAGAGATGAAAGCAGCACAGGGAGCCAATCAGTTGTGCTGCGGTGCTCATGTGACAAAAAGAAACATGCTGATAGGAGGAGAGAAGGATGAGCTTATCACTCTTTTATTTCTCCTTTCACTGGCCAGTCACAGGCTGGGGGAGGGACAATGCCCATAAGAAATACTTAACTGTAGCAGAAAAATTAGGTCATTTTAACAGGCTTCCTATAACATCATATTTCTAGGAGAAGGGAGGAGAAGGGGAGAGAAGGGGGGGAGAAGGGGGGAGAAGGAGGGAGAAGGGAGGAGAAGGGAGAAGAAGGGGGGAAAAGGGGGAGAAGGGGGGAGAGGGGGGAGAAGGGAGGAGAAGGGGGAAAAGGTAGGAGAAGGACGGGGAAGGGAGGAGAAGGGAGAAGAAGGACGGAGAAGGGAGGAGAAGGTAGGAGAAGGGAGGAGAAGAGGGAGAAGGGGGGAGAAGGGAGGAGAAGGGGGGAAAAGGGGGAGAAGGGAGGAGAAGGGGGGAGAAGGGGGAGAGGGGGGAGAAGGGAGGAGAAGGGGGAGAAGGGAGAAGGGAGAAGAAGGATGGAGAAGGGAGGAGAAGGGAGCAGAAGAGGGAGAAGGGGGGTGAAGGGAGAAGAAGGGGGAAGAAGAGGGGAGAAGGACAGAGAAGGGGCCAGAAGGGAGGAGAAGGGAGAGAAGGGAGGAGAAGGATGGAGAAGGGAGGAGAAGGGGGAGAAGGGAGGAGAATGGGGGAGAAGGGGGGGAAGGGAGATAAAGGACGAAGAAGGGAGGAGAAGGGGGAGAAGGGAGGAGAATGCGGAGAAGGGAGGAGAAGGGGGAGAAGGGGGAAGAAGAGGGGAGAAGGACAGAGAAGGGGCCAGAAGGGAGGAGAAGGGAGGAGAAGGGGGAGAAGGTAGGAGAAGGGAGAAGAAGGACGGAAAAGGGAGGAGAAGGGAGGAGAAGAGGGAGAAGGGGGGTGAAGGGAGAAGAAGGGGGAAGAAGAGGGGAGAAGGACGGAGAAGGGGCCAGAAGGGAGGAGAAGGGAGGAGAAGGACGGAGAAGGGAGGAGAAGGGGCAGAAGGAAGGAGAAGGGGGAGAAGGGGGGGAAGGGAGACGAAGGACGGAGAAGGGAGGAGAAGGGGGAGAAGGGAGGAGAATGTGGAGAAGGGAGGAGAAGGGGGAAGAAGAGGGGCGAGGGACAGAGAAGGGGCCAGAATGGAGGGGAAGGGGGAGATGGGGGAGAAGGGGGGGAGAAGGGAGGAGAAGGGGGAGAAGGGAGAAGAAGGACGGAAAAGGGAGGAGAAGGGAGGAGAAGAGGGAGAAGGGGGGTGAAGGGAGAAGAAGGGGGAATAAGAGGGGAGAAGGACGGAGAAGGGGCCAGAAGGGAGGAGAAGGGAGGAGAAGGACGGAGAAGGGAGGAGAAGGGGGAGAAGGCAAGGAGAAGGGGGAGAAGGGGGGGAAGGGAGACAAAGGACGGAGAAGGGAGGAGAAGGGGGAGAAGGGAGGAGAATGCGGAGAAGGGAGGAGAAGGGGGAGAAGGGGGAGAAGGGGGAAGAAGAGGGGCGAAGGACAGAGAAGGGGCCAGAAGGGAGGAGAAGGGGGAGATGGGGGAGAAGGGGGGGAGAAGGGAGGAGAAGGGGGGGGAGGGAGGAGAAGGGGGGGGAGAAGGGAGGAGAAGGGAGGATAAGGGAGGATAAGGGGGGAGAAGGGAGGACAAGGGGGGAGAAGGGAGGAGTGGTGTACTACAGCAAAGCTTGGATGAAAAAGCCTGCCTGTGTAAGCTTGATTTGCTTGGGATGTTGGGATCCGCTCATAATGGGCACAGCAGTTATACAGACCCAGAAAGTCAGCACAAGGATGGTGGCGGGCACTTATAATGGGCACAGCAGGGGTATAGACCCCGGAACTCAGCACAGGGACGATAGGAACCTCTCATAATGGGCACAGCAGGTATACAGACCTGGGAACTCAGCACAGGGATGGTGGGAACCCCCAATAATGGGCACAGCAGCTGTACAGACCTGGGAACTCACTCATAGATCTCATTCATAGAGTCTCCAGGTGGTAGAAGAAGCTGAGGCTTTGTACCGGATAACATGAAATCTTCTAACTGATGACCTGTTTCTTGTACAGTTTGTGGAAATGGAAGGTTGGACATCGTCTTCTTGGTGCACACCACACAGGACAACCAGTTTAATGAAGAGGCAATTAAAAAATTCCTCTCTCAAGTGATCTCCTCAGTTGGACCGCTTGGATCAAATGCCACCCAGGTAACTCGGTAGCCGACATTTTACAAGATAAACCGGACATATCATCTAACTCTGCCCACATCCATCCAAATCTCAAAAGAAAACGTTAGGCTTAACCGCTGAAGTTTAATCTTCATTTTTTATTTTTTATTCCTCAGTCCCTCCTTTCCCTGCTCATCAGGATGCCAATGAAATAGTTTGATAAAATCTTTCCATTTTTATTACACAAATTATTTTAGACCCAGAGATGTCACTTGGTCTCTGCGTTTCTCTATACAATGCAGGAAGATCATGTTTAGTGGGAGGGGATAGCAAAGTGTTGTACATAGCTGTAGATGGGCTGGCTCTTGGAAGGAGTTATGCAAATATCAAAATGCCTTGATTGGTGGATGTCAATCTGGAAGAGTGGGTGCTCCTAAGCAGGCTGCATTAGCATGCAAAGTGCAATAGGTAATGCCCACATGGGATGCTGAGCCTGTATGATTGAAAGAACCAAAACCCAAAGAATGAAAGCAGTAAGCCAGAGACAATCAGGCCGGGGAGGAAAGAGCTAAATGATGCCGGATGCCCTCTGCCCAGGAAATGAGGCGGGCTCTATATGACTTGCCGCAGCTTCTAATGCACATTGTCAGAAGCTCACAGTGTACAGTTAAAACAGTATAAGGAGTACAGGAGTGGAGCCTGCACAACTGTGCAAGACTGAAGGGAAGGCCGGAGTTCACCCTTCTTACAGATTTCGTGTATTGTTTTTGGAAACAATCATACAGCACCACCTAGAGGATTTCCTTATTACTACAACTTCTTAGAGATTCCTTAGATATTGATAAAGTTGAAGCTTGTCCTGTCACTTGCTGGCTGTGTATTTCTACATCGTCCTCGTTTTTCTGGTCTATAAAATTGTTCCAAAATTGTTCCAATCTTTTAATGCGTCATTATTTTCCTATAGGTGTCTGTGGGCTCTTACAGCTTCCGGCAGAGGCCTTCTGTGCTACTGAACAGATCCAGCGAGCTCAGAACAGTCCTACAGCAAGTCCAAAACATCCCTTTTACCGATCCAAGTGGAACTGCTATCGGTAAGAATTAGCCCAAACTTTTTTTTTACGGAAGCAACTTAAATGTAAACTCAACATTTCATTTTTAGGGAGTGTCCTGGATTTTGAGGGCGTGTCCCGGATTTTGAGGGAGTGTCCCGGATTTTGAGGGAGTGTCCCGGATTTTGAGGGAGTGTCCTGGATTTCGAGGGACTGTCCCGGATTTCGAGGGAGTGTCCCTGAGTTGGAACTAGACATGTGCAATTCATTGTGTTCCAAATCATAATTTTTTTTAACGACTTTTGTCAAATTCGTTAATTCTGAAATATCTGAATTTAACAAAAACCCATTTTCCTAATTTTTCTAAATATTCGTAATTCTTTAGAAACATATCGGAAATCGAGTCTTTGTTAAAACAGATAGTTCAGAAATAACACATTTTTCAAGTCGTTAAAAGAGTTATAATTTGGAAAAAAACAAATTCAAAATTTCAATAATTTGCAAATTTGGAAATCCGAAAACCCAAAAATTTGAAAATCTGAAATAATAACTAACTAATAATAACTTAACTATTACTAACCATTAAAATCATTGGAAATTCAAAAAAAAAAAGAAAACAATGAAAATCCAAAAATTCTGAAGAACAAAAATAAGAACGAAAATTCAGAAATTCAAAAACCTGAAAATTCAAAAATCTGAAACTATCTGAACTAATAATAACTTAGGTATTACTGACCATTAAATTATAGGTATTGGAATTGCCTTTCAAATTTGGCTGTTAGTGAATGTAACGAATACAAATGTTTCCAAAGTTACGAATTATCAGTATTAACGAATGCCGTATCTAAACAAATGGAACGTAACGAATTAATAATAATAAATAACAATAATAATAGTAATAATAAAAACATATTATTATTATTTTTTATTATTATTTCGTTCAATAGATTTGTATTTGTTACGTTCACTAACAGGCAAATTTAAAGGAAATTCCAATACCTATAATTTATTAGTTATTATTAGTTAATTCCTTCTTTTTTTTTTTGGAATTCTCTGATTTCGGGGGACTGTCCCGGATTTCAAGGGACTGTCCCGGATTTTGAGGGACCGTCCCGGATTTTGAGGGACTGTCCCGGATTTCGAGGGAGTGTCCTTGAGTTGGAACTAGACATGTGCAATTCGTTTTGTTCCGAATTATAATTTTTTTAACGACTTTTGACAAATTAGTTATTTCTGAAATATCTCATATAACAAAAAAAACTTTTTTCGAATTTTTCTAAATATTCGTAAATGTGAATATTCAAAAATTTGCAAATTCGGAAATCCGAAAACCCAAAAATTTGAAAATCTGAAATAATAACTAACTAATAATAACTTGACTATTACTAACCATTAAAACCATTGGAAATCCAAAAAAAAAAAAAAAAGAAAATCCGAGAATTCAGAAGAACAAAAATAAGAACGAAAATTCAAAAACCTGAAAATTAGAAAATCTGAAACTATCTTATAACTTAAGTATTATTGACCATTAAATTATAGGTATTGGAATTGCCTTTCAAATTTGGCTGTTAGTGAATGTAACAAATACGAATGTATCCAAAGTTACGAATTATCTGTAATAACGAATGCCGTATCTAAACATATGGAATGTAACTAATTAATAATAATAATAAATGGCAATAATAATAATAAGAACTTTTTATTATTATTATTTATTATTAATTTGTTCCATTTCATTTGTTTAGATGCAGCATTCGTTATTTTGGATCATTTGTAACTTCGGATTCATTATGTTCACTAACAGCCAAATTTGAAAGGAAATTCCAATACCTATAATTTAATAGTTAGTTATTATTAGTTAGTTAGTTTTGAGTTTTTGGATTTTCTTTCTTATTTTTATCTCGGCATTTACGAATTTTTTGAATTTACGATATGCGATCAAAGCGAATGACCCCGAAACTCTTAATTCAAAAATTTGACAATCCAAAAAAAAAATATTAAAATCAGAAAATTCTGAAGAACAAAAATAAGAACGAAAATTCAAAAATTCAAAAACCTGAAAATTCAAAAATCTGAAACTATCTGAACTAATCTGAACTAAAATTTGGCTGTTAGTGAACGTAACAAATACATATTCATTCCGAAGTTACGAATTATCTGTAATAACGAATGCCGTATCTAAACGATTGGAACAAAACTAATTAATAATAATAAATAACAATAATAATAATAAAAAAAACAAATTATTATTACTATTTATTATTATTTTGATCAATAAATTCGTATTTGTTACGTTCACTAACAGGCAAATTTAAAGGAAATTCCAATACCTATAATTAGTTATTATGAGTTAGTTTGTTTTTATTTCGAATTTTTGGATTTTCCTTTCTTATTTTCGAAATCTAGAATTTCTGAATTTTGGAAATTCGGAAATTCTAAATTTTGGAAATTCTGAAGATCAGAATTCATATATTTGAAAATGAGTAAATTCGGTATTTGGAAATTCGAAAATTCACGAATTTCTGAATTCAGAATTTTCAAATTTATGAATTCAGAATTTCCGAATTTTTGAATTTATTGAATTTCCGAATTTTAGAATTCCTGAATTCCCGAATTTATGAATCACAAATTTCCAAATTTACGAATTTCCAAATTTACGAATTTCCAAATTTACGAATTTCCAAATTTACGAATTTACGAGTTCTCGAATTTTCAAATTTATGAATTACGAATTTCCAAACTTTAGAATTTCCAAAAAAAAAAGAACAAATAAGACGTAAACCAACAAATTTTTCGGCAGTGCACATGTCTAGCTGTTATTTCATTTTGAGTATGAAACATGTATCGGTTATTTCTGTACCTTACATCTAATCTCCAGGTGGAGCCATAGACTTTGCCAGGAACTATTTGTTCTCCACAGTGTATGGGAGGAGACAGAACGTGCCCGGGGTTCTGGTACTCTTGGCAGACGGACCGTCCTCGGATGATGTGTCGCAGGCATCGAGCGCTATCAGGGCTGCCGGTAAGGAATTCTATATTACCTAAAAATGCCCGTTTTCATCTATAAAGGAGTCTTATGCTGTCCCCCTAAAAAATTCTCCAATACCAAGTCACTATGGGTTCCCTGTGTGGGACATAACAATCAATTGAATTCAAATTTTATCAGCAGTAGAAAGACAAGTGCGCCCATCTTCGTCACAGCAGGCAGCCAGTCAGAGGAGGAAAGGAAAGCCGCCTGCCTGAACACCGAGCAGGGATCTCACAATAATGCAGCGCGGCGGCATTGTAATTCCCGCCTTCTGGAGCTTGCAGTGCCTATGATGGATGTCACACGTTCCGCGGTCCTGGAATTGGACCAGTGGGACGTCCATTATAGGCGCTGCAGGCTCCAGAAGGCGGGACCTGCTATGTCACTCGGCCGCACTCGGCGGCGCTTGGGATCAGATCGGTCCCCGCTCGGCGGCGCTCGGGGCATGCCTGAGATCTGGGGCTTTTCGGGGACATATTCAGGGCTCCAGCCCCCCTCTTCCGACGCAACTGGTGGAGGGATGAATAAGATCCTTTGAAGGCCATCTGTTGGCCATAATGGGGTCAGCATAGGTCAACCAGAGTAGCACCATGGGATATGTAGCTGTCATGTAGTTGGAGTGCCATTCCTGACCATTTGACTGACCATGTCTTCTGATGTCTCAGGGATCCGAGTGCTGGCGGTAGGATTGAATGAGGCTGACCAGGAACAGCTCCGTAGGATTGTCACCGGCCAGAGCGCTCAGAATGTGTTTTACACCGAAGAGGCCGCCAACATGAACAGCCTGGCAGATCCATTAGCTGAGGCCATTTGCTCGGAATCTCAAGCACAGGTAAGAAACTACATTCCAATGTACTGATCGGCCCTTGTTCAAAGAAAGTAAGGTATTGGCGAGGAAGCCTTCTCCTTGTCCTGTATTGTTACCGCCGAACATTGTAATGGTTCCTACATTACATTACATTGTAGCTGATTTTATTAAATGTACAATATTTACTTGATCCTCCTGGGACAGTTGGGCATTTGTTCTGGGCCCCCTCCGAAGCTGAGGATATATATATATATAGCATGTGCGTTCCCAACCCAATGTACCATGGACATGGCCAAACCTATTAGGCTGAGATCATTTTTTTCAATGCCATAGTTCAATTTTTGCCCTACTAATTAGTAGTCTCTGATAATAGTTCAGCTGTCTATATACTTTAGAGCAGGGGTCTCCAAACTTCCTAAACCAAGGGCCAGTTAACTGTCCTTCAGATTTTAGGGGAGCCAGACTGTGGTAAGTGGGAGTAGAAAATATCCCAGCATCAGTGAGAGTAAAAAATTTCCATAGTGCCTGTGGTCAGTAGGATCTAAAATAATTCCCAATAAATTGGTATTAGTGAGAGGAATATTGCCTCCTCGTTGGTATCAGTTGGAGGAATAGTTCCCCATCATTGTTGTCAGTGAGAGGAATAGTGCACCATCATTGGTGTCTTTGGGAGAAATAGTGCCCAATTGTTGGCGTCAGTAGAAGGAATTATGCCCAACTGTTGATCTCAGTGGGAAAAAATCGTCATCATGGATGTCATTGAGAGGAATAGCACCACATCATTGGTGTTAGTGGAAGGACTAGTGCTCCATCATTGGTGCCAGTGGGAGGAATAGTGCCCCATCATTGGTGTTAGTGGAAGGACTAGTGCTCCATCATTGGTGCCAGTGGGAGGACTAGTGCCCCATTATTGGTATCAGTGGGAGGAATAGCACTCTGTCATTGGTGTCAGTAGAAGAAATAATGCCCCATCATTGGTGTCAGTGGGAGGAATAGTGCCCCATTGTTGGTATCATTGGAAGAAATAGTACCTTGTATCAGTAGAAGTAGAAGTGCCCCATGGGCCAGATAATGTCACGATAAGCACCACATCTGGCCCACAGTCCGCAGTTTGGAGACCACTGATTTAGAGGAGATTCAACCTTGCAGTAAAGATCTGACTAACCAAAGAGCAAGTTCACATCCAGACATTGCAAAGTGCTTTATTAATCAGTAAACTTTAACTTATCCTACATTTTTTTTCACGTGTAACTTTCCAATTGACACAAGTGTTATATATGAGGTTATGACATTATGGAGGGAACGAGTCCATCTTGTGTCCTAGAACAGATCTGTATATAATATACATCAAATCTTCTGTTTCCTCTCATTCACAATGTTCCTTTTCTCTTTTCTTAGGCGCAGTGCACAGTTTGCCCGCAGGTAAGATGACTGATCACTTATGTGAATGGAAGACTCAATAACTGCATCACTTAAATTAGACCTCTGACCCCCACCCCCCCACCCACCCCCTTCGGCAAATGGGGTTTTACTGAACACATTTTACTTTTTTTGGCGGTATACACCTTGGAACTTCTGAGCAGCGCTTCATGTGCCAATTTATTGCCAACCAAAGCCTTATCAACCTGACACGGGGGCGTCTGCCCTTGGGGCAATTGTTTGCTCCTCTGCCCACCCCTGGAGGAATTATGGAAAAAGAACATCATTTGTTATAATCACACTGATAATAATTTATATATTTTCTCTATTTTAGGGTGAGAGAGGGCCGAAGGGTGAACCGGTAAGTACCAAGACATTGGTCATTACATCTACCTTAAAGAGGACCTGTACTTTAATTTGAAAGCTTTGTAGTAGGAGCCTAGACAAGGGAGATTGTGTATTGGTATCTCTTAAGAGCGATGGGTTGTGGGCTCCTAAGGGTGATGGGTTGCGTGCTCCTATGGGCGGGTTGTGGGCTTCTAAGGGTGGCAGGCTGCGGGCTCTTGAGGGCGGGTTGCAGGCTCTTAAGGGTGACGGGTTGCAGGCTCCTAAGGGTGACAGGTTGCAGGCTCTTAAGGGTGACGGGTTGCAGGCTCCTAAGGGTGACAGGTTGCAGGCTCCTAAGGGTGACGGGTTGCAGGCTCCTAAGGGTGACGGCTTGCAGGCTCCTATGGGCGGGTTGTGGGCTCTTAAGGGTTGCAGGCTGCGGGTTCCTAAGGGTGGTGGGTTGCGGGCTCCTAAGGGTGACGGATTGCAGGCTCCTAAGGGTGACGGGTTGCAGGCTCCTAAGGGTGACGGGTTGCAGGCTCCTAAGGGTGACGGGTTGCGGGCTCCTATGGGTGGGTTGTGGGCTACTAAGGGTGGCAGGCTGCGGGTTCCTAAGGGTGACGGGTTGCAGACTCCTAAGGGTGACGGGTTGCAGGCTCCTAAGGGTGACGGGTTGCAGGCTCCTAAGGGTGACGGGTTGCAGGCTCCTAAGGGTGACGGGTTGCGGGCTCCTATGGGTGGGTTGTGGGCTCCTAAGGGTGGCAGGCTGCGGGTTCCTAAGGGTGACGGGTTGCGGGCTCCTAAGGGTGACGGATTGCGGGCTCCTATGGGTGGGTTGTAGGCTCCTAAGGGCTTTGGGTTGCGGGCTCCTATGGGAGCCCCCTTGTGACAAGGTCTAAGCATGCCGTAAGAATATGATATCAGGTGAAGCCAAATTCATCCATATCCTGTTCCCTAGTGAGCTGCAGTGGTAGCATCCAAGTACTATAGAAGTGGGCTTAACGGGTATAGGAGGGCTTCACATTGCCCTTTTAGAATACATTGAAACCTTGGTAACTTAAAGAGGAACTGCAGTCTGCTCACATATTTTGTAAAAACATCTTTGCCATTCTGAAGCTTCCCTCCAACCCCTTTGCGATCTATTTTATATATACTGTGATTCTGTACTTATCAAATATGCTGCTGAAATCTCCCTCCACAGGGTGGCTGCAGCCATAACTTTGGGCAGCTGAAGCTGCTGCCTGTTCACTTCCTGGATTTACACAGAGGCACACCTCCAGCTCTGCATCTCTCATTGGCTCTCTTATGATTCATCCCCCCCTCCCTTCCTGGCAAACTCTTACCAGGGTAAACGAGAGAGAGACGTGGATGAAGTCATAAGCCTAGGCTAATGACCAGACAAGAAACAGGAAGTGGGCTGTATAAGGAAACAGGAAGTGGTCTGTATAAGGAAACAGGAAGTGGGCTGTATAAGGAAACAGGAAGTGGGCTGTATAATGTATTTACTGGCAGAAAAAAAAATGTTTACTATCCAAAATTAAAGCATCAACAATGAGAAAAGATTTATTAGATGGAAAGATGAAAAAAAAAAGACTAAAGTTCCGCTTTAAGGTTTATTCTGTGTTATTTGCTGTGGTACTACAGGTGCCCTTTGATATGTTTGTAAGATTTCGTATTACCTTTTGTTGCTCTTATTTTGACCAATGATAATCCGTATTTTCTAACTCATATTTGCAGGGAGTTGCTGGGCGTCCAGGATTGGCGGGACCTGCAGGAGATCCAGTAAGTGACCCTTTCTATTATGTATACATACAATATACAGTATATGCTTTTTGTGGAAAATGTCAGCAGAACCACCGATAAGGGGGGTAGCACCAGCCCTCCTGTACAGGGCCCAGGCCCCATCAATTCAGCAAGGGGGCCTAGGCAGTTCCAAAAGCTGATAATCACAGCTCAGCTCCCTCTTCCCCCTTATGGACAGCTGGCTGTTCTGCCTGTCGCTCTTGCCAGCAGTCAGCTGTTGCAGGAGGAGCCACAGGGGGATCAGTTTCAGGGCTCCCCCCCCCCATCACTCCGATCACCCCTTGACAAATTTTTTTTTTTAACTCAGGTCTTTACCAGTGTTCATTTTGGCATCAAATTTGGATCTAATTTTAGTCTTATGCCGTGTACACACGATCATTTTTTGTGATGAAAAAAAACGACGTTTTCTGTGAAGTAAAAAACGACGTTTTTGAAACGTCACTTTCAAAGACGATATTGCATACACACCATCGTTTTTTTAAACAAAAAACGAGGTTACGTTCACCACACTTTTCCATTGAAGCTCGCTTCATAACTAGCTTCTGGGCATGCGCGGGTTGAAAAACGTTGTTTTAAACAACGTTTTTGCTACACACGGTGACTTTTTGTGAAACAAAAAACGACGTTTTGAAAAACGACACAAAAAATTCAAGCATGTTGGAATTTTTTTTTGGTCGTTTTTTTTAAGACAAAAAACGACGTTTTGCCCACACACGATCAATTTAAATGACGTTTTAAAAAACAACGTTTTTTTTCATCGCAAAAAACGACCGTGTGTACGCGGCATCAATCTTAGGACTAAAATGCCATTTTAGTTCTAGTCCCATTTTTAGTCCCATTTTGGTCTTCTGCAACAGTTTTAGTTTTAGTCGTATTTAGTCAACTAAATATCCAGTACATTTTAGTCGACTAAAATCATTTTAGTAGACCGAGGCCGGGTTCACACCTATGTAAATTGAGTGTGACTTAAACCGCATCCAAATTCGCATAACATTATAAAATACATTGATTTTAATGAGGCTGGTTCACATACGTGCGATGCATTCGCACTGCGCATTGCCCAAAAAAACATGTGGGTTTTCTAGGCATTGCGGTGCGGCTCAGGTGCGAATTCAGGCCCATTATCTTCTATGGGCATTTCTCATCAGGATTTCTCTCATTCTCCTCAATACACTTCCCCTCTCCCAGGTCTCCAAATTCCCAGCTAAAACGGAGATGATTTGCTGAACAGTTGTCTTATCTCTCTGCAGAGATAAGAGAGCTGAAATTCGCACCGCACAAGTGTGAATCCGGCCTTAAGCTAATTTTCATTAATGAATTGGGGGTGCGCGCACCGGCATATAGCGCGCACCCCCAACCTGGAAGGAAAATTTCAGGAAAAAAAGAAAATACTTTCAGTTTGAATGCCCCTCGTCTGTGTCTTGCCCGGCATCCATCGGCGGCCTTGTCCGGTCCGGTGTCCATCTGCGGCCTCGGTGGTGTCCTCCTCGCTTCTCCCGCACTATTTTTGAGTCGATCCCCGCTTTCCGTGCTGTGTTTGAACGCCGCCGCTGACATATACCTAGCGCAGATACACTCGGGCACGCTCGGCCACGCTCGGCTCCACTCGCATAAAGGCTAGGAGGCGGCACAGAGCGTGACCGCGAGGGGAGCCGAGCCTGGCCGAGTGTACCCGAGTGTACTGCGCACGGGATATGTCGACTGAGGCGTTCAAACACAGCGCGGGAAGCGGGGATTGGCGTATATCGCGCATCCACGATTTCCCCCTGATTTTAAGGGGAAAAAGTGCGCGGTATACGCCGATAAATACGGTATATACTGCTGGAGTGAAATCTATTTTGTTATTATTTATGGTACATGCACTACAGACCAGTGCTACTTTTGACATCAAATTTAGTTTTAGTCTTAGGCGGCGTACACACGAGGGGATATGTCCGCTGAAAACGGTCCGATGGACCGTTTCAGCAGACATCTCCGCTCGTGTGTATGGGCTAGCGGACAGATTTCTCCACCCGACAGATTTCAAAGCATGCTTTGAAATCTATCCGGTGGGAATCTGTCCGCCCGACATGTCTGCTGGTTAGTACACTTACCAGCAGACATGTCGGCTCCCACCACCGCCGCGCCGCTGCCGAATGGATTCGGCGCATGCGCGGAAGTGTTTTACTTCCTGGTGCGGTGACGTGGCGGTGACGCGGCGGCGTCAACGTCACCGCCGCGTCACCACTACGTCACCGCGCCGTCCGGCGGCGGGGAATTTGATCCGATGGTGTGTACACGCCATCGGATCAAACTCCCGATCGGACATATCCGATGGAAATGGTCCGCGGACCGTTTTCATCGGATATATCCGATCGTCTGTACGCCGCCTTAGGCCTCGTACACACGATCAAATCTGTCTGCTGGAAACGGTCTGCTAGACCGTCCCAGCAGACAGATTCGATCGTGTGTACGGCCGAGCCGACGGATTTGGCCACCCGACAGATTTCAAAGCATGCTTTGAAATCTATCGGGTGGGAATCCGTCCGCCCGACATGTCTGCTGGTTAGTACACTTACCAGCAGACATGTCGCCCCGCACCGCCGCCGAATGGATTCGGCGCATGCGCGGAAGTGTTTTACTTCCTGGTGCGGTGACGTGGCGGCGTCAACGTCACCGCCACGTCACCGACACGTCAACGCGCCGTCTGCTGGCGGGGATTTTGGTTTGCTCGTGTGTACACGCGAGCAAACCAAAATCCGATCAGACAGATTTGTTCAAATCGGTCGGTCCGACCGATTTGAACAAATAGATTGCCTCGTGTGTACGAGGCCTTAGTCTTTTGACTAAAATTCCATTTTATTTTTAGTCCTATTTTAGTCGTCTCAATTGTTTTAGTTTTAGTCCTATTTTAGTCGTCTCAATTGTTTTAGTTTTAGTCCAATTTTAGTAGACTAAAATGTATTAAGTTAGTCGACTAAAATGTTTTAGGCCCCATACACACGAGCAGACAGATTTGTTCAAATCGGTCGGACAGACCGATTTGAACAAATTTGTCTGCTGGGGACGTATTGGTTTGATCGCTGTACACACGATCAAACCAAAATCCCCGCCGGCAGACGGCGCGCTGACGTGTCGGTGACGTTGACGCCGCCACGTCACCGCACCAGGAAGTAAAACACTTCCGCGCATGCGTCAAAACCATTCGACGCGTGTGCGAGAATACATGTCTGCTGGTAAGTGTACTAACCAGCAGACATGTCGGGGGGACGGATTCCCACCCGATAGATTTCAAAGCATGCTTTCAAATCTGTCGGCTGGCCAAATCCGTCGGCTCGGCCGTACACACGATCGAATCTGTCTGCTGGGATGGTCTGGCAGACTGTTTCCAGCAGACAGATTTGATCGTGTGTACGCGGCCTTAGTCAGTTTTAGTTGACAAAATTAACACTGGTCTTTTTCACACTGTCAACTAAAGTTCCTGAGTGAAAATTTATAAACTATTACGACGTGTGCAACTGGCCTTATGGTCACTAGATGGCGCTTACTTTCACAGGATGTAAGTGAGCTCCCCAGCTCCATCTAGTGGCCACAATGCAGTATTTAAACCTGAGAACATTTGATTTTGTTCCTTTCACACAGAACGAATGTAGATGTTATTTCGATGGATGAAATGCTATGCACATTTTCGTTGTTTACAACAGTTAAAGCGGAGGTCCGCCAATTTTTTATTAATTTTTTAAATCAGCAGCTACAAATGCTGCTGACTTTTAAAATAAGGACACTTACCTGTCCAGCGCACCTCCGATGTCGGCATCCGAGGCCGACCCATCCCTCGGTCCTTGGATGCTGCCACTGCCATATTCTTTAAGGGAGTCAGGAAGTTTCGAAAATTTGAATTTCGGAAACTTGAAAATTCAGAATTTCCAAAACTCCAAATTTCAGTAATTCGAAAGTCCTGAAACTCAAAATTTAGAAAATTCTGAAATTCAAAAATCTGAAAACTTGGATTTTCAAATTTCCGAATTTTCGGACTCCGAGTTTTCAAATTTCCGTATTCCGAATTTTCAAATTAGCGAATTTAGAATTTTCCAAGTTCCGAATTTTCCAATTTCTAAATTTCCAAATTTTGAATTTCCGAATTTTCGAAAAAAGCAAAAAAACAAATGAAACAAAAAAGAACACATTTTTCGGCAGTTCACATGTCTGGTTGAAACTGCAGCACCTACCCACCAATGAGCTAATAAGAGATTTTATGCTCTGAGCTAATCAGCAACAGCTAATAAAATGTTTAAAGGTCGAATTCTTCCAAAAATATGGATATCTCAGCCTCCTCTATCCTAAATCAGTATAACAAAATACAAAATAGACAACATGTATAGGATACATATGCTATAAGGTTTAACTATATAAACCCATAAATTAGCATACACGTGTCAAAAAAGAACACAGGTTTATATAAGACAATTATGAATTTTTGTTTTTTGCAGGGCCGCAGTGGGCCCCCTGGCCCTCAGGGTCCTGCTGGGCCCCGTGGACCATCGGGTGAGGGGACAGCATCAAGTGGACAGAAAGGAGAAACTGTAAGTAGATCCTATCTATGCTCCTAATAAAGGGCAAATAAAGTTATGTGGTTCAGTTTGAAGTTTGAAACAAACATAAAGGAATGGTGTTTAATTGCTGGAAGATTTGTAAAGGTGGTTGCATAATATTGATTAGGGGACAACGCTTTTCTGAATTTGTGTAGTTATGGAGTGCTGTGCTACATTCATCTAAACATATATATCAAATGTTTACAAATATATATCAATATATGAATACAAAATACAACAGTGGTAACAATATTTTACCCACTAAAAATATTTATTCAAAAGTCCGCTGTGCAAGTGAGGGGGTTCCACCACCCCTACAATGTCACAAATCGAGTATGCAATTTATATATTCTGAATACGTTATCTTGATCAAGTATTGTGATCACTCCCCAGTGGATCCCACCACCAATCACTCTCCGGGCTCACCTTAGCACCCAGACCTATAATAGACCGATGTATATTTCCCCCCTTAAGGGATCGCATAAGCCACTTAGATATTCAGATACTTCCTCCAGATGTCTCCTCCAATATGAAATCACCCAAGGAATTGCTTCACCATCCAAAATCACTCAAAAGTAATAGAAACTACACATGGTATCCATAAACTATTTATTAAAACACTCTATAATGCACCCACAATGTTGGTTTACTAATCTGCAGTAGTGCACCACCTTCAAAATGAATTAAGTTATATACAAGTACATGTCCCCCCTAAGAGTAAGGGTCCTTTCACACGGAGCGGACCGTTTTTCGGTCCACTTCGCGTGTGTCCGTCGGCTTAGCGGGGGGTCCCGCTCAGCTGTCGGCGGACAGGGCGGTGCCCGCACACTGTGCAGGGACCACCCTGTCTCTCCTCCGCTCTCCCCTATGGGGAATCGGATGAAAACGGACCGTTTGTCCGTCTTCATCCGATCCGTTCCGCCGGACGGAAGAAAAATAGGGTTTTCTTCCGTCCGAAAAACCGGATCCAGACGGACGCGGAACTTTGCGGACGTTAGCGGATGCATCATCCGCTAACGGACGCGACCCCATAGGCGTCCATTACAAGTCAGTAAACGGACTTGTAAAAACGGACGAACTGAGGCGGACATGTGAAAGGGGCCTAAGGCTACAGCATCACCATCCTGCCAGCTCCTTCCTGGTGGCGTGACGACGTCACTTAGCTCCGTACTGTCGCGTTTCGTTGCTTCCTGTAACTTCTTCCAAAAGAACGTTTTAGAATCTGTAGCTCTATATACTCCTTGACACTGCCCCACCTCCTCCCTTCTCTTTGGATTCTTAGCGAGCCTCACCACACTGGTGTCTTCTCTTGCAAGCCTCCCTCCCTAAAACCCTCTACACACGGCCAGGAATCCTGTCTGTTTTCCCGACGGAATTCCTGCCAAGCTTGCCTTGAAAAGCCATGTATACACACTGCCACACAAAAGACCCGCCGTTCTTTTGAATGGCAAGAATGCGGTGACGACAAAGACTACAACGAGCCGGCTAAATTACGTTCTATGCTACCGTGCATGCGTCGAATTGTTATCGAGCATACACGGTTTATTTCCCCTTCAGGTAAGCATACAGATGAACTGGTTTCTCAGCAGCATAACACTCTGCCGGGAATCCCGATGGGAAAATAGAGAGCAGGTTCTCTATTTTTTTCCGGCAGTTTTCCTATCGTGAAAACTGTGACGGAGCATACACAAGGCCGGTTTTCCCAGCCAAAAGCTCTCCTGGCAGTTTTCCTGCCGGGAAAACCAGTCGTGTGTACGAGGCTTAAGCCTTAAGTCCTCAGCTGACATATGGAAACCATGGGTAAATATAGATTTTGGGTATTTCTTCTGAATCCTTTATCTGAATTCAGTGGCGGCTGGTGCTTCATTTTTTTTGGGTGGGGGGGCTGTTGTACGATTGATCACCACTTCGCTTGCCCGTTGCCCACCCGCCAGCCCAGAACTTACCCCATTAAGGTTGCGGCTTCCCCACTGCATCTCCTCGCTTCTCCTCCCGGCCAATCGGGTCTTAGGACTTGAATTATTATTTGCTAATGTCTTCCTGCTTCTCCTCCTGGCCAATCAGGAAGTGGGTCCTGAGACCCGATTGGCTGGGATGGGGAAGTAGGAAGACATTAGCGAATATTAATTTGCTAATGTCACACAAGCGGTTGGGTTCGGGGGCGCAGTGCTTTGCGCCCCGAGCACACCCTTTTGTGAAGCCAATTAGAGCTTCAGGCTCTAATCATGTACTTAAAAAAAGAAAACCCCAATTGGAATACATGCGTCTGGCGCCCTGCATGTAGATTAGGGGCCAGGCGCATGGATAAGAGGGGCTGCACCCCTTATAAGCACCAATTGGATATTGGTTTCCTAATTTTATTAAGGTACTTTTCACGCACTGATGCATTGAAATAAATAATATTTTACAAAGGCTGATTAGCTGAAGCTCAAATTACACACACAGCTATATTAATTAGTGGAGTGACTCTTACCCCTCATTGCCTGCCCTGTATGGCATCATATGGAGTTTAATTTAATACATTGAAAAGCTCGTACTGTGCTCTCTGTTAAGAAAACCCAGTATCCTCTACTAAACCAGTGTTATGGGTGCGCCCCGTATTGAATGTTTTTTGTAAAATTAAAGTGTATATAATTATTAAATAAAATATTAAAAACAAAGAACTGTTTAAAACTTGTAAATTAAAATAAATTCATTTTAATATAAAAATAAAGGCCATAACTATATCTTGTCTAGTCCTTTGACTTACGATATTTTCCCCTGTAGGGTGAGCCGGGGGCAGATGGACTCCCAGGAACCCCGGGACGTCCCGGAAATCCTGGCACTCCGGGGGCACTGGTAAGTTTGGCCTCTTGTAATGCATGGATTGCTATGAGCCCAATACACATTGATGTACTCAGATCATTCACATTCAAAACTCATGTCCCGAATTTTTATGTTTTATTTCAGGGGACTAAAGGAGACAGAGGAGAAGTTGTGAGTATGTCAGTGAAGGTTCCTAATGGCTGTTATGATTCACAGTACCTTCATTAACCCAGGATTTTGTCTCAATGTAGGGGGAATCAGGACGTCCAGGGCCCGCTGGCCCCAAAGGAGAGAGAGGTTTTCCGGTAAGTGGGACACACTACTATAGCAGGCTTCTAGCATATTGCAGCTTTCAATATACCACGCATAAGTGTGCCTACAGGGTGTGCCAGGTGGGCCTGGGCACACCCTAATCACTGCATGTGTTGCCAATTCCCCCTACTGCCCAGCCTCCTCTTTGCCCCCCTGCAGCACTACCGCCTTTCATCATCTCCTCTCCTGCCGGATGTTCTGTTTACTATAATTCAGTTTGTGAAGAACAAGAAGCCACTCAGCACAGAACACTTCCTATTAGATGATCGAAAAAAATTGTTTTGTTTCGAATCATTATTCACATACATTTTAAAACGTTTTCGAATTTGAACAGTTTTCCAATTTCCAAATAAAATAGAATAGAAAAAAAGGAACAGAATAGAAAAAAAATATATATATATGTTATATTCCTTTATTTTCTATTTTATTTTATTCTCTTTGGAAATTGGAAAACTATTCGAATACGAAAAGTTTTCGAATTTGAAAACGATTTGAATTCGAAAACGATTTGAATTGTGTAAATTTTTTTTCATTATTTTGGATTTGTTTAAATTCAGTACTATTCTAATTCAGAAATGTGGATACAATACGGAAAATTCGAAACGAAAACAAATCGCCATGTCTACTACCCATTCATTCACTGTGCAGTGCAGCTGAGGCTGCAGAGAAAGGGACTGGGGATTCTCTGTCCTCTGTCCCTTTTTCTGCCTCAAATGTGAGACATTAGGGGTTTAGACCCCTGAAATTTCACCAAAGCCCCCCCCCCTACCGGGGCTCCTAAATATATATATATTTTTTTAAATGATATTGTAAAAAATAATCCAAAAAATAAAATAAATACAATTGTAAAAAATAATCAAATATTAAAAATTAAAAACGACTATCACGTCCTCTGCCCTACTGACAGTATATGCACATGCATGTGTGTTTGAACTCTGGGGAGCACACCCTAAGGCAATAGGCTGTGCACATCTATGATACCACACCAAAGATTAAATATGCTTCAACATCCAGCAATTCAGGGTCAAAGTTTGTAAGTTTGTGTTTTACAATTTAATTATAATTTCAAAAAGGGTGAGACCATAATGAATCACTCTCTGCAGTGTCCTGGTAAAGAATGGGGTCGAAGGAAGACATGTGCAATTAGTTTCATTCTGAATTTGTTTTTAACTAATTTAGACAAATTCGTTGATTCGCAAATTTCCTAATGAACGAAAATTTAAATATTTGAAAATTCCTAAAGTCGTAAATTAGAAAATTCATAAATCTGGAAATTAGAAAGTTTGGAAAATCGTCTGTTAGTGAACGTAACTAATACAAATTGATCCGAATTATCCGAAATAACAAATGCCGTATCTAAACAAATGGAACGTAACAAATTAATAATAATAAATAACAATAATAATAATAATTAAAAAAAACTTTTTATTATTATTATTATTATTATTATTAACTTTTTATTATTCTGTTGACATTTTTGAATTTATGAATTTACAAATTTATGAATTTTTGAATTTCATTGATCTTCAGTGCTACTGAGGCTACAGAGAAAGAAAATGAAGGATCTGTGTCCTTGATTCTTTTTCTGCCTCAAAGGTGAGATTTCAGGGGTTTGTTTAGACACCTGATATTTCATCCAAACCCACCCTTACTCCAACAGCATTGTAAAAAAAAATGTAAAAAATTATTACATTTTTTTTTATAATTTTTTCTTTCAAATTGTATAAAACATTTTTAAAAATTAGAAAAAGTAGTTTTAAAATGTTAAAATAAATAAAATAATTTGGGGGGCTGTCAGGTTGGCTGTATGGGGCCCTGTGATTTTTTTAAGAGGCAACACCCTTCTGACAACATTAAAATCCTGGAGGTGTTAAATGTTTATACAATAAATGCAAAATTTAAAAGATTTAGAAAATTGTAGAATTAGGGGCAGGGTTAGGGTTAGAGTTAGTTTATTTTTTTCTTATACAGACCAGTTATTTTCTAGCTTGTGTAGAATACCAACAATAGTAGAGTGTCAGCTATAATGTATTTGGTTATTACATTTAAATATAGGCAACACACACCTCCAACATATACATTCTACCCCATTTATTATCTCTGTGAATCCTGCTTACATACATACATACATACATACATACATATGAAGTGTGACCACTTGCCTTTATTCTTTCTTTTTTTGTACAGGGTGAACCTGGTGAAGTAATAAACGGCGGGGCAGTTGTTCCTGGAAGGAAAGGAGAGCCTGGAAATCCAGTGAGTGTCAGTGATTAATGGGGTGGGGAATGTAAGGGTTACTTAACCACTTTAATACCGGGGCACTATCACCCCCTGCAAGGCATCCCAAAAGCTTGCATCTTTAACCACTTAAGGACCAGCATGTTACCCCCGCTCTCTGGGCAGGACAATTTTCAGTTTTCAGTGCTGTAATAGTTTGACTGACAATTATTCCATCATGCAAATTAATTTCATATCTTTTTTTAGACAATTAGAGCTTGCTATTAATGGCATTTAATAACTGCTGAGTTTTTGTTTCATATAAAAGAAAATAAGACCAAAAAATTGTTCTATATACGGTAATATAGAGTAAGATTCCACCCTGAAGAAGGTCAAATAGTTGATTGAAACGCGTTGTGTTATTGGTCATATCCACTGGATTCAAACACTCTTGAAATGGTTCATTTTAAAATTAGTGTGAAAAATGTGTGCATTTCTCCATTAAGTTTGATTTTTGGTGAATCATTTAAACATCACAATATCACACAACACTTGATATAATATAAGGATAGTGCAGTAAAGATATATCCTAAATATAATCCTATATATATGTTTAGTGTATTCACCAGAGACAGCCGGCAAGCATTCGTGCCCCAGGCAAATCCCATCTCACGCTTTGGTCATGATTTGTAACGATGGCTTCATTCAATATAAATCTTTCTCTCTTCAAGGGAATTCCTGGACAAGCAGGAACTCCGGGGCAGAGGGGAATCCCAGGAACTTCAGGACCTCCAGGGCCAGAGGGACCGAGCGGACCTCCAGGTGTTTCAGGCCAGTCTGTGAAGGTAAGTTCCTTGCATGCCACTTAAAGCTCTTGCATGAAATCTCATTTTAAATAGATTACAATTTTAAAAGCATGTGGTCAGCATCTTCGACTCTTCTATAGGAAATTCACAGTCTCTCCTCTGATTCATTCCAAAGGTGTTCTTTCGGGCGCAGGCCAGTCACGTTCCTCCACCCCAAACTCGCTCATCCATGTCTTTATGGACCTTGCTTTGTGCACTGGTGGGCAGTCATGTTGGAATAGGAAGGGACCGTCCCCAAACTGTTCCCACAAAGTTGGGAGCGTCAAATTGTCCAAAATTTCTTGGTATGCTGACGCCTTAAGGCTCCATGTACACGGGACGCTCTTACAACTGCTCCTAAATTATTAAACTTGACAGATAGTAACCCATGTTTAAAAAGGCAGTTTTCCCGCTTTTACATGCCGCGTTTAGCCGTGTTTGCGTTTAGAAGTGTTTCAATAAAATATATATATATATATATATATATATATATATATAAACACATGTAAACACAGGGTCTGCAGGTGAGTCATCTGTACACAACAGTAGTGCAGAGCTGGGCAGCATTAGTAGCAGCACTTCACACTGAGCTATCAGGACACAGCACAGGACTTAAACTTCAAGGGACAATGGAATTAAAACGGGGATAGTTGGCAAGTATGAGGCAGCTGCTTTGGGCCCCACAACAATGACAGGGCCCAGGGCAGCTTCCCATTTTGCCCTGCCTTAAAGAAGGTCCTGGAGTGCCCCCATAGCAAGCAGGCAAAAACAGACGTCCGCTGTCTGGCGGGTTGGATGGTAGGTGGTCCATTTCCATCCGATTGCCCCATAGAGAACAGCGGGGCTGTGTCCCCTGCTGAGCAAGCAGATCCCACTTCACAGAGGCGCCCGTGTGAAAGGGCCTTAGGGATTATTCAGAGGTACTTCTTATGGTAAGTAAAGGCTATTCTAATGATTTATAATCAACACAAAACACTGTAGATTTCCATCAAAGACTAAACAAAATCACTTTAATGTCTTCCTTTTATCTGTAAAACATGTATGTTTAACTTTCATGTTTTAAATGCTGTACGTTTATTCTTGCATTCTAGGGAGAGAAAGGAGAACGAGGTGAGAGAGTAAGTGCACTTCAATTTATTCATAGCCTTATGCAAAGTTGGCCACGTTGGCAAAAAGGACTCTTTCTTGTTGTTATATCAGCCATTGCAAGGGGGGAACTGAGGCCGACATTGAATATAGACTTTGGGGGAATAATTCACTTAAAGGGGTTGTAAAGGTTATTTTTTTATTTTCTAAATTGGTTCCTTTAAGCTAGTTCATTGTTGGTACACTTACCTTTTCCTTCCATTTCCCTTCTAAATGTTTTTTTCTTTGTCTGAATTCATCACTTACTGTTCCTCCTCAGTAAGCTTGCCCCCATCATCCGAGCCGTTCTGGTTGGGGGTTAGTCAGCTTGCTCGCCACCTCCCTTGGGACTACATCCCTGCGGGGAGACGCTGTGCCAGAACGCAGTGTTGCCAACCTACCAGATTGAAATTTACTGTCACAACACCTGAAATTTACTGGCGCAGCCACGTTTTTACTGGCATTTCACAAAAGTTACTAAATAACATTTTTAGGTGCAAATTTCAGTATTTAGGCTACAAATAAGTATATTTTGTTATTTTCGATATAATAAGGGCAACTTATTTAGTCACATCACCCCCTGCCTCCACCCCCCCCTGCCATCAACAACCACTACCTTCACCCCCGCCCTGCGGTGCCACAATCTCCCCCTGCCTCCAATCTCCCCCAGGCCCCCTGCCTCCATCGCCCCCCACCTCCATCACCCATTGTGGTGCCAACAACCCCTGTCTCCATCCCCCACCCTCTGTGGTGCCACCAACACCCCCTGCCTCCATTACCCCCTGCCACTAACACCCCCTGCCTCCAAACTTCCCCTGCCTCCAATCTCCCCCATCCTCCATTGCCCCCTGCCTCCAATCTCCCCCTGCCTCCATCACCCCCTGCCTCCAATCTCCATGCGCAGTTCCAAGCTGAACCGATCTTGGCTATTTTTACTGGCACATTTCCGCAACCACGGACATTTACAAACGGGGGAAAAAAGTGCCCATTTTTACGAACTGTCTGTAAAAATACGAACGGTTGGCAACACTGCCAGAATGGCTCGGATGATGGGGGCAAGCTTACTGAGGAACAGGAAGTAAGAAATTCAGTCAAAGAAAAATAAGGGAAATGGAAGGAAAAGGTAAGTGAACCAACAATGCACTAACTTAAAGGAACCTATTTAGAAAATAAAGAACGAACCTTTACAACCCCTTTAATGCTGCACAGTTTATGGTTACCTGGAGAAGTCATACATGCTAAGCTTGTCATATTTTTCAATTTGGAAGTCAGGGAGACCTTACTGACCACATGAGCAGCAAGTACAGGCAAAAGGCCTACATCATTGGGTGAGGAGAGGGGGGGGGGTAGAGAACCAGCCATACCCCCCAACTTTTTTTGAGATGGGAATGAGGGACACCTACTGGCAAAGGCATGTAGGCATAGGACACGCCCCTTTCCACACCCACTTTAAGAAGAATTACCTGAAAAAAAGATTAGTTAAACCCACAAGAGCTTTTTTTTTTACCTCTACTTTTCCTTTATATTGGCTTTTAAAATGTACAAATGCAGCGATTTAGAAATCAGATGAAAAGTTTAGTGCTGGGACACACTTTTTTGAAAGATAAAAAGTGCATTTTATATACAACTATACAGATCAGACCAAAAAGAGGGACAATGAGGAGGGACAGAGGGACATTGCTTCCAATTAGGGACAGTCCCTAGAAATCAGGGACAGTTGGGCCCTATAGAATTAACCATAAAGTTGGTTAACAGCATAGATGGGAAATGGTGTGAGGGGTAATTACTTTGTTGGCGGGTAAGGACGTAGACTTCTTGGTGAGGTAGAAGCTTGGGTAGGGACCCGTCTTAGGTATACATTAGTGCCTAGTGCCTCAGATACAGCAGGACAGTCTCAAGACCACAGAACTATTTTTAGTCCCACTGACCCCCAACAATGAGGCTTAATTTATCCCAACTAATGTCAGTGATAAGACTTGTTTTATTCCCATTTACCCCAATGATGCAGCCTATTTTACTCCCACTGACACCAACAATGGGACTTTTTTACTCCCACTGAAATAAAAAATTTTTTTACTCCCACTGACACCAATAATGATAAGTTTACTCCTACTGACACCAATGATGGGGTTTCTTTTGTTCTCGCTGACACCAACATTGGGGCCTAATTTATTCCCACTGATGCCAACAATAGGAATTGTTTTACTCGCATTGAAGCCAGCAATGCAACCCAATTTACTCCCACTTACACCAACAATAGAAGTTATTTTACTTCCATTGACCGCAGCCGTGGACTTTTTTTACTCCTATTGATCCTAATGATGGGACTTATTTTACTACTCCCACTGACACCAATGATGGGAGCACAAATGCGCACTGAGAATCAGAATACAGTGGAACCTCAGATTGCGTGTAACGTGGCTAGCGAGCGTTTCACAACGCGAGCACTGTATTTAAAAAAATTCTGACTCAGTTTGTTGTCTCGCGAAACAAGCAGGATTCAAGCCACAGCGAAGTGCAGTACTGCATTTGGCCTGAGGTGGGGGTGCCGGAGCAGATCAGAGCCGTTCGGAAATGCTTGGAAAATCTCGGAAATACTCCGTTACCAAGCCTTTCCGAGATTTTACGAGTTCAGCCAAGCTGTCCTCGGGCCTTTCCGAGTGTTTCCAAGGCTCTCCAACGCCCCCCATCTCTGGCCACATGCAGTATTGCATGCCTTTGAAATCAATGCAGAACAAATTATTTTCGTTTCCATTGACTTCTATGGGGAATCTCGATTTGATATGCGAGTATTTTGGATTACGAGCATTCTCCTGGAACTGATTACTTTCGTAATCCGAGGTTCCACTGTACTGCTCTCAAAATGCAAAGGCCCTGGTCTGCCGAGGTTCAACATCTTTGCTCAAGAAGCAGGAGAGAAGAGTGAGCAGGGTGGGTAAAGTCAACTTCTTCACTACTTAGTTGGTCACTGACCCAGGACCTTACAGGACAAGTCAGCAGTTGCATCTCTTTATATTTTACCCAAACAGGTTTGTCAGAAAGCTTTTACAGTTCCAGATTTTTAAAGTAAACATCGATTGCAGCTTCCATATTTCTTTCATGGCAAGTTTTCCTTAAAATTTGTGGAGAGCTAAATCTGTAGGAACATTTGCACGATAGATGATCTTAAACTTTTAATTTGTATTATTTATTTATTTTCAATCTATTTAAAAAAAATGGAAAAAAGGCAAGCCTGTCCTGTTTTTTTTTTTTTTAAGAGAGAGAGTTTTTTTTCTTAGAATCCCTTTTAGATCATGTGTCAGTCAGATGTACAGTTTAGGTCATTTTTATAACATAAATGTACGTTGTGCTCAAAGCAACAATTCCTGTATCTTCTCTCCAGGGACTTCCAGGACTGGTGAATGGAGTTGCGGTCAAAGGAGAACCCGGTAGTCCAGTGAGTAATAATTGATCTATTTATATTAGAAACCTTGGGCCAGATTCAGATACACTTAAATTTGCGCTGCGTAATCAAAATACTCTACGCTGCCGTATTTTACCAGGCTCTACACCGAATTCTGGTAGATTTTTGCCCGTACGCTACGGCGGCGTAGTCTATTTCTTCCCGCGTAATCGAAATACGCGATTAGGGGGCGTGAAGCATTTAAATTAAGCGCGTCCCCGTGGCGATCGAACTGCGCATGCTCCGTTCAGAAATTTCCCGCCGTGCATTGCGCGAAATCACGTCGTTACGTCATTTTTTGTTTGAGTAGCGTCGTTTACGAACATTCCTATTCCCGGACGACTTACGTAAAAAATAATAAGAGACGTCGGAAAACGTAGAAATTCGATGCGGGAACGACGGCCATACTTAACATGGGCTGTCTAATATTAGAGCAGCAAAAAGCTGGTATAGTGTTACGCAAAAAATAGATGACTAAAGATGCCGTAAGAGATTGCGATTGAAGATCGTAATTTCGGGTATCGCCGGCAAAAGCTCATTAGCATACCCCGACGCGGAAAACGACGGGAAGTCCACCCAGTGGCCGCAATTTTATTGCAGCGTAGATCCGAAGGCGTACGAACACGTAATCCAGTCGAATTGAAGCCCGCAGCCGTCTATTCATGGTTTGAGGTTTCCGACTAGCTAAAAAACGCGCGTAATTTGAAATTACCCCAGTCTAACACCAGTTAGACAGGAGTTACGGCTCTCTGAATCTGGCCCCTTCAGTTTAATAAATTGAATCTGCAACAAATGTTCTTCCTCTTAATATAACAGCTCACTTCATTTTAGGAACACTTAGGTGATTTTAAACTTTTTTCAACTACATTTTTTGTTATGATTTTCCAATTTCACACTAAGAACTTTAAAATATCATCCATTCAAAAAAGAATAAACAAAAAAAAAGTAGGCAGATTACCTTTTAGAGTCCACCCATTAGTATATAGGATCACCCAATTACATGAAAGCCCATTGTGTTACCATGGGTACCAGACTCTAACACAGAGTGGATGAACAAATAATGACAGACATGTGCATACATGTGATCGCCCGGTACAGGTGTTAAGGATGACACCACATCGCTGGGGAATGCTTAAAGCCTTGCTGCCCTCTAGGACTGGGGATGTCCTGAAGGCACTACAAAAAAACAAACAAAAGTGGGCACACCAGCCTTGTGCCTAGTGAATTATCCCACAGCATTAAAGGGGAGTTCCACCCACAATTTCACTTTTTAAATATAAATATATAAATATAAATACCCCTGTATTACACAAGCTTAATGTATTCAGTTAGTCTGTAAACTAAGGTCCGTTTTGTTAGGTTGTTACAGCATTTATAATCTAGAAATAGACCGTGGCCATCTTAAGTGTGGGCATCATGAAGCCAGACTGTATGACTTTCTGGATTTCAGCTTTGCATATCTCGCACATGCTCAGTGCTGCACACTAGGTTTCAGTCAGGTTTCAGTCAGGTTTGCAAGGACTACTGGGAAACATGATGCCTATCCCAGAAACCCTTGCTAATAAGGAGGAGGAAGTAATGAAGGACTACAAAATAAAGGTATTTACAAGCAACAAAATAAATAAAAATTGTCCATTCTGAACACTATGAGATTAGGGCATGCAGCACAGACAAACATAAAAAAAATGGGTGGAACTCCACTTTAATTTACGATCAACAAGAATAATACTCACAAACATGTGAATTAAAATCGGTCATCAAGCTCCTCGTCTATAGCCTAGTAGTCCTAGACTTGGTGCACTCAAGAGAGCAGGGGGACCTTACTGGAATCCTTTATAGCTAACATGTTTCGAAGGTTACCCCTTCTTCATCAGAGGGTTTCTCATTTTGCCAAGGCATCCCTGAAGATACCTCAAGGTGCCCTGCTTGAAAAAGGCTGGTCTATGGAGATGCAAAACCTACAAGGAGTTGTAAAGGAAAAAAAATGTTTAAAATTAATGTCTGCAAGGTAGACAGACAGAATAGTGTAATGATTCTGTTAAAAAACGAGTAAATACCTATTAAATTCATTCATCTATATCACCTCAGGCGTTCTAGTTTCTGTTCTCTCATTCACTTCCTCGTTTGCGGCTCTCATTCATGTAAGAACTACATTTCCCAGTATGCATTGCGGCACGCCCAGTAATTCACACCTCCTTGAAGTCTCTAACACGTAGAGAGCGTCCTGCCGCACAGATGTGGTTCCCAGGAGGGGGCGAGCACGTCACTGACCACCGCAGTAAAGCCTCCCTTCACGGTGGTGAGTAACAATCAAACAAGCAGGAAGTGAACAGAACAGAGAAGAAATGGAGAAACTTCTGAGCAAAAGCTAACAATGAGGAAGTGAAAAGAGGAATGTCTGCTTATTATGAAAAAAAATAATTCCTTTACAACCCCTTTAACCACTTCCTTACTGGGCACATATACCCCTTCCTGACCAGGTTTCAGCTTGTGGCACTGCATCACTTTAACTGACAGTTGCGCGGTCGGGCTCCCAAACAAAATTGGCGTCCTTTTTTCCCCACAAATAGAGCTTTCTTTTGGTGGTATTTGATCACCTCTGCGGTTTTTATTTTTTGCGCTATAAACAAAAATAGAGCGACAATTTTGAAAAAAAAAACTATATTTTTTACTTGTTGCTGTAATAAATAGCCCAATTTTTTTTAAAAAACTTTTTTGTTTTCTCAGTCTAGGCGATACGTATTCTTCTACATATTTTTGGTAAAAAAAATTTTCAAAAAAATCGCAATAAGCGTCTGGTTTGCGCAAAAGTTATTGCGCTTACAAAATAGGGGACAGAATTATTATTATTTTTTATGATTTTTTTTTTTTAGTACTAATGGCGGCGATCAGCATTTTATTTGTGACTGCGACATTATGGCGGAGACATCGGACACTTTTGGCACATTTGTGTCGCCATTCACATTTATACAGCGATCAGTGCTATAAATATGCACTAATTACTGTATAAATGTGACTGGCATTGAAGGGGTTAACACTAGGGGGTGAGGAAGGGGTTAATGTGTACCCTAAATTGTGTTCTAACTGTGGGGGGAGGGGGGGGTGACTGGGGGAGGTGACCGATGCTGTGTCCCTATGTACAAGAGACACAGATCGGTCTCCAGGCACGCGCATCGGCATGTCAGTGATGCGGCGGGCACGCGCGCACCGACGGCGGGGCTCGCGCGCCCCCCAGTGGCCTGGTGAAGCGCAGGCCGTAAAAACGCGACCAGTCAGAGATTCAGGACATCTTCGTACAATGTCAGTACAATGTCGTACGGCCGTCGGGTAGTGGTTAAATACCATTTAGAAGGAGGTCAACTGCAAGTCAAATGCACTTGTCAAGAAATTCTGAATGATCCAACAAGTGTACCAAACTGATCTCAAACTGGTGCCACAAGCACCTGAAAGCAAGTCGATAAAGGCCCAAAATGTGGTCCGAGCCATGGACACCAAAACATTTTTTGTTAGCATGTATTACTTACATAACCCCCTAGGTTAAACCCTTGATAAGCAAAAAAAATGGGAAGACTTTCCATACTATTGGCAGAAAAGTGTATAATTTCTGGGCTTTTCTCTTTCTCTTCTTAGGGCCCACCTGGTGTTAATGGGACACCAGGTCTTCGGGGGTTAACTGGACCACAAGGCCAAAAAGGTGACAAGGTAAGTGAACAGCGGCGGCGCATTCTAGGACAACTTTCTCAGTAAATGTGCATTTTCATCTGGTGAAGTTCTGTTTTTTTTTTTTAGTGGTCTGTTTTAAGCCACTAATAAACTACATGAAGCTTAACAGGGCAATCGCTGGAAGATACATTGAAACATGCTATATTATGTTAAAAAGGCAGAAATTTACACCATTTTTTGTTCATAGGGCGAGACTGGTGAAGGTTTCCCGGGTACGGCAGGACGTGCTGGAGATCCAGGTGATCGAGTGAGTTACCGTCAATAATCCCACTAAGAAGTTCTATGCTATGTGCACACCATAATTTTTTGTGTGTGTCTTCCGGAATATGCTTTAAGTCCGTACACCAGCTAAACTAAAAATTTGTTCTTGCTAGTATCGCCATTGGAGAGATGTTGCATCACTTCCTGTCTCGACAGGAAGTGAGGTTACATTTCTCCAGCAAGGGCATAAACTGCAATGAAAATTGAGAAGCTCTATCCAAACCTAAACATTTTGGCTGGACTTATGTTTTAAATCATCTGCACGGATTATTTTCTATTTTGTGAGTTGTAACTTTACTTTGTAGAAGAGCCTGAGAACACTTGCCATTTCTGTTTGCCCCAAGGTTCCTCTGCCTGCCATAAAGAAAGCGGTATGCTGCAATTTGTAGACCGTTTATGGAAGCCTAAATTGCAGCTGTTTTCCCCCACATTCATAAAGGATGAAATGACTAGTTGGTACTGGAAAAGGCAATAAACTGGTTGGTCTTTAAACATTTTTGAGCAAAGTGTCATATTCTGAGGAAAAAGTGTTAAGTATTTTTGGTAAAAGAAAAAGTTAACACTTAACAACACCAGTCAAAATTAGAGAGGCATTATTAAACATAATTTAATTTGTCGTAGTGCCGTAGAAGGCATGTAGTCTGTTTGCTCTCAAGGTCCAAGTCTTAATAAATTTGGTGTGCTTCAAAAAAAAAAAATTGGGCAAAACGTCTAAGAATGGTAGGAAAATGGTTAGAAAAGGGTAAGCTGGAAAATAAGCAAACTGACAAATTATCCCAATTAACAAAACCCTCCAAAAATCTTCAAAGGAACAAAACAAAAAAAGTGGAGTACAAAGCTATTCAACGTTTCAGAAAATAGCACCTACAAGCACTCACAAGATAACAGCCAAAGTTGGTTATAGACTGGTAGATGTCTCTTAGTGAACAATGGATGGGGATTTGGAGAGTCATCTACCTATCCTCTGTTGCTCCGAGATTTGCCACCTTTTCCAGTTGGTCCACAAGCTAATTTATTCCCTTCCTTTTCTTCACAGGGAAACAGAAGGATCAGCAAAGTCACATAAAGATCTTCCAACAATTTAGAAAAGCTTTGTGGACAATAGTTGTTTGTCCCAAGTCCATTTGGAAGTACTTTTCACCCCTCCGAAATGTAGGGGAGACTAGGTTGAGGCTTTTTTTCCCTGGGCCAGTTCTAATGAAAGATGTTTTTTTGGTAGCTCTAAGTCAGGGGTGCCCAACCTTTTGAAGAGCGAGGGCCACTTAAGCAACTTGGTAACCAGTCGCGGGCCACAATGAGCAGAGCGGGCGGATGACAGGTCACGGCTTCTCTATAGGCCCTCCGATCCGCCCAGATGGAAGGGGACGAATTCCCTTCTGTTTTTCAGATTGGAGGTAGGCGGGCATAAATGGACATCTGTCGCTCTAAAGAGGTGAATTAAGGGTCCAATTTGGTCAGGCTGATCATATAAAAAAGGACTAAGACTGCTTTCACACTAAAGTGCTGTGGTTTACCCACACCACGGGTGCAGCATAGTGCACCTGTGTCTATGCTGCAGGTTTGACATAGACTCTGCCTGTGGCGAAAGCCGGTGCTGTAGAGGACGCATCAGCTTATGGGGCTCTGCTCCACAGCTGCTTTCTTCCTCTACCACCAGCTTCATTCACAACACTGATACTGCGGTATGGTGGGTCGGCAACCTGCGATCTAGGCTTGCAAACCCGCCATTCCAGAGCAGGAGGTCGCGGGCCACATCAGAGGGCTCCACGGGCCACATCAGAGGGCTCCGCGGGCCACATGTGGCCCCCGGGCCACTGGTTGGCCACCCCTGCTCTAAGTGGAGATACTATACCATTCAGACCTGAAGCAGACATGACCAGGTCAAAACGTTCCCAGTCCTCCCCTGCCTAGTACCCATAAACCACCCAATCCTCACCTACACGTCATACCAGACCCTAAATTGGGGCGTTATATAGCTGTTAATGTCTATCCTAAGTGGGTACTGTAATTTGCTGTACTCGTTTTGTAACTGCTTTATTAATTGCCTGAAATTTTTTTTTTATATATAACAAACATTTAGAGTGCCTTGTGTCATGATTAACTTTGGGTGTGTCTTTTATATCCTTCAGGGACCCAGGGGTCCTCCTGGAGAACAAGGAACAAAAGTAAGTGCAGCAATCATCTCTCAAATTTCACACTGTTATCTTTTTATATATATATATATAAGTTGTTTGAAATAATTTATGTATGTAAATAGTTTGACAAATAATTTTCCAGTCATTTAAGAAATGAGTCACCTTTGCAATAAAACATTTAAATTTGTTAAGTTTCTACTCGTACCTGGCTGATACTCATCCATAAAAAACGGGAGGCTTCAGAAGCCATTTTTAATCTTACGCACAGTTCTATGCGACTTTAATCTGATATTTGTTTTTGTTTGTTGGCTGACAGGGTGACCGAGGACTGCCTGGCCAGGATGGAGAAGCTGGAAATAAGGTGCCTGGGAAAATGCTTTAGTAAATACGCCTAAGAATTAGTGCAGGACAAGTGACTAAAAAAAGAAACAAACAAAAAAATGTCTCTAATTACTATTTGACACCCACGCCTCCATATTATATGAGGTCACAGGGTGATATACCTAAGCAGAACATTTATTGACTTTTTACTTTTGCAGGGTGAACGTGGTCCTCAAGGTTTCCCAGGTCTTAAGGTCAGTAAAGCCTATTAATGACATCCTCTTGTTACACTGGATGTTTTTATATTATATACGCAGGACAAGCATGGATAGGTTATGGCTGAAAGTGTATGAAAGAAGAGACAACATTTGAATGTTCACTCTGGTTAACTTCAGTCTAAAACACGGGGATAACCAACTGTAAGCTGGTTTTGACAGTCGGTCCCCCAGATAAACCCCTCTGTTTAAAAGGGGACCTGAACTATGGAAGCTGTGTCCAAAAAGGCAGACAAAGGGAAAGGACCAGTTCCCAGTATTGCCTGTGGTCTCCCTGCAGCTTATCTTTTTCCCTTTGTTGACTTGCCGTGTCTTGTTCTGCATGGAGGTGGCCATCTTGATAGAGGCAGGGCTTTGCTTACTTACACTTTATTGTCAAAAGTATTGGGACGCCTACCTTTACACACACATGAATTTTAATGGCATCCCAGTCTTACTCCTTAGGGTTCAGAATTGAGTTGGCCCACCCTTTGCCGCTATAACAGTTTCGACTCTTCTCGGAGGCCAGGCGGTGGGGAAGTAGGATGGGGGCCGAACTTCCGAGGGACCTCGCCGTGACGAGGTCCCCAAGGAGCAGGGACGGGTACCTGTCAAAAACAGATACTCGCTCCCCCCAAAAGGTGCCAAATGTGGCAGCGGGAGGAGGCAAACTGCTCTTTTGGGTGGAGCTCCTTTTTAACTTGTTTTCTTGGTTTTATATCGTTTTTTTGTGTTGATTGAGAATTTTTATGTATTGCTGTCATAGGATACTACATCTGGTATGAACATGCATGAGAAGTTATGAAAAAAACATTTTTGACGGTTTTTGTCAAGTTACACATATAATTTAGTTAGTAGGACGAGAGAGTTTGTGGGACTTTAAATGAGGTCCCGCCATGTCAGGTAAAAATAATAACATAGAAATGAAGTTACAGTGCATGATTTATTTATTACAATCTAGAGTTCATATCAGATATTTTGTATCAAATAAATAGGTAGTCACAAGACTTACACTAAATATGCTGCTCATAGCATGCAATACAAATAGGAAATAGTCATAGTATATGTACATGATACAATAAATCAAATAAAGAACATATATAATAGAAACAAGTAACTGTTGGCATCTAGTGGCACTCAACGCGTTTCTTGGCATTAAAGCCATTCATCAGGAGTGTTATGAAGTAATAACTGGAAAGGAAAATGGACAGGGGTTAATGATAATGCCCTTAGAATAAGATGGGACAAGGAGACTGTGTCTCAACAAGATGGGGACACATTGGGAAACGTACTGCACTGCATACCTAATTTACTATGTGTATTTATCAATGATACAAAGTTCTTTCATAGCTTTCCCAATTTTTGTTTGGATAAAAAAAAAAAATCGATTTGTTTATAGGACATATTTATAAATAAGGAGAAAAGCTGTAAAGCTTTGTGTTTTTTCACCTTAATGCAACATATGTATTAAGGTGAAAAAACACTTTGCACTCTCCGGCCCCCCGAGCCCCTGTTTTACTTATCTGAGCCCCGAATCTCCGTTGGTTGCGATCCCCCAGCTCTTGTGGGCTATTCATTGGATGATTGATAGCAGCGAAGCCACTGGCTCCCGCTGCTGTCAATCAAATCAATGACGCATTGCACCAGGGGGCGAGGCCGAGTGATACACTCGGCAGCTATGGCCGCCGAGTGTATAACACAGGGCGCGCCCGCAAGCTAACCCCCTTGGGAGAGCGCTACCCAGAGGGTGATTAGCTCTTGCGGGGAAGAGCCGAGACAGCCGCCGAGGGACCCCAGAAGACGAGGATAGGGGTCACTCTGTGCAAAACAAACTGCACAGTGGAGGTAAGTATGGTATGTTTGTTATTTAAAAAAAAAACTTTACAACTCCTTTAAGGCACGTTTTATATTGGGGTCTCAGCAATTTGCTTTAACTGTGGATGTAAATAAAGTATTATTTCTAAATAAGTGTCCTAAAATTTGATACATTTCAGGGAACTCCAGGGCAGAATGGTCAATCAGGAGTAATGGGACCCGCGGTAAGTCTATTCCTGTCGCTATTTTTTTGAACAAATACACTTTTTTTGAGAAATGTTTTTACTACCTATTTTAATTCTTGCACTCTAATGCTTTAGTAAAAAAAAACATAAAGAGATGCGCCAGTTTTGCTGTGATGTGCTGAATATGTTTTTATTTTGCTTAGACATACAATTTAAGGGATATATTTATGAAAACCTTTATTGCACGAATGTCAGAAACATTTGTGAAAGCTTAACTAAATTTCACCGTTGAGTTTTCCAATGGAATTCATCATCTCTTGTGGCCAAAATGCTGTATTGTTTTTTGAAATGCCGCATGGAGAAAATCTGCATTTTGGCCACTAGGTAGAGCTGACTATGCAGGAGTTACTCTATTCAAAGGCATACAATAACATTTAGTTCATGTTGTATGAATATTTCTGATATTTATTCAACAAATATTTTATAAATATCAGGTTTAGGGTTTTCTTAAGGATTAAAGCTGATCCTCAAATTATAATCTGATTGTATAGTTTCCTTTACATTTACAAACATAGTGTAGTGGCCAGTCTTCTTACCTAAATTGTCTTAATGGAATGGACTGGACTCAGATCTTGAAAGTAACATTTTATGCTGTTCTCTTCACAGGGACCTTTAGGGCCACAGGGTATCCAAGGAGAAAAGGTAAGTAGCACCTTCTGAAGGCCTGTAAGGCACATTTGTTACTGTTATCTCCTAATTGTATTTGGCTTTTCCTTTTGTTTGGTCAGTACAGAGAAATCTTGGAAGCACTTATTTTTGACCATTTTGATACAGTGTTGACTTAGGACTGTACAGAGTATGAAAACCTCTCCTAGTTCCGCTGCCAGAAGAGATTACTCTCTGCTACAGGGTTTTTCAACCAAGGTTTCACAAAACTCTTGAGTCCCGCAAGGGGGCCCCCGCCACTGGCCACAATTGGAGCATAGCCCTCTCTGCCCAATGGTGTCTTTGCCCAATGGTGTCATCTGCCATGTAGTGCAATGAGTCACAGTAGCTGAGTACCATTGAGGGGATTGAAATCAGCTCAATAGTACTCTTTTAGTTCTGGCATGTACAGGGTAAGAAAACCTCTCTTAGATCCTCCCGGAAGAGTTTACACTCTGCAACAGGATTTTTCAAACAAAGTTTCACAAAACTCTTTGGTCCTGCAAGGGGGTCCCACTACTGGCCACAATTGGAGCATATTCCTCTCTGCCCAATATTCCCTGCATGATACCACATCTGCCATGTAGTGCATTGAGCTACAGTAGCTAAGTACCAATGAGGGGATTGGTATCAGCTTGACTGTATTCTTTTAGTTCTGCCATGTTACATCTTTTAGTTCTGACATGTACAGGGTTTGAAGACCTCCCCTAGTTCCTCTCCCAGAAAAGTTTACACTTTGCTATAGGGTTTTTCAACCAAAGTTCCACAAAACTCTTGGGTTCTGCAAGGGGGTCCCACCACTGGCCACAGTTGGAGTATATACCTCTCTGCCCAATGGAGAGTTCAACATTACCTGCAGGATACCACTTTTGCCATGTAGTGCAATTCGTTACAGTAGCTGAGTACCATTGAGGGGATTGATATCAGCTTAATGGTACTCTTTTAGTTCTGACATGTACAGGGTTTGAAGACCTCCCCTAGTTCCTCTCCCAGAAAAGTTTACACTTTGCTATAGGGTTTTTCAACCAAAGTTCCACAAAACTTTTGGGTTCTGCAAGGAGGTCCTACCACTGGCTAAAATTGGAGTATATCCCTCTTTTCCCAATGGTGACTTCATTATTCCTTGCAGGATACCACTTCTGCCATGTAGTACAATTAGTTACAGCAGCTGAGTACTAATGAGTGGATTGATATAATCTCAAAGGTATTCGTTTAGTTTTGGCATGTTACATCACCATTGTAAGCAAGCATCCATTGTATGCACTCTAATCCCAGTTCACCTAACCAACCTGTATGTTTCTGGATTGTGAGAGGATAAACAGAGCAGACATTTTGATTGTTTCGATAAAACATCCCATCCTGACAGTTACTTAAATCAGGATCCCATGCCCTAATGTGAGCCATGTGGTTGTTCAATGACATTCTCAGACACTTTCTATGTGCTATTTCAGGGTGACCAAGGAGCTCCCGGTGAGCCTGGCAAAGTGGTAAGTAAATAGGATCAGTTCACCATGCAATTGTAATGCTTATATCTTAGTATGTTACCAATGTCTCTTGTACATTTTCCAGATTTCCGTAGCCCCCGGGATGAAAGGAGATAAGGTGAGATTATATACCTCTTGGATTTCATATACACAAAATGTAAATGTATTGTTTTTTACTGTATGAAAAAAAAGAAGATCATAGACAAAAAGCAAATTGAAAAAAATATTGAAAAAACATTAGGATAACCTAGATGATCTCAAGAAAAATGCAATATAAACTATTTAACTTGGCAAATTATTTGCAATTGTGTTTATATTAAAATGTAATACAGGTATCTATGCATGGGAAAAGACAATTGCCCATACTGGGGTACCAACATCTCTCTAAATCAAGCCAATCCAATAAAAAAGAACATTAATGGGACTTTATACCATACTTACTGTAAGGTTGGTGGTTCAACTAGACCCGGCTTTTTAGGACTCCTGGATGTATGGAGGCTCTCTGATGCATCGGCGAGTCAGAACACACACACAGCAATATGGTGAATGCAAGACTAGACTTTATTTCTCGCGCGTACTTGCACCTAATCAAATCATACAAGAAAAGGAACGCCCTTGGCTCAGCCAATCATATTTAAGTAATTAGGTTATACAAGTAATACTCGTCACAATTTATACAACGTGTGTAAAACATAGCAGTCTATATTCTGTGTGACTAACTAAGACCTTGTTCCCTCTGCACGCCTTATCTTATGTTTTTGTTCTCTGCTCAGTACATAATAACATTTGGCAAAGTAGACACGTGCATTCGTTTTCACTAGAATGCATTTTCGTCCGAAAATCAGGTTTTTCCGCTATCATTTTGACAAACGATAACGAAAGTGCAAGAAACGAAAACCGAAAGATCCAACATAAAAAATGCTTTACTTTCGTTTTCGTTGCGGTAAAAATTTGATATAGAGAGATTCGACATTATAGGGAAACGATTCGACATCATAGAGAAAAGATTCGACACTATAGAAATAATAGTTTCGACATTACAGAGAATAGATTTCGATTCATGAGAAAATAGATTCGACATTATTACTAGTCATACAACATTAGAATTCTTGTAGGCGGAATATTCGAATGGAAGTGTACGATTCGGCGTAAAGATTCAACGTTCCGTCGAATAGTCTTTTGACCATTCGACAGAAACCAAGTATTATTGGATTTTCGGACGAAAGCTATTCCCCAACGAAAAACGAAATAAATCAAAACGATTTATGGGAGTAACTAAATAAATTTATTTTCCAAACGAAAACGAAAAAACGAAACAAAATATTCCAGTCTGCACATGTCTATTGGCAAGGTTGTTCTTAGCTTCTGTGGACTCTGGGTTAAAGGATACATCTTTATACAAGCATTCATTACTATGGGGGAACTCTAGCCTTATAATGCAATGATATTATGGGGGAACTCTAGCCTTACACTTACATGATTCAGTGATATATCTAAAATGTACATCTTTTAATACAGTCCATTAAAATCCTATATAAGCATCAGTAGCGGTCTATCCATTAAGTGCGCACGGGAGCCACCCCCCTATCTATGTGTCAGGCCCCCTGATCTACATGCAGGGTACCGGACGCATGGATTCCAATGAAGGGGGGTGTTTTTTTAAGCATGTGATTAGATAAAGAGGCTCTAATAGGCTTCAAAAAAGGGTGGTCTCGGTGAGTAAGTCCGGCTAATTCCACAAAGGCCCAGGATTAGGGAAACGTAGGCAAGCAACTGCCCTTCAAATGAACACCCTGGTTGCATATGAAATATTATATTCCTCCTCTTCAATAAATCAGCACATGATGCAGCCACTACATTTGTGTTGTAGCTCCTAGTTACTTGAACAGGACTTGCCCTTCAGAAATTCCAAATTTTGGATGTTCATGTTTTCAAAAAGTTTGGCTGAGCCACAAACTTTAATTTGTTTCTTTGGTCTCTAGTTATGAACACAAATGGTTGCATAAGGGCTTCTCTAGTATCTCTTAGTAAATTAAATGTTTGAAGAAGTGGGGAGCTAGGTGGAGTTCAGTGAATGGCCTGGGCTTACTACAATGTAGGTGGCACAAAAACTGGATGAAGTAGGGTTACAGAGCAGAGTGGAACTGCACTTGGGCAGTAATATTGACAGCTTTATTTTTAACTGTTTTTCATGTTTACCAACAGGGGGATCGTGGTCTTCAAGGTCTAGAGGGACCAAGCGGCGCCAAAGGAGTGCCAGGAGACAAAGGAGAGAGGGTAAGTACTGACCATTAATAAAAAAAAATGAAAGCAGGGGTCTCCAAAGTTTCTACACAAAGGGCAAGTTTACTGTTATTTAAACTTTAGGGGGCCGGACTGTGACCAGCGGGTGTAGAAGATGTACTGGTGTTAGTGGGACTAAACAGTGTCCCCTGTTTGCCATTAGGGGGAGGGAATAGTACTCCATATTTGGTATTAAGGGGAGGAATAGTGTCCTATCGTTAGTGTTGGTGGGAGCTATAGTTTCCCATTATTAGGGCCAGTGGAAGGATTAGTGTCCCATCATTGGTGTCAGTGGGAGGAATAGTGCCTCAATAATGGTGTCAGTGGGAGAATAAGTGTCACATCATTGGTATTAGTGGGAGGAATAATGTCCCATCATTGGTGTCAGTGGGATGAATAGTGCCTCATTAATGGTATCAGTAGGAGAAATAGTGGCACATCATTGGTGTCAATGGGAGGGATAGTGTCCCATCATTGGTGTCAGTGGGAGGAATAGTGCCACATTATCGATATCAGTGGGTGAAAATGTGCCACATCATTGGTGTCAGTGAGAGTAATAGTGTTCCATCATTGGTATCAGTGGGAGGAATAGTGCCACATTATCGGTATCTTTAGGAAAATAGTGCCACATCATTGGTGTCAGTGGGAGGCATGTGTCACATCATTGGTATTAGTGGGGGGAATTGTGTCCCATTATTGGTGTCAGTGGGAGGAATAGTGCCCCATCATTACCCCTTTGCCAGTGTCAGGAACTATGCCCCACTGCTGCTAACAGTGTGAAAATAATGACCCAAAGGGTTGTATAAAAGCAAGCAAATCCAGCCCTTGGGCCACAGTTTGGAGGCGACTGTACTAAAGTATCAGGAAGTAGCATAATGTAACAAAAATACAGCTGTTGTTTTAGCCTAGGTGTATTAACTTTTATAGTGGTGTCCAATTGAGAAAGACTTTACAGAGTCATATCTAGGCCCTTCCCCAGAGGAACAAGCTAACATCTCTGTAAGTGCTACAAGAATACATGCACTATAGCCAGTTTGGTCATAAGCCATTTTTAAAAATTAATAATTTTAGTTCACCTAATTGTGAATATTGAAGGAATGTGATATCTAAAATTAGCTCTATATTCAAAAACCTTATCAAAATGATTATCAATATAATGCTTGTTTGCCTTAGTATTATTTTTTTTTTTATAATTAGGGTGCTCAAGGATTTGGCAGTCCTGGTCAACCAGGAGCGAAGGGTGAAGCAGGGGAGAGGGTAAGTCTGACAGTGTGTTGTCCACCATCTTATTCCTGTGTGGTCTTCTAATAATTGTTGGAATTTTATAGGACATTGTAAAGAGTATAAGTCTATATATATTTGTATTTGGTTAATATTTATTGATCTAATGATATGATCTAAAAAAAATTGATGTTCATTTATCACTGTTTCACTGTTATTGAGGGACTTGAGAGTGCTATATAGTGCCCTCTAGTGGCTATCAACCTCTCTTGTTTTTTGGTATATTAGTGATTTATATATACCATCATATATCACATTAGTTTTGTGTATTTTGTGATTCAAACATTTGTTTCACATGGTTTAGAGGTAGCGTGATTTATATTTTTCTCACTGTTTGTTTTTTGTATCTTTTGTTTACATGGTAACCGCAGCTCTCGGATTGAATAGACTGTGATTTCATTGCAGTTTTTCTTTCTTTCTTTCTTGTTTGTTTAGTATTTAGCGCAGTTTCTTTCCAATTTTCCATTGTAAAGAGTAGTGATGGCACAGCCAATAGCAGCGCGTCATATCTTTCCTCAGTCGGTTCTAAAAAATAAGATTTACTGTGGTGAACATACTTTCTTATACGCTATGAAAAAACACTCTTGAAAGTGTTTTTTTTATTTTTTTTCTCTTTTAAAATTTTTTTTTTTTTCCTCTCACTCAACAAGAGAGGTATATGGGTAGTGGAGGACGAGAGTTGCTCTGGTCCCCTCATAATAAGGAACAGGGTGGGCACAGGAATATATTTTAAAAGGCACCTTTAGATTCAGGGGGTTTGTGTTTTTTTTTGTTTGTTTCCCTTTCTCTTTCTTGCCACTGGGGAGGCGGCGTAGGGGGAGGAGAGAGTAGGAGATAAGGAGGAGGTTGGACTGTCCCCTATAGGAAACTGTTTATATGTTTAATGTTGTAAGTCAGATGTATGAAATGATAAATGTATTGAACTGAAGGAAAAAAAAAAAAATGTGTATGCTTATTGAAAATGTGGTATTAATGTATAAATGTTCTGAAAAACTCAATAAAAATAAATTAAAATAAAAATGAAAGTGTGAAACGCGTCAGCTCCTGTATTCCGTTGTTTTGCTGTGGATTATCATCTTTTTTTTTTTTTTTTTTAATAAAGGCATTGATTTTGAGTGTGGCTGTCCCATACATTCTTACAGTAATGGAAAATCTATTTTGATAAAGCATTACCAGGAAATCACACTACAGTACCTGTATAAAGATACTTACTAATAGTTTGGCGTTCAATAATGTAAACGTATTTATTTAATATACTGTTTCTGGTTTTCTTTAGGGTATTATGGGTCTCGTTGGAAGGGCAGGCGCAAAGGTATGTCCACTTGTGTTTAGGAAATAAATTCTTTATTTTCATCACCCACTTTCCCGCACCTAAAAACCTCTGCACCTCCCCGATTTATTACTACTGCGGACGTCACCCATTGGAGTGATGACCACTTGCTATGCTGCTCCCTGGACTAATGACCACTCTAACCACCCAATCAGTAAGGAGCACCCACCGCTGAACATATGACCTCTATTGGTATCACACTTCTATGTGCATAATTGTTTGTAATCAGGGACGTCTTTAATGTTGATTGGACCCTGGGCAAAAAAATCCCCCTCTCCATGAAATGTCACTGTCCACCTACTCTGAGATATGCAATAAGCAACAGCTAAACTCAAAATCTGTTTACTGTATCAGATCAGGCAGTGATTGCGATTGGTTGCCAGAGGTTACAGCATATCATTACCACTTACTGACTGGTTGCTAGAGGTTAGATCACACATTACGGCTCACTGATTAGTTGCTAGAGGTTACAGAACATGATTTCTTCTTGTTGATTGGTTACTAAAGATTACAGTACAGTAATATTGCTCACTGATTGGTTGCTAGAGATTACTGTACAGTAATATTGCTCACTGATTGGTTGCTAGAGGTTACAGCACATCATCTCTTTACTGCAGAAGGGGGAAGATATACATATGAATTTCCAACTTTATTTAAATAAGAATGCAGTCGGCCTCAGTTATTTACATATGAATGACGCCGCTATTTACATATGAATTCTCCCATTATTTACATATGAATGACGGTAATTTACATGTAAACACAGGGTCTGCAGGTGAGTCATCTGTACACAACAATAGGGCAGAGCTGGGCAGCATTAGTAGCAGCACTTCACACTGAGATATTAGGACACAGCACATGACTAAAACTTCAAGGGACAAGGGAATTTAAACTGGTATAGTTGGCAAGTATAAGCATAGGCGTGCACCCAGGGTGTGCCTGGGCTCACCCAATGCACAGTAGTGTTATCGCTCTGTGTAGCAACAGGAACATGGGAAAAATCTCCCTCTTACCAGTTCTGCCATAAGAGAAGTGTTTATGCTCTTCTTTTTCACTGTGCCAGCAGGGAGATCAATGTGCCGGGGACATATATATTTAGATACATACACATGCATGTGTGTTTGAGCTTAGGAGTGCACACCCTAATGCATTAGGCTGCGCACACCTATGAGTATGAGGCAGCTGCATTGGGCCCCACAACAATGACAGGGGCCAGGGCAGCTGCTCCTTTTCCCCTGCTTTAAAGACGGCCCTGTTTGTAATGCACTTTAAAACTCAATGGCCCAGATTCACAGAGCAATTACTCCTGTCTAACTGGTGTTAGACAGGAGTAATTTCAAATTTTGCGCGCCGTATCACTAGTTTGAATCCTCAAACCATGATACGGCGGCTTCGGGCTTCGATCCGAGAGGCTTACGTCCTCGTAAGCCTTCGGATCTACACTGCGATATTTTTGCGGCCGCTGGGAGGAGTTTGCGTCGTTTTCATGCGTCGGGATATGCAAATGACTTTTTACGGCGATCCACGAAGGTACGAGTGTCCCTCGCAATCGCCTACGTCATTTTTTGCCTACGTAATGTTAGAGGAGCTTTTTGCTGGTCTAACAGTGCGTAACCCATGTAAAGTATGGCCGTCGTTCCCGCGTCGATTTTTTTTTTTTTTAACGTAACTCGTTCGGGAATAGGAATGTACGTAAACGACGCTACTACGACGTGACGACGTGTTTTGCGAACGGAGCATGCGCAGTTCGATCGCCGCAGGAACGCGCCTATTTTAAATGCTTCACGCCCCCTACTCGCGCAGATGGATTGCGACGGGAGAAATACACTACGCCGCCGTCGTTTACTGGACAAAATCTACCTGGATTCCACGTAGAGCCAGGTAAAAAACGGCAGCGTAGTGTATTTCTGATACTCTACGAGAATCTAATTCTCTGTGAATCTGCCCCAATATGGTTATTCCAATTGGGTGACCTCACAAGAAGTTAAGAAAATCTCTCCAACAGGGGTACAGACATACCAAAGTTTTATACCCTTCGCCATAACTAGAAAAAAAAAGCTTCACATCAATAGATGTCAACCTTATTCAGTAGTCAAATACAATTTTCCACATGCACACACCCAAGAAACGGACTGTTCAGTAGAGCTGGGTGCTTTAATGAGCATAGGCTGGAAACCGTGGATGATCAAAGTGAAGAAATGTCATTAGCACACCAAGGATTCCTTGAAAAGGTCCAAAGCTTTATTTTCGTGGTCGAATGATAAACACATAGCAACGTTTCGGAGCCATGCAGGGTCCCATTATCGCCACTTGCCTGACAAAGGGGCCCTGAGTGGCTTTAAAAGGTTGCTGTATGTTTATCATGTGACCACGAAAATAAAGCTTTGGACTCTTTGGAGGAATTCTTGGTGTGCTGATGACATTTCTTCACCATATTCGGTAGCCAGACACGTAAATGACACATTTTGCCACTCATACAATCACTTTTTTTCCCACACACTTGTCCACTTTTTTCTTTCCCTTCAAAAATTACCTTTTCCTTTTGCTGTTCCAGACATTGAGTGTATAGTGTGTTGCTGGTGCTGCTTAGAGTCAATCCAACACAAGTCCATACTGTTTTTGTTTACCCAGGGAGACCAGGGAGATGCAGGACAGAATGGAGAACCTGGAAAAACTGGTTCACAGGGACCAGCAGGACTTCGTGGTAAGGATGGAGAAAAGGGAGAGAAAGGAAATGACGGTATTCAGGTAAGTCTTTTCTTCTTGCTCCTAAAATACTGCTTCTCTCCGTCTGTCTCCACTATTTGCCAATCCCATGCAGAATTTCTAATTTACCTACCTACAAATATCCCAAGTTCTCCATCTATACGTGTTCTTGCTAATTTAGAAGCAATCTCATTGATCCACACTCTTAAATTCAGGGCTTCTCACAAGCTTCCCCTCACCCCTGGAATTTTTTTTCACATGATATTGGTTGCTCACTTACCATCAGGGCCACCATCAGGGGGGTACAGGCATTACAACTGTAAGGGGCCCGAATGTTCCCAGGGGCCTGGCCACCCCCCCCCCCCTTCTTAGCTCGCGGCTGAGAGGCGAGTAGAGAAAACACTTTAATTTCGGCAGTTGCCCCCGCTCTCATGTCGCGGCTGGATGGAGGACAGAAAACACTTTTATTTTCAGCAGCAAGGACCCCCGCCCCCCCCCCCCCCCCGGTTTCATGTTGCAGCTGGAGAAAGAGGAGAGGAGAAAAGGAAGAGCTGGAAGAGATGGCACTGTCATTTTCGGCAGCCCCCCCCCCCCCTGGTTTTCTGCTCCAGGGGGCCCATGCCTGAAGCTGTGTAGTGGGCCCCAAAATCTCTGAAGGCTGCCCTGCCTACCATTAAAATGCTTATAGCACCTTAAAACTTACTTCTTCAGATAAGCATATATTCTGATGCAAGATATTCCTTTCAGCCACTGCTTCTTTCTCCAACACCTTACAAGCCACCTATATAAAGCCTCTAAATCAGGAATCTCTAAACGACGGCCTTCCAGCTGTTAAAGGACTACACGTCCCATGAGGCGTTGTAAAACTCTGACATACCCAGACATGACTAGCCATGATTCAAATTGTAGTTCCTGGGCAACTGGAGGGCCATAGTTTGGAGACCCCTGCTCTAATTTGTAGGCTTGTATGGTCAGGATTCTTTTGATGTTTGATTAGAAGTGTGCTAAATTGTGTGGTAAATGGCAAAGCAAATGTATTTATCTTCTAAAGAGTAAAGGTTTATACGTTTCATCAACATACAAGGGAACACATTATTAACATGGCGTAGTCAGAACTCATTGTAAGAAGGACAAAAACCTAGAGAAAAACATCCAGCTGGATGTATCCAGTACAAACTCCCTCAGATTATTTCCACTCGCCAAATGAGAGCAAGCGAGTGGAAATTTTGAGGGGCTGATATAGGTATACTGTATACATTAGATAACGTTTTGGAAGATATAGAATTGAATTGTTTTCCCATTGTTTCAGTAAAGAGGTGACACTACCTTTTTCTTGTTTCTCTTTTCTTGCAGGGTGAACCCGGAACACCAGGAAGTGCTGGAGAGCGAGGTCTAAGGGTAAGAACAAATGTGACGACATAAGGGCTTTAATCAAAAGAGTTCAGGAAGCATGCATCTTTATCACGTAAAACCAATCACAGACCAGCTATTACTAAATTCAGCCAATAGATGAAGATACGTGATTGACAGCCTTGAGGGACTTGTTCCAACTCCATGTGCTACTGTGGAACGTCTCCCTGCTTAGCAACAAGTGCCAAAATCCAACTTCCGAAGGTGTTTGTTATCTCTCTAATCATGAATAGGGAATCTGCTTTATGACTACAGACTCGGTCAATTGGCTAATATGTCTTCATGCCTACTTAAAAAAAAAGTCAATAACTTGGTTTTATTTTACATATGGATAACTAGAAACAGAACAAGGGAAAGAAAATTATAGGGATTCAATCAAATTTATTTATGTAACAATAGAAAATCTCAAATACTAGTACAAATGGGTAAGCGGGACTTTAAGGGCACCAATACAAAAATACACTGGTATATAAAAACTCAATTGACTTTCTGGCCCAGATTCAGAGAGAATTGGATTCTCGTAGCGTATCAGAAATACACTACGCCGCCGTTTTTTACCTGGCTCTACGTGGAATCCAGGTAGATTTTGTCCAGTAAACGACGGCGGCGTAGTGTATTTCTCCCGTCGCAATCCATCTACACGAGTAGGGGGAGTGAAGGATTTAAAATAGGCGCGTTCCCGCGGCGATCGAACTGCGCATGCTCCGTTCGCAAATTTCCCGCCGTGCATTGCGCGAAATCACGTCGTTACGTCATTCGTTGTTTGAGTAGCGTCGTTTACGGACATTTCTATTCCCGAACGAGTTACGTAAAAAAAATAAAAAATAAATTAAATTCGACGCGGGAACGACGGCCATACTTAACATGGGCTACGCACCGTTAGACCAGCAAAAAGCTGGTCTAACAGTACGTAAAAAAAAACAGACGTAAGCGATTGCGAAGACCGCTCGTATCTTCGTGGATCGCCGTAAAAACACATTTGCATATCCCGACGCATCAAAACGACGCAAACTCCTCCCATCGGCCGCAAAAATATCGCAGCGTAGATCCGAAGGCTTACGAAGACGTAAGCCTCTCGGATCGAAGCCCGAAGCCGCCGTATCATGGTTTGAGGATTCAAACTAGTGATACGGCGCACGAAATTTGAAATTGCTTTATGAATCTGGGCCTCTGTCTCCATTTTCCAATTAAATTTTTTTATCCATGTTTGGGCAGTTTAAAGAAATAAACACTATGGCCCGGATTCACAAAGTACTTGCGCCGATGTATCTCCAGATAAGGACCCACAAACTAAGATACGCCTAAAAACAGAGCAATTCCAAAGGTTGTATTTATAATATCTAATATCTCAACCCAGTATCTATATAATTTTGGGCATTTCCACATCATGTGTATAAGGTCTCCTGTGCTTTGACATCTTGGGCATTTGTCATCCAGTTTCCTTCCAAATGTATATAACTTCTTTGGGGTGTAATAGACTCTATGACTTAAAAATAGATGAGTCAGATATGGGGGACAAGGGGAAAGGGAATTGGCAAGATGACCACTAATATATGGGTAAAAGTATATCAAAACCCATAACAGATCATGTACCCTATTGGGTTATGTTGCTGTAACCAGGTAGTAGTAACTTGAAAAATGGGACAAGGGAAAGGGAGGGAGGTGGCCAAGGGAGGCCTAAGCAACAATAATTGATCAGGGGGTATTCTGATACAAAAAGTATTTATTAATTAATAGTATCAAAAATATGTATAAAAAGTACAGTAATTGATGAACTCTATGAAAATATTAATCATCATTTGTGAAAAACTTAATTACCAAAGAACAATATGACAAACAGGACTTACAATGGACAACTCAAAACTCATGACAGGCTTTGTGAATTCCATGCTTGCCTTTCCCGGCGATGCGTCGGCGTAGCGTAAAAGAGATACGCTACGGCGGCATAAATGTGCACCGATGTATATGAATCCGGGCCTATGTACACATTATATAAGAACATTGCAATTTTATTCTTGTCAACTTGTGACATATTTACCAAAAAAAAAAAATGCCCAGTAATCACGAATGGTTATTTAAATCTGGAGCGCGGTTTACTTTTATTGGGCCATTTCGTGCAGATATCTTTTTATTCTTTCGAAAAATAAATGACTGTGATTCTTTCCAATTTGACTCTGGTTTGGTGTTCTATGTATGCTGTTTTCTGTTTCCATCCATTAAGAATGACAATTCTGTTTTCCTCAGGGTCCTCCGGGGATCAGGGGCATCTTAGGAGAAAAGGGAGACCCAGGGGAGCCAGGAGAAGATGGAAGGAATGTGAGTATCTATAAAGCCACACGGGGACTGTGGTAAAATTTTTCTAACATGGTGGTAACCACATTTGCATGGAAAAAAACAGAGTATAGCTCGATCGTGTAAAACCTTAATAAATAAGTAACGTACAAATTTAACACTCACAATTTTGCGGTGGAAAAAAGCCTTAAAGCGGAGCTCCACCCAGGAAAACAACATTTTCCCATGTTGTTTAAAAAAATTAAATAAAAAAAACCTGAAAAAAAAAAAATACTCACCCGAAATACCTGTTGCTATGCGGAAGTCCGTAATCTGCCTCTTCCACTCCACGGTGCCTTTTCTTCTTGTCCTTCTGCTTGTGAATGGGGCGCGCTGCTTTCTGGGAACTGTGTGTGTTCTCAGAGAGCAGCGCGCCCATTCACAAGCCAGCGTGAGACTCACGCAGGTGCAGTAGGAAATGGGCAGTGAAGCCGTACGGCTTCACTGCCTGTTTCCCATAGTGTGAATGGCGGCGCGGGACCCGGAGCGATCGTGGGACCGGCATCAGGGGGGGCCGTCAGCGCGGGCGCCTAGGACAGGTAAGTGTCCTTATTTAAAGTCAGCAGCTACACTGTTAGTAGCTGCTGACTTTAAAAAAAAAAAAATCGCGGCTGGAGCTCCGCTGTAAGTATGCTGTACCGGCTGGATACAAGCAGACAGACCCGTCCGTATGGGAAATCTTGAGCAGTCCAGGGGGGTGATGCCAATGCGCCGCTCGTTCCGCCCTACTAGTTTCGTGACAGTTCACTTCTTCAAGGGGCTTGAAGAAGTGAACTTTCAGGAAGCTAGTTTACACGATCGAGGTATCCTCTGTTTTTTTCCATGCGAATGTGGTTACCACTATGTTGGAGGATTGAAATGAGGAAATGACCTACATCAGGCTGTTTGCATCCTGTTCAAGCCCAGCAGTTTGTGCCCAATTACATGTGACCTGGGGTCCCCTGTGATTAAGGGACCACCAGGATCTGGTAAGCAGATCTGTGTGCTCTATCGGTGGAGGCTTTCAGTGGATGGATTGTCACCTATCATCTATACTGTATATGATCACAACATCTTAGTTTTTTTTCACATGGGTGGAGGAGGATCTGAACTTTTCTTTTTGGTCACAAATGTGATTTTCAGCATTTGATCATTTGACTTATGGACTTTGTTTATTGAAAGTAATCAAGTCTTTATTATTACATGAGGACTTGATGGATCATAGATGCGATTTTCCACTATTCATCACTTGATTTAAGGAGTCTTTTTTTTAAAGCAATTAAGTTTCACTAGCATAAGAGGACTTTTTATTTTTTATTTTTTTTCACTAGAAAATTTTATTTTTTATTTTAGTTTTACCATATTATATTTGTCTTCATTGACTCATATATGCACATCATTTTTATGAATTTTAGCGCGACTTTTTTCTTTCCCAAATTTTGTTCACTGTTTGATGTTATACAGCAAGTTGCAGCTTCACAATTGCATCAATTGCAACATTTATACATCCGTATTTATACAGTCCTGTTCACATTAGCGCAGTTCACACCATCTTTTTTTTTACATACAGCCAGTACCCCTGCTGGAAATTAAATCTTGAGTCCCAGCACTGAAAGCAAGGAGCACTAACCACTTAGACAGAACACATATTATATTAAAATGTACCCAATGGCTCTTTTCAATGTGGCAGATTATCTTCAGTGTTGGTTTATATTTATTCATAAATTTGTATTTCGATAGTCATTATCTCCAAGCCTTTTGCTGTTTTTTTTTTTTTTTTTAGATAATTTCAATAACAAATTACTCTCTTCTTGATTTTTCTTAGGGGAGCCCTGGACAGCCCGGTGGTAAAGGTGATCGTGGTGACCTGGTATGTATTTCTTCCCTACATAGCCCTTCAAAGTAGGACATTACACTGGTTTTGTCAAATGGAGCTGTGACCCTAAACCAGGGGTGTCAAGCACAATTGTGGAGTGCATTAGCATTATGGTTGCCCTCAAAGGGCCGATTGTATCTGTAAGACTATATAATTTTGTCCAGAACATTTTTTCTAATAGAATAGGTGCAAGAACTCAACCACCCCCCCACCAACCATGTGTTTGACACATGTGCCCTAAACCATTATATACCCCAATCTACAGTATTTCTAAAGTGTAATCAGAAAGCTTGACAGTCAGTGGTTGGTTACCCCAACTCGTTAACATGAATCTATTGTCGTCTATGTCTATAAGCTTATGTAGACACTGGCAACTAAGTGAACATGGGCAAAATTATGACCAATAAGAACCATCAGGTTCTAAGGTGTCTGCTACCCCCTCTTCAATCCATAATCATGAATATGATCAGGTGACCTAAGAACCTTCAATTCGTTGGAATTTTTTTTTCAAGTAGTCGCCGATACCAAATACCGATACTTTTTTAAATGTGTCCCCAAATGCAGCCATGTCCCCCACATATGCAGCCATGTCCCCCACATATGCAGCCATGTCCCTCCAGCCATGTCCCTCCAGCCATGTCCCCCACATATGCAGCCATGTCCCCCACATATGCAGCCATGTCCCTCCAGCCATGTCCCCCACATATGCAGCCATGTCCCTCCAGCCATGTCCCCCACTAATGCAGCCATGTCCCTCCAGGCATGTCCCCACATATGCAGCCATGGACCGCCTGTCCATTTTCATTCGATCCCAAAATTGCGACTGCAAAATAGAGTCACCGAAAAAAGGAGGGGGTGGAGGCGCCAACTCAAAAAATAAAATAAAAAAAAGCATTCTACAAGAAATGTGAGTATAAGGGTATATACTCACAGGTTCACTGAGAGTAGTAGTCCATCGGGGTGTCCTTTAATCGGTAGGTGCCATTCAGTAGGCTCTAGTGATGTCCGCAAGGCTTCTCAGTGTAGATGGGTACTGAACGTGTTCCACGCTGGTCAGCGAGGAGCTTCCAAGACCCATCTACACTGAGAAGCCTTGCGGACATCACTAGAGCCTGCGGAATGGCACCTACCGATTAAAGGACACCCCGATGGACTACTACTCCCAGTGAACCTGTGAGTATATACGCTTATACTCAAATCTCTTGTAGAATGCTTTTTTAAATTTTATTTTTTGAGTTGGCGCCTCCACCCCCTCCTTTTTTCTTGAACTGCTGACAGAGGTCATGGACACCCTCTAAGGAAGGCTGCCTCCTCATATTTTAATTATCCTTGAGACCATATCTATAGGTGCTATTGAAGTCACCACTACTACTGTTGCTTCCCAGGCATCAAGTTACTACGAGCGCCGAAATACCCCATTGTTTTGTGAACAAAATAGAGTCACCATCTGTCTGGATTTGGCGGATCGCATAGCGGCGGATGTCAGCGGACATGCCACCACTGACATTCAGCGCTCCATAGGAGTGAATGTAGGCTCTGATCAGGTCCGCCTGATTGGAAAGCCTGTGTGAAAGGGCCCTTACTGTCCCATTATTAAAATCTACCAAAGTGAGGGGGATTCCCCACTCAGACCGTATTACCTGAAGTAGGTGTCCTCAGATTTACTTTTACCTCTTGTTCTGGGGGACAGCTCTAAAATTCTGGGTTTCCACAAATTTTATGTTTTGGTGACTATGGTCACCAGTACAGATTTAGGGGTGAATTTCCCCAGTGGGGACAGGCAGCAATAAAAACTTGATAGAATGTCTAACCTGTTTCCACTCTTTCCAAAATTCAAAAAAGTTTTGCCAAGAGATTAATTTTTACTTTTTGGAAATGTAAAGAAGATGCATGAGAGAAGAACATTCTTTGCCTCATAAACTGGATCGTGTACACTACAGGCACCAAAGGGGCCCCAGTTTAGCCTAGCCTTGGGCCTCACTTAATAAACCTATTCAGCCTTCTGTGCAAAGTCTGTTTACATTTACCAATGATTATGTAGTATGAAGGTTTTCCTAAAAAAAATGTATTTAATCTATCTCTATGATTATCAGGCAGGCTTTCGTAGTAGATAGTTCTTGGGAGTATTAATTACACAAACAGTTACACTACATTGTACATAATTCTCAAATGACTTGTTTGAATTCTCAAGTGGCTTGCTGTAAATCAACATTTTTTTTCTACTTTTTTAGGGCCCCCAGGGACCAGCTGGACCACCAGGGAAACCAGTAAGACTGTTTAATAAAAATCTATATTTAGCGTTACATGACCTCTTTGTGCATACTTCTATATTATGGTTGTCATGTTGTAGTGTAATTTCTGTTATTTTTATCATGTTGGATGTCATTCCTTTTATCATTATTACTATTATTATTATCACTTGTGTTATGGCCATTATGTTTTCTGTGACTATACTTGTTCCTTAACAAGTTATGTTTACTTTTTCAAGGCTTCTTCTGAATTAGTAACAGCTGGATTGAAAGGGGATAAAGTAAGTGGTTATACATTATGTTTTTAAAAAGATTTGTATTTTATACTGTATATATTTTATTTTTTTATTTTGTATTTTTGACATCCTTTCCAAGAGCTCACTTTTATCTATATTCATATATTTAGGGAGATGCTGGAGACCCCGGGGAGCATGGGGGTAAGGGACAGAAGGGTGAACCTGGTGCTAGTGGCCTCCCTGGAGAAAGGGTAAATAAGACACGTCTTCGATATTCTCAGTGGTATTATTATTAGTATAATTATTATTACCATTATAATACAGGATTTATATAGCAACAACAGTTTGCTCAGCACTTAAATGCAGAACATTTTGAAAAAAGGCCAATCCTCCAACAACTGAATTGTCCTGTCTAACAGTATGTATTAAAACAGGGATTTACTTTGCACACATTTGCAAATACATGCGTAAGCTACAGAGCCCCATCAAGGCACCCCAATATCTGTAGTCCTAACTCTAAATTTTCATCAGGAGTAAGTGGTATATTGATTTAAGTTATCATAAATCAATATACCACTTTCTCTTGATGAAGAGGTATGACGTATAATCTTTGAAACGCGTCGAGTTTCACTCTGTACATTATAAAAAGTGATATAAATCAACTGGTTTGTTACGATCTCATGTGGATACATATTATTGAACTTGTAAATTTGTGATTCAAACTCTATATGTATTTTTGATTCTTTGCATTAAATTTATATCAATTTTAAAACAATTACTGTCTATATACACAAATCTTTGGATTCATTGCCTTTTAAAGTCCCGCCAGAAGGTCCTTGCTCTTGCATTTTCTATGAAATACTAGGGATGTGGGCAACATCTCCAAATTCCCACTGGAGCTGAACATTTTCATATACATTCTTCCTTCTACACCACAACACCATCCCCAATCAAATTTATTGGAAATCGATCTTATAGGAACATTTTTTATTTTTCATTTTGGATAGAGCAAGGGAGAGTTATAACCCTTCAGATTTTATTTTCACCATCTGTGTCCCATTGGGGAGATTTACCTTCACTTCCTGTCCCATAGCCAAAGAGGAAGTGAGAGGAAATCCCTGCAGATTAAGGGAATTCCTTGGGGACCCCCAAATCATCAGAACCAGTGTCCCCATTGAAAGATTTCCTCTCTTTTACTTTTTAAGAAATAACCCAAATTTTGAGAATTGCTTTTACTTTCACTCTCAGTGATAATGTTTAATGGGACAAATAGAGAATCTCCTTAATGGGGGCACGGGCAGGAATAAAAACTGACAAGCATTCAAATCCCTCTCCACTCTGTCCAACACATTGCTATTTGCCTCACACAAAGTCTACCGTATTTGCCGGCGTATAAGGCGACCCCCTAATTTTCCAGCTAAAGGGTTGGTTTTGGCATATACTCGCCGTATAAGACTACCATCCTTCCGACTAGTGCCAATTACATGCCTCACCTCACTGTGCCCATTACATGCCTCACCCCACTGTGCCCATTACATGCCTTACCTCACTGTGCCCATTACATGCCTTACCTCACTGTGCCCATTACATGCCTCACCTCCCTGTGCCCATTACATGCCTCACCCCACTGTGCCCATTACATGCCTTACCTCCCTGTGCCCATTACATGCCTTACCTCACTGTGCCAATAACATGCCTCACCTCACTCTGCCAATAACATGCCTCACCTCACTGTGCCCATTACATGCCTCACCTCACTGTGCCAATTACATGCCTCACCTCACTGTGCCAATTACATGCCTCACCTCACTGTGCCAATGACATGCCTCACCTCACTGTGCCCATTACATGCCTCACTTTGCCGATCTCCATACCTTATCCCTTGTCATGCAGAGTCAGGCTGCGCACGTCCATCGTTCGAAAGCCGCGCCTCCTCCTGGTCCTGTTCTGTGATAGGCGGAACACTCAGTTTCCCAGCAGAGCCTGTGTTCAGTGTTCTGCCTATCACGGATGTCCTCTTGGCCTAGAACGAGGCGACATCCGTGATAGGCGGAACACTAAACACAGGCTCTGCTGGGAAACTGAGTGTTCCGAATATCAAGGAACAGGACGAGAAGGAGGCGTGGCTTTTGAACAATGGACGCCCGCAGACTGACTCTGCATACAGGTTTAATACCTGGCGTATAAGACGATCCCTGATTTTGGGGGATATTTTTAAACTTAAAAGGTCATCTTATATGCGGGAAAATATGGTATTTACTCAGCTGAAGGCCAATTGCTAATGGCTGAAATGGAAGAGAGAGAAAGGATCTCTACTAATTATAATCATTTACACTCATCTTCTATTACTCACTGACCACCCTTCCTGCCCTCTGTTGCCTCCCCCTACTCTCCTCTATCCATACCTTTACCCCTTTCTCCCAGATTCCCTACATTCACCCTTAACACTACAGTCCCTTTCCTAATCTTTCTTCCCATCCCATTAATCCCAGCTCCAAGTCCCCGTCCCCGTCCCCTCCCACAGCCATCCTTAGCTAGAGTAACTGAAGCACCCTGACTTACAACACCGTCTGTTCCTCCTTGTTCTTAGTTTCTGTTGTATAAAAAAAAGAAAATCCAAATCAATGAGATTGTCACATATGGAGGACAGATACTACCTTCCTGACTTCTTTCTATGCCGCCCATTAAAAGAGAAAATTTAAAACTGATAGAATCAACTCCACAGCCAACACAAATATTACCAAAATGTATATAGTTTAATATCTACTGCAGATGTCTTTGTACAAATTCATAATGCATCTAATACATAGACCCGTCCTTTAACATGTAGCTTACCTTGTTGATAAATACGTAAAGAATTTGAAAAAAATAATAATAATATCCAGGCCATACGCTCAGGGCTGGTGCAGCTGAAGTCTGAATTAATTATTAAATTCTTCTTATTTTCCTTCAGGGCATTGAGGGACCCCGGGGACCTCCAGGAAATCGGGTGAGTTTTTTGCATTTTTAGGATTAATCTTAATCCTGAGTTTAGAGTATTATCACTTGAGTCTGGCTGCTTTGTTGAAAAGGCAAAGTCAGATGGGTAAAAACAGTAAAGAACTGTGCAAGTTTAGAGGCCATTGGTCTCTATGGAGGGCTGCAGATGCTGTGCACACTTGGCGTGTGCTAAAGAAAAAGCTGCAGAACCCTTTTTAACAAAATTTATATTTTTCTCTTAATTTATTTAATTAAGTTCTGACCACCTGCAGACAGCAAAGGAAACCCTAACGAGGTCTTACATAGCATCTAGTGTGATAAACAGAGACTTGAATGATTCAGAGGAGAGACAGCAGCCCCCCTTCCCATCCCCACTTATCCTCTAACAGAATAACAACATCTTAATGGGGTTGTAACGGCAGAAGGTTTTTTATCTTTAAGGGGTTGTAAAGGTAAATGTTTTTTCACCTTAATGCATCCTATGCATTAAGGTGAAAAAACATCCGACGGTAAGCCCCCGTTTTACTTACCTGACCCTTGAAAGTCCCGTGCTCGCCCCCGTCATTCTCCTCGGTTCTCAGTCTGTGGCTGTTGATTGGCTAGGTTGGATGGATTGATAGCAGCGCAGCCATTGGCTGGCACTGTTGTCAATCACATCCAATGACGCAACGCACCGGGGGCCAGGCCGAGTGATACAGTATGGCCGCCGCTGTTTCACAGGAGAGCACTCGCAAGAGCTCGCATGAAGGTGGAAAGCTCTTGCGAGGAGTTCCCGAGACAGCCGCCGAGGGACCACAGAAGACCGGGTTCGGGGATGCCCTGTGCAAAACAAGCTGCACAGTGGAGGTAAGTATAACATGTTTGTTATTTTTACCCCCAAATTTTTTTTTGCCTTTAGTCCTTTAATGCATTCTAATACTTACTTGAGCCCCATCTTGATCCAGCAATTTTGCCATTGGCTCCCGCTGCTATCATTTAGCCAAGAGAAAGAGAGGGGGCGGGGAGGAGCCGCAGCTCCGTGTCTGAATGGACATTATTATAAATTCATCTACATTATAAGCTTAAATTTTTTGTTTAAAATTAAACCAAAATCAAAAAGTCATTAAACTTTCCTCTAAATTCTGCTATTTCAATACTTATTTAGGGGGACCCTGGCGATCGTGGAGCTCCTGGCGAAAAGGTACACAGATAAGAATTCTTATTCACTATCAGAATATTTCTGCATAGGAGATCATTAATGTAAAGTGTGTTTTTTTTTTTAAATAAAATTAATTTACGTCATTATGTGGCCTTGTTTTGGAAGTGGAGCCCAGCCCCCCGCTGGTGTCCTTCATTCCACCGGATCCTGTGCTAATAACATCCAGATTCCCAGTGGCATGAAGTGCATCAGCTGAGGCTATGAGCGACGTCCCCCAGCTGTGACAGATGACCCCTGGCCACCTCCATCATGTGATTAAGCAGTAAGAATCTTTTCTTTTAATATCCTTAAAGGGAGACCGTGGACCTCCTGGAGTTGATGGAAGGAATGGGGTCGATGGGAAGAATGGACAGCCAGGACCTGCAGGGCTAAGAGTAAGTGAAAGAGTCTTGTACCCCCCGCCTCTACCTAATTTGGAAGGTTCAGGGCCTGAAGGGCAGGGCTTAACAGAGTGGGTGGGGTTTGCCCACATACTGATAAAATGGGGCGGGGTTTGGTGGATTGTATAATCTTATTATTTTTTTTTAACATTTTTTCGTGACTCTAGTGTAGCATCTATAACCAACTACACTTTAGTTAGAAACGTCTGATTTATCCAGTAAAAATTATTCATGTATTGTATATTTTTTTCCCCTTTTTTTCTGTTGTTAACTTACATACATAATTGTAAGTTGCCTACTAATTATTTATTTTTACCTCTAGCTTATGTGTTCATTGTTGGGAAAAATTGATTGAACATACTATGAATGTGCCTATTTTGTACATATTTTATTACACTCCTATTATTATCTACCAGTACTATCTGGAATTTTTATATTTTAAACATATTGAATTGAATGTGCATTGCAAATGGTAGACATGTATATATCAGTTTTTTTGAACATACACAATATTACCAAAAGTATTGGGATGCCTGGCACTAGGAATGGCTAAGCGAGAATTGAAAGAAGATATTAACACTTCTGGTCTTTAATTCCATACTTTCCATTTACTTTTAGGGTGAATTAGGAAAACAAGGGGAACCGGGGAGAGATGTAAGTATTTTACTGCAAACCAAAGTGCAACACTGACAGAACCCAACATCCTTAGGAGCTACAGTACCTCCTCCTCCTTCCTAGGCCAATAGGATGGTTTCTCCTTTCAGCCAATTGGGAAAACGGATCTCAGGACCCGCTTACTGGTTGGCCGGAAGGAGAATAAGTGTGACTATAATGAATATTCATTCGCTATTGTCACACAACCGGATGGGCTCAGGCCCACCCTTTTTTAAGCCTATTGGAGCCTCTGGGTCTAGTCACGTGCTTAAAAAAAAACCTAATTTGAATCCATGCATCCGACGCCCCGCATGTAAATTAGGTGGCCGGGAGCATGAATAGGGGGGACGGCACCCCTGCACTACTAATGGACGGGCCACCATTGCTGTCCATAGAAGGTTTAAATCTTCACTGGTTCCTGTTGAACTGGCCGAGATTTGAACTATCTATGGCTAACCTAAGAACCAAGTGAAGGAGCTCATACAGCAGGCTGATAATGCTGCTGCTAATAACAAGACATTGGCTTTGCATTGTCAGGAAGGGAACTCTATTACTAGCAGGATTTCCAGGTAAAAAACTTTTGGTCATAGTAGTAGTGATAGGATGGCATACAGCCTTGACTGTTGTCTCCGGTGGTCACAAAGAAACCTCAGATCGCCAAGGAGAAAAAAGTAAAAGAAATATTTAACAATATTATAAATGCTGATAGAAATACTCTTTCAAGCAAGTTAGGAAGAGAAGCAATCCTATATTTCATGTTTCATCCATGCACCAGTAAAAATAATCAACCTAGGTTTTGCCTATTGTGCTCGACAAAGGAGCTGCCCATCTAAAGCCAATATTTACCATGAAGTCTGACTCTGTGTGTTAGTATCTAACTTATTTTTCTGACTTTGCCATTTTCAGGGACTTCCGGGACTTCGAGGAGAGCAAGGACCTCTAGGCCCACTTGGTCCAGCAGGTCCCCCAGGGGTAGCGGTAAGCAGTCAATGTCTATAATGTCACCTACGTGGTGCTGGTATTCTGCTGTATACGTTTCTGTAGCTATAGTCTACAGCAGGGAGCTCCGAACTATGGCCCTCAAGTTGTTCAGGAACTACAATACCCATCATGCTTAGTCATGTCTGTAAATGACAGAGTTTTATAATGCCTCATGGCATAGGCGTGCGCAAGGGGTGTGCCTGGGCACACCCTAATCCTAGGGTTGGCAACCCGTCAATCGTGATCTACCTGCTGATCGTAGGCAGGTGACAGGTAAACAACGATCCTTTCTTGCTGACCCCCAGAATCTGAACAAGAAGGGCAGCAGGGCTGGGATATAGTGGAACCGATCTGTAATTTCCTCCTGCAGCAGCTGAAAGTAGGCTTCTCCTCCTCTCCCTCTTCCCAACATTCAGCTGCTACAGGAGCAAAATACAGGGGGATTGGTACCAATATATGCCACCGCCGCCACCCCTTCTGCCATGTTCATCTTCTTTCTGCTGCCCGGATCCTTCTTGCTCCACCCCAATGTTTGAGGTGAACACCCTAATGCAATAGGCTGCGCACGCCTATGCCTCATGGGATGTGTAGTTTCACAACAGCTGGAGGGCTGTTAGTTTGGAGATCTCTGGTCTACAGGATAGGCTAGGAAGCCTCCTAAGGAGGGATCCTTAAAATGGTTCATGGTTTTGCTAAGATAGACTACAAAATTATACATTTGTAGGGTGGATTTACTAAAGGCAGACAGTCTGTGAACTTTGCAAGTACCGTAGCACTAATATTCCAAGAGCTTAGTAAATGGGGTAAAGCTCTGCTCATTTCCATCATCCAGTCATGTGCAAGAAAAAATTATTATTTTATTTTTCTTGCACCTGATTGGGTATTCTTTAAAAAGTGAAGCTTGCAATATACATAGTTGATTTACCAAAACTGGAGAGTGAAAAATCTGGTGCAGCTCTGGATGGTAACCAATCAGCTTCCAGGTTGTTGTTTTTTTTGTCAAAGCTCAATTGGACAAGCTGATGTTAGAAGCTGATTGGCTACCATGCAGAGCTGCAACAGATGTTGCACTCTGCCGTTTTAGTAAACCAACCCTGTAGTCTATTTGCCGTTAGAAATCCACTGCTCTGTTGACAGAACAAATCATGCAGGTTAGACATGTGCAATTTGTTTGGTTTCAAATTAGTTTCTTAAAGATTTTCGACAATTTCTTTAATTCGGAAATATCCAAATTAATTAAAAAAACCCTTTTAACATTTTTTTCAGAATTTTTGTACATTTGAATAGTCAAAAATTCATAAATTTGTAAATTCAAAAATTCGAACTTCGATAATTTGAAAATCTGAAATAATAACTTAACTATTACTAACTATTAAATTATAGGTAAAGTATGTTGTCAGGGCATACAAGAGAAGCAGGTCTAACGGAAGACAGAATGGAGACTATCCCAAAACTAGTTATTGATTTTTCTGTGGATGTAATTAAGATAGGAGTAATGCTGTTAACTGGATTTTTAATGGATTCGTTGGAACTCATATGATTGATTTGATTAATGAAATTGTTTATTTCTCTGTATGTACGACAATTAAAATTAAGAAATTAAAAAACAAATTATAGGTATTGGAATTTCCTTTCAAATTTGGCTGTTAGTGAACGTAACAAATACGAATTTATACAAAGTTACTAATTATCTGAAAAAACGAATGCTATATCTAAATGGATGGAACAAACTAATAATAATAAATAACAATAATAATAATAAAATAACGTATTATTTTTATTTATTATTCATTCGTTCTGTTCCAATTGTTTAGATGCGGCATTCGTTATTTTGGATAATTTGTAACTTTGGATAAATTCGTATTAAAGTGGAGTTCCACCCATTTGTTATGTTTGTCTGTGCTGCATGCCCTAATCTCATAGGGGCAGATTCACAAAACAATTACGCCTGTCTAACTGGTGTTAGACAGGAGTAATTTCAAATTTTGCGCGGCGTATCACTAGTTTGAATCCTCAAACCATGATACGGCGGCTTCGGGCTTCGATCCGAGAGGCTTACGTCTTCGTAAGCCTTCGGATCTACGCTGCCATCTATTTGCGGCCGCTGGGAGGAGTTTGCGTCGTTTTGGTGCGTCGGGATATGCAAATGTGTTTTTACGGGGATTCACGAACATACGAGCGGGCGTTGCACTCGTTTTCGTCTATTTTTTTATACGTAATGTTAGAGCAGCTTTTTGCTGCTCTAACTTTACGTAGCCCATGTTAAGTATGGCCGTCGTTCCCGCTTCAAATTTATTTAAAATTTTATTTTGTTTACGTAACTCGCCGGGACGTGGATCGCCCGTAAAGTACGCTACATAAACAACGAATGACGTCACGACGTGATTTCGCGCAATGCACGGCGGGAAATTTGCGAACGGAGCATGCGCAGAGCGATCGCCGCGGGAACGCGCCTAATTTAAATGTTTCACGCCCCCTACTCGCGCAGATGGATTGCGACGGGAGAAATACACTACGCCGCCGTCGTTTACCGTAGAAAATCTACCTGAATTCCACGTAGAGCAAGGTAAAAAACGGCGGCGTAGTGTATTTCTGATACGCTACGATAATCCATTTCTCTGTGAATCTGCCCCATAGTGTTCAGAATGGACAATTTTTATTTATTTTGTTGCTTGTAAATACCTTTATTTTGTAGTCCTTCATTACTTCCTCCTCCTTATTAGCCTAGGCTATTAAAGTCACATGGGTATTTGCAAGGGTTTCTGGGATAGGCATCATGTTTCCCAGTAGTCCTTGCAAACCTGACTGAAATCTATTACATTGCTTGTGCAGCACTGAGCATGTGCGAGATATGCAAAGCTGAAATCCAGGAAGTCATACAGTCTGGCTTCATGATGCCCACACTTAAGATGGCCATGGTCTATTTCTAGATTATAAACTATCTAAATGCTTTAACAAACGGACCTTAGTTTACAGACTAACTTTACTAGAATACATTAAGCTTGTGTATTACAGGGGTATTTATATTTAAAAAGTGAAATTGTGGGTGGAACTCCCCTTTAATTACATTCACTAACAGCCACATTTTAAAGGAATTTCCAATACCTATAATTTAATAGTTAGTTATAATTATTTAGTTAGTTATTCTTTTGAGTTTTAGTATTTTCTTTCTTATTTCTGGATTTTCGAAATTTATGAATTTACCAATTTTAGAATTTACGAATGTTCTAATTTGGGGATTTGTGAAATTTCAAATTTAAGAATTTACCAATTGCAATCATAATGAATGACCCTAAAAAACAAACAAAAACAAAACAAACACATTTTTCAGCAGTACATATGTCTAATGCAGGTACAGTGATATTGTGCTAAAGACATTAAGTGACAGTAAAAAATGAGAGTACATTTTTAATAATTGAGATCAGTCAATGATAAATGCTGATTGGTAATGAGTTCCTGAGCTGTGTACATTGCTGACTACTGACCTAGAAGTGATAAATTCAGTAAAAAAAAGGAGAATCATTTTTTTTTTTACTTTAGTACATTTGAATGTGCATTTTTTTTTTCATTTTTTGTCAAGGGGAAACCCGGAGAAGATGGCAAACCTGGTCTGAATGGTAAAATTGTAAGTAATCAAATTATCTATAGCTATCTTGGATGTAAAAGTGGAGTGTTACTTTAATATTATACTCAAACTATCTCTATCAATGGTGGTTGAGATTTGCACTAGGGCCCCTTTACTCTTAAAGCAAAGGCCCAAATCCATCCAATCCATGGTTTCTGGGTGCTGTTCTGGTATAAAAAAGAGTTTCCCCTCTATCACTGCACAAGCTTTATCAATATGTGCTTTTTCCTACCTTGTTTCTACTTTGGTGCTTCAATGTAGGCCTACTGGCCTAGCACATATAGGCATGACCGGATCCCACCTGCTGATTGTTATAGACATTTCCAGGCTGGAGTCATACGGAGGAACAAATATTTGTAAGAGAATTCTCAATACATCAGATGATTAGATGAATGTTTTTGGAAAGTACTGCAAAATTTGGTTTACGTTCAAAATATGATTTTGGAAGGAATTGAATTTTCTTGGTGTTTTAGTAGAAAACAAATGTCGATCCCACTAACCTTTAGGAAATCAAAGGAATGTTCTTAAAATGAAAAATTCCAGATGAAGTTCTGCTGGTGTATGGCCAGTTTTAGTCACGTTTACCTGGACTTCTTTCGGAATTCTTATGTAATGTTGCTGACGTTTCACCATCTTTCCAAAAGTCTTCTTCATTTCCAGTAAGTGACACTCATTAGAAGTGAGGAAAGCACTTGGATGAATGGTAAAACGACGTCAAGATTCCAGGTGATTGTGATTTAAAGCGGTTGTATACCCCAAAAAATAACCCTGCAAGGCAAAGTCATAATGAGCTAGTATGACTAGCATACTAGCTCATTATCAATTACTTACTGTAGATGGAAGCCACCGCAGCGGTCCTCGAACGCGTCATCCATCGCCGCCATGATACCCGGAGTGACTTCCGAGTATCGCCACTCCGGCGCTGTGCCTGGCCAGAGCGGCGATAACATCACTCTCACGCATTTGCGTGGAACGGCACGATCCCTGCGCATGCGCACGTTTCTGGCACTTTGCGGCAGGCTCCCTTTCAAGTGCCGGCGTGCTCAGTGCGCCTGTGATGCGCGCTGTAGACATCGGTGCCCGCTTTTCTGCAAATATCTCCTTAACCATGTAGGTTAAGGAGATATCGCTAGCACCTACAGGTAATAATAAAAATAATGAAATAAAAAAACTTTGGTTTTCGACAATAATGGTGAGAATAGCTAGTAATATTAAAGCGGTTGTATGCCCTCATATCCTACTTGCACCTACAGGTAAGCCTACATTAGGGCCCCATACACACTGTCTTCTGGGATTTTGGTTTGCTCGCGTGTACACACGAGCAAACCAAAATCCCCGCCAGCAGAGAGCGCGCTGACGTGTCGGTGACGTGGCGGTGACGTTGACACCGCCACGTCACCGCACCAGGAAGTAAAACACTTCCGCGCATTCGCCAAATCCATTCGGTGGCGGTGTGGCGGCGGTGCGGGACGACATGTCTGCTGGTAAGTGTACTAACCAGCAGACATGTCGGGCGGACAGATTCCCACCCGATAGATTTCAAAGCATGCTTTGAAATCTGTCGGGTGGACAAATCTGTCTGCTCGGCCGTACACACGATCGAATCTGTCTGCTGAAACGGTCCAGCGGACAGATTTGATCGTGTGTACGAGGCCTAAGGCTTACCTGTAGGTGCAAGTAGGATATGAGGGTATACAACCGCTTTAATATTACTAGCTATTCTCACCATTATTGTCGAAAACCAACGTTTTTTTATTTCATTATTTTTATTAAAGTAGAGAATACATAAGAAACATATAGCGGATAAATATGACGTACATAGACATTTGATACCTAAAAAAAAAAATTGTGTACAATATATAAAGCTCCCAACAGATCAAAAACAAGGAGGAAGAAATACATTAACCAAATGACAAATGATCCCACAATCGGGAGAAGCTGGGAGAGAAAATTGTCCCCCCAAGGGGATAATCAAAAACCTCCAAGAAAGCGATTAAATAAGCAAGGCAAGCAAATTGGTCTCTACTTAAGACATAACACCTAAAAGAGTAAATGCTAGTCGGCCTACGCGCGAAAGTAATCATAACAGGAACCCCAGAAGTACAAAAAAACTATGTTTTTATATCTTCATTGTTTTTAAATCCTAGGGAGAAGATGGAACTCCTGGAGAAGATGGAAGGAAGGTAACCAAAATATAATTTAGTATCATTTGTGTGCCCATACCTGTTCCAGCATGTTGAGTCATGCATGTTGACCACCAAGAATGTAGGGTTTATACTGTATCTAAGGCCAACTTTTTTTTTGGAAAACAAATATCCTCTCTCAGGTATTTATTGCTCCAAAAGAATATCCTAGAATCGCTAGGTCTTCAACACTTATTTGTCCTGTTACATCAAGTGTTTTTGAATTTCAGTAACATCTTATTGCTGCAAATGTTGTTACATGGTTCTTTGCCCGGTTACATATTCCTTGTAATGCAGCAATGTGTTTGCTTTGATTTTAGTTACATGGCAGTAATTTATTATTTCTTTCTTGGGATTAGGGTGACAAAGGCGATTCAGGGCCTGCTGGCAGAGATGTAAGTTGCAATTAATTTATTTCTGTTAACTACACCCTAAACTGAAACTATATTGTGTATTCCTTGAGTAAATATTTTTAGGTTTTTTTCTATTCTATATTTTCATGGTTGATCTACTGATTTTTTAATTTTTTTATTTGGTCCAAAAGAGACAAGACCCACAGGGTCAACAAAAAAAAGAGTTATACAAGAACATAATGCATGAATACATACAGTACAACATGTCACAACAGTATGCATATCCCCATGGGAGGAGAGATTTAATAATGGATTTTATTGTGCATGCACCAGTGGTCAACCAGCCATGAAAAACAATGTAGTCTGGCCAGTAATGGACATTTTCAATGGTTATAGCCTATTTTGGGGCAATGTAGGAAGATCTTGTTGAAGGACTCATAAAAATATATTTTGTCCACCAGGGTCGTGATGGATCCAAAGGTGCTCAAGGAGAATCTGGTCTATCAGGCCCTCCTGGACCACCTGGTGTTCCCGGACAACCAGGGCCAATTGGTCCTCCAGGACAGGTGAGTTGTATGTCTTCTTCTCTGTCTGCCTAATAGCCAGTGTTAAAGTAATATTGTATACAGTTTAACACAGGACACGCTTTGTGGAATATTTTAACATGAACTTACTCCTGTTCACAGCTTCTTCTATAAGAATGACATTTTGAATCTGATTGGTTGTTGAGTGCTGCACCAAACAAAAATATAGTAAATATTTGTGACGGATCTCGGGTACCCCAGCTGGGCACCTCCGCCAGACCTGTGTCTCCTGTTCTCCAAACGCACCCGCAGCTGGCAGACTCGCCATAACCAGCCCTTAACCCCTCAATCACGAGGCAAGCCACATAGGTGTTGAGGGTTAAACATGCAGAGCATAAACTGTTTATTAAATACAAAACATACACCTTTAAACACAGTTAGGGACACTCCCCTTAGCCTTGTCATAGAGGGGGTAGGGGACAAGGAAGAACCAATGGGAACTTAACACTTGTACATTAAAACAGAAACTACAGTTGAAACACATAAAGGGATTATGATAAGCAGGCAGCCCCTCCTTACACATCCCCTGCTAGGATGTGTCTCCAGATCCTTTGTCTACGTGCCATGACCCAACACAATTAAACACAGCAACAAGAGGGAGGAGAAGGGCTGTAGCATTACACTACATTACATTATCCCAACGCCATTTTGTTCCCAAGTCTCTCAGTCACTTCTGGGCCAAAGTCTGTGGGTAGGTGCCCAGCCCATAGCCCCCTCCAAAACTCATGGTTTTTCTGTCACAATATTCATAACCAAAGAAGGCAAAATGAGAGGGAAGATTGTCCTTTCATAGCTCAAAGTCCATATACTGAACTTGATTCTCCACTGTAATATATAATAATTGAGTGTATCCACCACCATAAGGGCAAACCATCACCAGGAATAAATATTTAGAGGCTTTCAAAAATCCATGACCTCCTAAATTAATAGAAAGGTCATATCATGCATGTAAATAGATTCCTTGACAATTCGTAGGGCACATCACTTGGTGGCAGATCAAATGTTATCACACCCAAATATGTCAGGTGGACCTCCCAATGGTGATGGAGGGGACCCTTAGGCTACCGGACAACTCCTTCTCAGGCACCAAATCTTCAGCCAGTTCTCACTCAAAGGGAAACAGAAAGGTGACCCACGCTCCACATAGTGTGAACCAGATTACAAATGTAATACAAATTAAAGTTGCATTTGCAACAAAGATAAAATACAGTGCTGTTAAATCACATCCAAATGCCAGATCCAAGTTGTGATGACGTCACATGTGACGCGTTTCGTTCAGAAATGACGTTCTCAAAGCACTCACATTTTCAAATATACTCACATGAGAGAAATGTATGAGGAAGTGATGATTAATTAGGAAGTATTCTAATGCAAATTGTTTTTGTTTTTAACATAAAGCTATTTTTATTGATTACAACTATCTATTGATTTTAAGAGTGTCAAGTCCATAGGTTGTAAAACATTTCTTAAACTGACAATAACTAGTGCAACACATTGAACATGAAACATAAATAACTGAACCTACCATAGTAAGCTTTTTTTGTTTTTATAGGGAATTCCAGGAGTAGCTGGCATCCCGGGAGCTAAGGTATGATTCATAAACTGCAAACTCAAGCCATTTTAAATCTGTATTATAAATACACTACCAAAAAGCTTACAATTTAAACTGAAACAATTTAATTTTTCCAGGGATACAAAAACAATATAGTTGTAATATTATGAAATAAATATCATGTTTTTTTTTAAATTTAACAAGATCTGACTATGAGAAAAAAATCTATTTTAGGGTCCCTGAAAGTATGTGGGCAGCCTTCTCAATGGGTTACTGGTATTGCTAAAGCATACAAAAACATTTTAGGCAATTTTACACTTCAACCCTTGTAGTTATAGTTTGAGGAAGGCCCTTTCCTGTCTCAGCATGACTGCATGGGCGGACTGACAACTCATGGGGCCCCCGGGCAATAGAAGATTTTGGGGCCCCCGGGCAATAGAAGATTTTGGGGCCCCCGGGCAATAGAAGATTATGGGGCCCCCTGGGCAATAGGGGATTATGGGGCCCCCATGCAATAGGAGATTATGGGGCCCCCAGGCAATAGATTATGGGGCCACACAGTATACACACAGTATACATACACACACTGAAAAGGTACTAGAGAGGTGGGGCAGCTATAATCTTTGGATTTTTTAACCAAAGGGATGTCGGTAAGGGACATTTCAGGGACAGATGTAAAAAAACACAGATTTTTACATACTGTCCCTGGTTTTACTGAGGAATGCCAATTGCAAGCCAGATCTTTTTTTTTTTATCCAACATGAGTACCTGCCCTCACAATTCTTCTTTTAGCCAGAATGTTCACAAATTCCCGTAGCCACCCTACAAACTCTTGGTTAGCACTTACTTTCTATATTTATATGGTTTGAGTGATTTCCAGGTACCCATCAAGAGAAGCCTTGTTGTATAAAAGCTGCCTTACCAGATCTTCATATAGTTCAGTTATCCACAAATGTTTGGCAATGTAGTGAACTAGTAGCTTTTTTACAAAATGAAAGTAATTGATTGTTGTTAAAATATATTATCAATTTATTTATTTTGTAGGGGGACCGTGGTGAGATCGGTGCTAGAGGTGAACAGGTATGTACGTCATTTCCTATAATAAACTTAAGAAGACACAAGAGGGTGCAAACTATGAGCAATCAGTTATACTTTATTTAAAAAGCAAACATTTGGCCACTCACATAGTAGTAGAACAAACAGAGCTTATAGATAAAATCCAAGTCTTCCACTAATCTGAACTCTGCAGTCAGTGTGTGAGCTAAAAGGAAGAGATATCCAGGAGTTAGGAACCACTCACAGAAGCAGGAGGGTGCCCTCAGCCCTGGCATACACAGCGTGGGAAAGCCAACAGGTGATGCCAGGCATCAGCGATATGCAGAGGGCGTGGCTATGTGTTTTGAGGTGGTAACGCCTCTTTTTTAAACCTCTTTTGGTTTGGTGCTTCTTTGTATACTGCTGTGGTTTTAGTCACCTCCATGGTGAGAGCAGCAGTCTTAAGGTAGCCACACCCTTGGTTGATACTTCGTCCCTATATTCTTTTGGTTTAGGTTACCTCCGTGTTGAGAGAAATTATACTTGTGGTGATACCTATGTGAAAACAATATATCAATCGTGGTATAATCACGACTTTTCAAGTCCACGGATTATAGACTTTATTGTGCATGCTATATAGTGCACTCTGTTCACATATAGAGTGTTCATCCACTTGTTTTTTCATTCACTTGAAAGATTTATATGTGTATGGTTTATTTTTAATTTTCTATATTTGTTTGTAAGCGCTGCTTTATACCACGATTGATATATTGTTTTCACATAGTGATACCTAATACATAATTTCTCACATCTATTCATTAATAGCAGCAGCTACACTTCATATTTATATATTTATATATAAATATATATTTTTTTCTTTTACTTCATTCATCTACTCCAGTTTAGCGCAGGGGGGTGGTACTACCAGACGGGCTTTTTGATTTACTACCAATTTTTACATACCTCCGTGTTGAGGTCAAAAGTCTTAACCTGGTCATATCCTTGAAATATACTTTCTTTCTAGATTTCTATGGTTTAGGTCACCTCCACGATGAAGTTAACAATCTTAAGGTGGCCATGCCTTTGGTTAGCACTTACTTTCTATATTTATATGGTTTGAGTGATTTCCAGGTACCCATCAAGAGAAGCCTTGTTGTATAAAAGCTGCCTTACCAGATCTAGTAAGCTTGTTGGAAATTTTCCCTTCTCTTGATTTTATGAATAAGCCCAAGGGTCTCTTTAATATGCCTTTCTTGAGCTTTTTAAGGAGGGTTAGGCTAAAGAATACTGACCATGGCTCAGACTCTTATGCCGCGTACACACGGTCGTTTTTTGTGATGAAATAAAACGACGTTTTAAAAAACGTCATTTAAAATGATGGTTTTTCAAAACGTCGTTTTTTGTTTCACAAAAAGTCACCGTGTGTAGCAAAAACGTCGTTTAAAACGACGTTTTTCAACCCGCGCATGCCCAGAAGCTAGTTACGAAGTGAGCTTCAATGGAAAAGAGTGGTGAACGTAACCTCGCTTTTTGTGAAAAAAACGATGGTGTGTAGGCAACATCGTCTTTGAAAAGTGACGTTTCAAAAACGTCGTTTTTTACTTCACAGAAAACTTCGTTTTTTTTCATCACAAAAAATGATCGTGTGTACGCGGCATTACTGCTGTATGTGTGTGATTACATTAAGAAGATTGCGGCGGAGGGAATCCAGAAGTGTTAGTAGCTGTGGTGGGTCTTAAAGAGTATAGCGGACTTCTCCAGGGCATTGCAAAAATCGTCAGTGAAAGGAGTCTTAATTTATCAGACGACATCCAAATATGAGTTATGGGTGGACTCGTTATATTTAACGGCAGACATTTTTGAAGGCGCACTTACAAACCTGTATTACTTTTTTGAACAGGGAAGACCTGGTGAAATCGGACAGAAGGGTGAGACTGGAAGTGCCGCAGTAAGTATTAAGGAGAGAAAACATTTTATTTAAAAAAAACAAAAAACAGAATTCTGGTGTAGATAAGTACTTTTACAGCAGTGTCCAATACTGTTTTTTTTATATATATCAGATCATTTTTATTGAGTTTTTGCAGAGAACAGAACAACATACAACATATACAAACCATTTACGAATACAAAGTAGAAAGGATATCCTGAACATTATACAAAAAAAAAGAAAAGCATAAACAAGCATAGCATGAAATATTCGATCCAGCCAATGCACAGGTGTTCTACAATAGGGAATATACTGCAAAAACATCCTTGTAATAATATTCATCGACTTTTCTGATAACCTGTTTTTTATTTTATTTTCAGAACGTGGAGAAAGCTCTTGGCATTTTAGGAATTAAGGTAAAAAAAAAAAAAAAAAAGCTTTGCTGTACTGGATTTTTAATATTTGGAAGATGTTGGATTGAATTAGAGCTATCCAAAAAGAAAATTAGACCCAACATTTGAAAAACAGCATGGTGCCTTATTGATAGGCATAGGTGTGCGCACCCTATTGCATTAGGGTGTGCACCTCAAAGCCATAGGGACATAGACAGTGTTAGTAGAGCAGTGGACGATGTCAAAAGGGCAGAGACTGGTGTCAGTTAATTTTTGTATTATTACTTTTTTACAATTTTATTATTTTTACAATATATTCTTTTTTTTTTTTTTCAATATTATTATTATTATTTTATAAGGAGCCCCATTGGGGTCTAGGAGAAATATCAGGGGTCTAAGCAGACCCCTGATGTCTCACTTTTTTGACAGAGAAAGGGAGTACAGAGATTCCCCAGTTCCTTTCTCTGCAGCCAAGTAGCAGGGGTAATCTGCCAAGCACAGGGTCATTAGGTTGTGCCCAGGCACACCTGGCACACCCTGTGCGCACACCTATGTTGATAGGGCTTTACAAAATCTGGTAATAATTCTAAATTGGCAGCACATTCAGGCTAGATATAGGATAGTGAATGTCGGAGAAAGATAATATAATGCCGTATATTCACATCTCTCTGTGATTTATGCTGCACGTACAAAAAAAAAAAGCTTATTGATCTGCCTGAAATCCAGTGAGTTTTAAATAGACATGTGCATGACGATTTTTTTTTTTCGATTCGTTAATCTAGTTATTTTGTTTAGTCAAATTCAGTTAATTCGTTCAATTCGTTTTGGGAATTCGTATTTGGAAATTTCGTATTTTCTTCGAATTTACTGATATTTTCGATTCAAAATGATCAAATCAATCCATTTTTTAATTGGTCGAAACGCAAAAGTTATGTTATGGAAAAGATGGGGGTAGTGGCGCTACCTAGAAAACCGCAGGCCAAGGTAAAACAAGAGCTACAAAAATCTTCAAATAAAAACAAAAGCGAAAAGCAGTAGATAAAAACAAAATCAAAACAAAATCAAAGTCAAAAAAGCCCGACCTGAGTGTAATACTCTATAGGCTCTACGGGTGTGCACGTGTGTACGGTGGTATTCAGCGTGCGTTTCAGCTGCGCTCCACCAGACGCTGACCCGGAAGTGACGTATGTGCGTCTATGCCTGACAGTGAGGTTACAGGCGATAGAGGGTTAGCTCCTAGCCCCTCCCCTGTTTCACTACCAGTTTTACCGTGCACAGCACATACTGGCATACTGACACTCACTCTGTCTTAGGTACACCCAGCCATCTCATTGGGCTCACGCCCCATATTGTACTTGACCTACACTCCTAGATTGTTCTATTGTTTGAGTACATATGGTTTTTAATGCGGTTTTCTAGGTAGCGCCACTACCCCCATCTTTTCCATTACCTATCTTCACCTACCCCCTCTTTGAGGGGCTAGGCTTAGGGGGGCAGCAGCCTAGATTTGTAGTCCCAGACTTGTAGTCCCAGCGCAGGTTCCTATCTTACAGCAAAAGTTATGTTGTTTTTGATTCAAATGGACCAAAGTGATTAAACAAAAGAAAAATCGTCATCAAATTATTACAATGGCTTTTTAAATCACCTTTGGCTTAACAAAAACAGCATTATTTCGGAATGGTACTCTTATGACACCCAGAGTCTTTGATTTCAGCAATATGTGTAGTTAGAATTTGACTGGAGTTCAATGTAAAGTTCAATGTAAAATTTGATTCGAATTTCAGTCTGAATTTCCAAAATTTAGCCAAATTTTGTTACGTTATTCAGAGCATTTGGTAAAATGTATTTATATTGTAATTCGGGTATTTGGATATATCCGAATCTCCGAATAACGAAAAGCTTGTCTGAATATTAATTTGCAACGAAACAAACTGCACATGTCTAGTTCCAAATGACCTGTTTTTAATGACAACTCTACTTCTGCTTTAGTGAAATCCCAAACAGTGCTGCCCTGTTCTTTTCTCCTGGCCTACAAATCATCTTCCACACTCCTCCATGCCATAAGAGGAAGAATTTCTGTCTGTTTTTTCTTTTTACCAGATATTCATTTTAAACCGGCCTATAGACAAACTCATCCCTTTCAGGAGTAAAATGTAAAATTAGCTGTGAATACCTCAGCAGCTGCACAGTTATCATAAATAATGAATAATGTCTAATACAGTATGTTTTTTTCCTATAATCGTCAGCTCTAATACCTGATCGCAGTATTTCAGTAAAATACCACATTATGGCCACTAGATGGAGTTGATGATCATAGGAAACACACATATTAGACACAATACAGAGATTTTTTTGTGATGACTGTGTGAGGCTAAACTACTTAGAGCATCTATGCATCTTGTGGCTATCAAGCCCCCAACAAGCTTAACATAAAAATTGTGTCATTCTGTACCTAGCCTGTGTATTTCCTTCCTTACACCCATGTTCATTTTTCACAGGTTTCAGCCCTGAAAGATGTCACTGAGTTGTTTGATGAAGGCTCTGGAATCTCTGGCCAGCGAAAGATAAAAGGAGAGCCGGGAGTGCCTGGAGAGAAAGGAGCCCCTGGTAAAGAGGTATGTATTTATATATATCCTTCTGCGTTTGCTATGATAAAGACAGTGGGGTTTATTTACTAAAGGAGCAGGGCTTAGTAAATGTGGTGAAAATTCACTTTGCAAAGAATACCCAATTAAGTGCAAGTAAAATAAAATGAAAAATTGGGCCTTTTTACTTACTATCAAAAACTGCCATCTCCTACCTGTTTCTGTCTGCTAATTTGACCATTGCTCAGGCCTGGAAGAACGCAACATTCTCCTTTCAAGGAGTAAAGATTGTATGACCACCTTGATGATTATTTAACAGATGTCTAGCATCTTGAAAGATTTCCATTCTAAGTTTCTCAAAATCTGGGAACCTTGGATCAATTATTCCTTCCCTTCCTTATATCCAGCCAGCCTAGGTCCTGAGTCCATGGTAATTCCATCCCCATTCCTCTTTCTCTACCTTCTCCTACTGTCATCTTTATCTATCTTCTCTTTGGTTTCCTATACCCTTTTGTATTTAAATATTATCAGGAAGCCTTATCGCCTGGCACTTATTGAATTATGAATCCTCAGTAACTGGTTTAGACTCCCAAGTAGTTGACTATATTTAACCGTGCTACTTTAATTACTGGATCATTTGTATCTTTGCTAGACTGTGTAATTTCTCTGCCCCCCCTAAGTGGGCAAACTTGAACCTTGTTATACTCTGAAATCTAAAAAAAAATATTGAAAACAAACAAACATTTCTATTGACGTAGGGCACCATTGGATTTCCTGGAGAGAGAGGCCTGAAGGGAGACAAGGGTGACCACGGCCAACCAGGACCACAGGGGCCAATTGGACGAGCAATTGGAGAAAGAGGTCCTGAAGGTACACCGGGGCCACCTGGAGACCCTGGGAAACCGGGAATTCCTGGAGTACCTGGCAGGGCAGGAGAACCAGGAGAGCAAGGGAAATCAGGGGACAAGGTGAGCAACCATATTTTAAAGAGGGCAAAGCCCCATGACAGTCACGCGTGCTACTGTTACCATATTTGTTAGTTATTGTCTCTGACATCATAATTGTCTTTAGATAATGTAACAATTGTATTGTTAAAACATCACTTCTCCCATTCTTTATATTTATGTTGAAATTTTAGGGAGAAAGAGGAGAAAGAGGGGAACGCGGAGAGGATGTAAGTTGCACACTAATTATCATATTACCTGTTTTATCGGAACATGCATATTGAAATCCTGATACGCCCGTGCAATGATTTGCCAATTTCTTCTAATTGGTCAAGTAGTGAACATATCTTGTTGAACACATGTTATTTCGAACATTAGTGGGCTGTGTTTTTATCAATATGGCTCTATTCAGAGTAATTTCTTCTTTAAATATTGTGTTTAATTCAGTATAATCTGAATTGCATACAGTACTTACATTAGTCAAACTTGGAACGAATGCAAGTATGCAGATATCACATATCGCTGTGGAAGCTGATAATTAATATAGCAATTGGTGGTACTACAGCGATCGCCGCAATCTTCCAAGTCCTGTGCCAAGTGGTGGCCCCACTGCACACTGACCAAAGAGGGTCACTTACTTTACACTGTTGACATACAAAATGACTTGTATATTATTGAATAAATACAGGGTATTCTCTGATTGGACGTGGTGAAGAGGCGGGGCTGTAATTCCACAATCTCCAACTTGTCCAATCAAAAAATGCTTTGTATGCACTTTCTGTGAGTGGCAGCAGTGCTGAGCCATCAACCCCCTGTGGTCAGTGTACAGTGGTGCAGACACTCGGCACAGGACCTAGAAGACTGTGGGAAACGATGTAGTATCACTGACTGCTACAGTGAGTTCCAACTTCCCCAGCTGTCCCTTAAGCCTTGTACACACGATCGGATATCTGATGGAATCTAATCCGATGGATTTTTTCATCAGATATCCGATAAAGATGACTTTCATCAGTCTTGCCTACACACCATCGGTCAAAAATCCGACCGTGCCAAAACGCGGTGACGTAAAACACTACGACGTGCTGAGAAAAATGAAGTTCAATGCTTCTGAGCATGCGTCGACTTGATTCTGAGCATGCATGGATTTTTGACCGATGGACTTCCACACAGACGATCGTTTTTTTATCCATAGAAATAATTTAAAACATGTTCTATTTTTTTTCACCGATGAAAAACAAACCGATGGGGCCCACACACGATTTGTTTGTCCGATGAAAACTGTCCATCGGTCTGTTTTCATCGGACAAACGTGTGTACAGGGCTTTAATTGTGAGTTATCCATACTTATTTTACAATGTAAGTATGCAATAAAGTTTATTTTGGAGTAAATATCCATTCTAAATCTAATAATAATCTTATTTAATTGCCATGATTTGCAAAAATTTTATTTCTTTTTTAATAGGGGAAGGATGGTCAGAGGGGACCAATTGGACCTTCGGGGCCCAAGGTAACAAACTTATTATTTCAAAAAAGTTTTTATCATAAGAGAATACTGGAGTCTTGTAATTAGTGTTATCTTTTTGTTCCATTGTTTATCACAATAAGTGTCTTACATTGTATTATGTGCTTTCATTAGGGAGAAATTTTAGAAATTATTGCTGCTGGACTTCCTGGAGAAAGAGGATTTCCAGGACCAAAAGGAATCAGGGTCAGTACACTTGTCATAAAACAAACCATTCTCAACCAGGGTTCAGTTCACTCCTAGGGTTCCCCCAGAAGTTGCTAGGGTTTCCTTGAGCTGTGACTGACCTCCCATCTGATGGTGCTTACATAGTTGAGAGGTCAGTGCCATTTGGCAGAGTCAGTTGCATGACACCAATGATCTTTTTAGTTATCTATTGGGGTGGTATTCTTCCCACTAGCCACCAATGTAAGGGGCATTCTTCCCACTTGCCACCAATGTAAGGGCATTCTTCCAATGTAAGGGCATTCTTCCCACTAGCCACCAATGTAAGGAGCATTCTTCCCACTGATCACCAATGTAAGGGGCATTCTTCCCTCTAGCCACCAATGTAAGGGGCATTCTTCACACTAGCCACCAATGTAAGGGGCATTCTTCCCACTAGCCACCAATGTAAGGGGCATTCTTCCCACTTGCCACCAATGTAAGGGGTATTTTCCCACTGACCACCAAATAAATAGTTTTTTGTAAGGGTTTCTTAAGACCTGTGGAAAATAAATGTAGCGCTATAAACATAAATTAATAACACACACATGAACAGTGAATGAATGATGTAGTCCAAACAAACCACGCGAGTGGAAAAGTCCTAGTAAGGAAAACGTTGGAGTGCATCAGTGACAACACAAACAAAACATGAATAGAAGTCCATCCACAAATGGGAAATCAGTAGATGTAGAATCACTTCATGGATCCTCGGATAAGATGACACTAAAATCGAAACGAAAATGGTATGCTCTTACCGGAAAAGTAGGACCTGTCTGTCATGAACAGCAGATCAGTATAGCCTAAGAACTCCAGTAGCAGTCAGCTGGGCTCACTCGGACACAGTGGAACGGATATGAATCTTCAGTCAGAAGCCGGACATGCACGGTGTCTTTGTAGAGTTCTTGGGAGGAATGGGATGGCAATGGTACGATCCTCAGATGGATGGGGTGGAAGCAACTGGATGGCTCCAAGCACCATATGAAGAGGGGAAAAGAAATAAAAAACGCAACCCAAATGGTGCAGATAAATAAGATAACGGTTTTATTTTAATAAAACCAATGATATAAAAGTGATCACTAATACAATAAAATAAAGGCAATGCGGGAAAGGGTAATAAACCAATCCCTACGCGTTTCGTCCTATTGGGACTTCAACTGGGGCATCAACGATCGTTGATGCCCCAGTTGAAGTCCCTCTAGGACAAAACGCGTAGGGCTTGGTTTATTACCCTTTCCCGCATTGCCTTTATTTTATTGTATTAGTGATCACTTTTATATCATTGGTTTTATTAAAATAAAACCGTTATCTTATTTATCTGCACCATTTGGGTTGCGTTTTTTATTTATTTTCCCCTCTTCATATGGTGCTTGGAGCCATCCAGTTGCTTCCACCCCATCCATCTGAGGATCGTACCATTGCCATCCCATTCCTCCCAAGAACTCTACAAAGACACCGTGCATGTCCGGCTTCTGACTGAAGATTCATATCCGTTCCACTGTGTCCGAGTGAGCCCAGCTGACTGCTACTGGAGTTCTTAGGCTATACTGATCTGCTGTTCATGACAGACAGGTCCTACTTTTCCGGTAAGAGCATACCATTTTCGTTTTGATTTAAGTGTCATCTTATCCGAGGATCCATGAAGTGATTCTACATCTACTGATTTCCCATTTGTGGATGGACTTCTATTCATGTTTTGTTTGTGTTGTCACTGATGCACTCCAACGTTTTCCTTACTAGGACTTTTCCACTCGCGTGGTTTGTTTGGACTACATCATTCATTCACTGTTCATGTGTGTGTTATTAATTTATGTTTATAGCGCTACATTTATTTTCCACACTTCATTCAATTTTTGTCAAATTGTAGTGTAGCTGCTTTAGTTTTTTTTAGTTTTTTTCACCTCGGTTAGCGCAATATTTTCCCTTATCTTTCTTAAGACCTGAAAATGTATTCAAGGGTTCCTCTAGGGTAAAAAGGTTGAGAAATGCTGGATTAGACGTCACATTAGACAATGCAAGAATGGAACATATTATTCTAAAAATCATGCTCAGAAAGCCATAAGTAACATGTTCTGTGTTTTCCTTCTGACAGGGAGACCCAGGAGAAGACGGAGGGAGAGGACCCAAAGGCGATAAGGTCTGGTTGTAGTAGTAAGTCTACAGAGAGGTCTTCTACCACCTGCCTGTCAGTTGACTCTTTACTGTTCTCTTATCCTTAATAATATTAACCCCTCACTGAATAAAGTATTTTCCCTCTTAACTTTTGTTACAATTAACAGTTTGCAGGCTATTTAGTAGTAACATGTCCCATAGTGCTCTCTTGCCAGCTGGGTGAGGAAGACGCTGCGCTCCTGCTGACGGCTTACAATCTGCAGACGTTTTGTCAGCAAGGGAGCACCTCCTCTTTGATCCATTTAATACACATATTAGAAAGGTTTCTCATAGCATATTTTATTGACCATGTTCCTGGTCTCACCAAGGACAGGATCACAAAAGTGACATAGGCCTGAACCTGGTTTGCAACCTTATCCTGGTATGGAAATACAAAGACTGAAATACCATTCCTCAAGAAAATGCTGATCCCCTGTCCCCTCTGTGTCCATCATGCGAACAAGCAGCCTAGGCATTTGGTGAAGTGATAATGACTCACCCTTGTATATTCACTGAGGCCTCGTACACACGACCGAGAATCTTGTCGTAAAAGAAACACTGTTTTCCTTGACGAGGTTCTTGTCAGGCTTGACGAGAATCTTGTCAAGCTTTCCTTGCGTACACACTGTCAAGACAAAATCCCGTCGTTCTCAAACACGGTGACGTACAAAACGTACGACGGCACTATAAAGGGGAAGTTCGATTCCACTGGCACAACCCTTGGGGCTTCTTTTGCTAATCTCATGTTACTGCATGTTATGTAAAAGTTTGGTAAGAGATGATTCGCGCTTTTCAGTCTGTTACAGCGCGACGAATGTGCTATCTCCATTACAAACGCTACTTTTACCGAAGGTGCGCTCCCGTCTCATACTTTATTCTGAGCATGCGTGGGTTTCTAAGCATACACACAAACGTGTTTCTCATCGTAAACCAGCCCGACGGGAAACACGACAAGGAAATTGAGACTCCCGTCGAGATCCATGACAGGTTTCTCGACGAAAAACATACACACGACCGTTTTCCTTGGCAGAAAAGCTCTGCCACCAATTTTCTTGATGGATTTTGTCGAGGAAAACAGTCATGTGTACAAGGCCTGACAAAAAACAGTGTTTTAAACCTAAATCTATTTTTAATCAAGTTTATATCAATGACTGTGTCTCAGTTGATATTTCAGATCAGGATGACATGTACAGTACCTGGCTGCTTAAGTAAGGAACAAAGATAGTCTCCTGTGTCTGCATCTTAAACAGTGTCATATCATTAGCAGGTTAAGATTTGTAGCTACAGAGTACAGACACAGGTCAGCATGCAAGAGACGTCAGAGTTGGGATTCCCTAGATAAATAATTGTAGCCTCAGAAAGGGAGTCTCCTTCTATAGGATCAATGATCTACTTTGTAGTATGTCAATGGTGAGGGATTCAAGGTCACCTACACTAAATCCATCTATTTTACTGCATGTCCCCTTATTTTATCTTTTGCAAGGTTCTCTTCCCACTTTTTGACCCAGTTTTGGAAAACATAAAACAAAAGTAAAGTTGGTTATTTTTTTTCCAGGGAGCGGCTGGGCCCAAAGGAGACAAAGGTGAAACTGGAGAAAAGGGCAGAGATGGACTTTCGGTAAGAGTTTCATAATATGATTTAATGATATCTACAGTTTGAAAACCTTCTGCCATTTTGGGCATGGGGCTCACGTACCTTAGTCTCATGTAGAGCGCTGGTGCTTGATGAGTGGCCCAGTGTTAAAGCATAAGAGCGAGTACAGAGTCTTCAGTCTTTTGAGGGCTCACAGATATAACACTGGGCTCCTTTTCTTGCTGAGCTCCCAATAGCAGCATTATGGGAGCAAAAGGAAGGTCAGTAAGTGCTCCCCTGATGCTGCTATTGGGTCTGCATTGAGAAAAACCTGTTGCTGTGATATGCAAAATACAGGTTCACTTTAAATACAAGTATTAACAGACTGACTGCTTGATCCTCCTCTAGAACATAAAGCTCCTCAATGTATATACCTAGGCTAGCTGAAAGTTGCAGTCAAGCTTTCATAGGTAGTGCCTGCTTTGGAAACAAATAGGCAGGAAGTAGAAGTTCTTTGGTGGCTTACTGAAGGGAGCACACTTGGGGTGGACCGTAATCTTCACTAGTAGACCAGGTTAAAGAACCAATGACCCTTAAGTCCTAGAGATTGATAAACGTGTACATTTTCCAGGAAGGAAAAGATGTTTGGAGACTTACTGAGAGGAGCGCACTTGGAGTGGACCATAATCTTAAATTGTAGACCAGGTCGAAGTAGAAGCAATGACCACTAAGACCTAGAGGTTGATAAACATGTACATTTTCCAGGAAAGAGAAGTTCTTTGGTGGCTCATTGAGAGGAGCACACTTGGGGTGGACCTTAATCTTCAGTTGTAGACCAGGTTGAAGTAGAAGCAATGATCCCTAAGACCTAGAGGTTGATAAACATGTAGATTTTGAAAGGAAAGAGAAGTTCTTTGGAGGCTCATTGAGAGGAGCGCACTTGGGGTGGACCATAATCTTCAGTAGTAGACCAGGTTGAAGTAGGAGCAATGACCCTTAAGACCTAAAGCTTGATAAACATGTCGATTTTCAAAAGAACATTTAAAATATATTTAATCAAAAATTATCACATGTGCTCACTGATATTTGCTTAATATAGCATACTAAATTTATGGCATTGTTCCTGTAGGGCGCTCCAGGAGAGAGAGGACTGGCAGGGCCTGAAGGAAAACCGGTATGTGATGTTACAATTATCTTTTATCAATTCAAGATCAGCAGTGTATATGGCTTTCCAGCACCCACATCCACCAACACACCAATTCCAGCAAATATTTTCCCCTTCTATCAATCAATTTCAGTCAGTTCGACTGCGTTGCTTCCACTGTTGCAATAACCACTTCAAAAAAGAGAAAGGGTGTCTTCGCAAGGCCCCTTCTAGTAGAACATTGACCAAAATCATCTAAAGTGTCAGTCATGCTGTACAAAAACTGCTTCCACCCTGGTCATTACTTGCATGGTTCACAAACCTTCACAGAAACAGAAAAAAAAAAACGCTAATTTTACTCATTTTCTTAAAATATTATATTTCAGGTATTTATAAAACAGCAAAAATGTACACAACGCTTTACATACTGTACGTTGATAGAATTTTCTGTCCCCAATAAATAATAATAAAATAATAATAATAAAAATGTAAATAAAAAAAAACACACTGACAATACAAGAAAAATAAGAAATCACTGTAAAAAAAAAATGTAAAAAAAAAAAATTGTAGAAAAAAAAATACTGCCACTGTCACATGACATTAAAAAAAGTATCAGTAATCGGTAGCGGCGAGTACTTAAAAAAAAGTATCGGTACTTGTACTCGGTCTAAAAAAAATTGGTATCGGGGCAACCCTAGTCTATAATTTTAATGGGCGGTTTATTTTAACAGCGAGAGACAGAGTAACAGCAAAAATATCCAGAAATATCCAGAAAAACGCATTTTCAAAAAAAGTTATAAATTGATTTGTATTTTAATGAGTGAAAAAAGTATTTGATTTGAGCAAAATGTCTGGCTCCCAGGTGAGATTGGTAGCACTCTCTTAAAGGGAGTGCTCCAAATCTCAGCTTGTTACTTGTATAAAAGACACCTGTCCACAGAAGCAATCAGTTCTGAAGCTCTCCACCATGGCCAAGACCAAAGAACTGTCCAAGGGTGTCAGGGACAAGATTGTAGACCTACACAAGGTTGGAATGGGCTACAAGACCATCTCCAAGCAACTTGATGAGAGGGTGACAACAGTTGGTGCGATTATTCGCAATTGGAAGAAACACAAAACAACAGTCACTCTCCCTCGGTCTGGGGCTCCATACAAGATCTCACCTCGTGGAGTTTCAATGATCATGAGAACGGTGAGGAATCCGCCCAGAACTACACGGGAGAATCTTGTCAATGATCTCAAAGCAGCTGGGACCCTAGTCACCAAGAAAACTATTGGTAACTCACTACGCTGTGAAGGACTGAAATCCTGCAGCGGCCGCAAGGTCCCCCCTGCTCAAGAAAGCACATGTATAGACCGTCTGAAGATTGCTAATGAACATCTGAATGGTTCAGAGGAGAAATGGGTGAAAGTGTTGTGGTTAGATGAGACCAAAATTAAGTTCTTTGGCATCAACTTAACTTGCCGTGTGTGGAGGAAGAGGAATGCTGCCTATAACCCCAAGAACATCATCCCCACCGTCCAACATGGAGGTGGAAATATTATGCTTTGGAGGGGGGTTTCTGCTAAGGGGACAGGACAACTTTACTGGATCAAAGTGACGATGGACGGGGGCCATGTACTGTCATACCTTGGGTGAGAACCTCCTTCCCTCAGCCAGGAAATTGAAAATGGGTCGTGGATGGGTTTTCCAGCATGACAATGACCCAAAACACACGGGCCAAGGCAACAAAGGAGTTGTTCAAGAAGAAGCACATTAAGGTCCTGGAGTTGCCAAACCAGTCTCTAGACCTTAATCCCATAGAAAATATGTGGAGGGAGCTAAAGGTTCGAGTTACAAACGTCAGCCTTGAAACCTTAATGACTTGGAGAGGATCTGCAAAGAGGAGTGGGACAAAATCCCTCCTGAGATGTGTGCAAACCTGGTGGCAACTACAAGAAACATCTTTGCGAAGGGAATCAAATACTTATTTCACTCATTAAAATGCAAATCAACTAAAAACTTTTTTGAAGTGCGCTTTTCTGGATTTTTTTGTTGTAATTCTGTCTCTCATTGTTAAAATAAACCGACCATTAAAATTATAGACTGATCATTTCTTTGTCAGTGGGCGAACGTACAAAATCAGCAGGGGATCAAATACTTTTTTCCCTCACTGTATATTGTAAAATGATACAATTGTGTTGTTGTGTATTTGGGAGGGGGGGGGGGGTCTACATTTGGAGCCAGATTGAATTAAGCATTGATTCAACTATGTTGGTTATAACAATTGTTTAGATATTAAAGGCACATTAACCCTAATTTTTTTTTCATAGATGTCTCCCTTTCAGGAGGATGTACAGTATACCCCGGCTATAGTTTTGCATTGCAGTACACTGTGTACCTTATGCATCATGCTGTATATTACATAATGGGGTTTGCTGCTCCCTTTACATTGTACTGTACACTACATACTCCAGACTACTACACTCTGTACCTGGAACACCACCCTCTGTACATCACATACTGCAGATCATTTGGGGCTGTTTAGTATGTTACACACAGTGCATCAGTTTAAAGGATTTGTAAAGGTTGTTTTATTTTCTAAATAGGTTCCTTTAAGCTAGTGCATTGTTGGTTCACTTACCTTTTCCTTCAATTTCCCTTCTAAAATGTTTTTTTCTTTGTCTGAATTTCTCACTTCCTGTTCCTCCTCAGTAAGCTTGCCCCCATCATCCAAGCTGTTCTAGCTGGGGGTTAGTCAGCGTGCTCACTCCCTACCTTGGGACTACATCCACAGCGTCTCCCCACAGGGATGTAGTCCCAAGGTAGGGGACGCGCATGGTGACTAACCCCCAGCCAGACGTGCTCGGATGATGGGGGCAAGCTTACTGAGGAGGAACAGGAAGTGAGAAATTCAGACAAAGAAAAAAAAAATTAGAAGGGAAATGGAAGGAAAAGGTAAGAGAAACAGCAATACACTAGATTAAAGGAGCCTATTTAGAAAATAAAAAATGAACCTTTACAGCCCCTTTAATGCTTTGCTAAACATTACATACCCCAAAGAGATGCACTTTGTATGCTGCACTTTACATTCACAGTGGGATGGATTTACTAAAGACAAATAGACTGTGCACTTGCAATTGCAAAGTGTAGTTGCTCCAGAGCTTAGTAGAAGCCCTGCTGACTTCCATCAACCAATCATGTGCAGGCAAAAATGCTCTTTTTTATTTTTCTTGCAAATGATTGGATATTTTTTGAAAAGTGAAGCTTCACCTCATTTACTAAGCTCTGGAGCAACTGCACCTGCCCTGTGCAACTGCACTTTGCAAAATGCACAGTCTATCTGCCCTTTGTTGTAAATTCATACCAATTGGAATTTATTAGGAATGCAAAGAAACCCTAAAGCCCAATTGAACTTTCAGTTTAAATTGGCTAAATGCATTCCAGGTGCATCAAAACAAAAAATGTTCAATGTTTTACATTTTTATTTTTTATAAAGCAGCCGCAGCCTAAATAAAAAATTCTATCCCCTGCCAGTACACTACAGGTAAATAAATGGTGGTTATGACTAAGGCCTTGTAGGCTGAAACGCGTCAACTGTTCTTATTTGCGTTTGTTCACTGTGACTTGTCAATAAAAACAACGATTTTTTTTAACCACTTCCTGGCGGTCGTACGACTTTGTACGGTCGCAGTGTGGATGGCAATTGCCGGGAGGCCGTCTATATACGGCCTCCGGCCACTGAGGGGCGCGTGCATGCCCGCCGTATCACTGAGATGCCGATGTGCCTGCCAGGCACCCGCGATTGGCGGTTACACAGACAAGGACGTGGATCTGTGTGTGTGTGTAAACACACAGATCCTTGTCCTGTCAGGGAGAGAGGAGACCGATCTGTGTCCCTTGTACATAGGGACACAGATTGGTCACCTCCCCCAGTCACCCCCCCTCCCCCCACAGTTAGAACACTATGCAGGGTACACATTTAACCCCTTCCTCACCCCCTAGTGTTAACCCCCTCCCTGCCAGTCACATGTATACAGTAATTAGTGAATATTTATAGCACTGATCGCAGTATAAATGTGAATGGTGCCAAAAATGTGTCAAAACTGTTGGATGTGCCCGCTCAAATGTCGCAGTCCCAATAAAAATTGCAGATCGCCGCCATTACTAGTAAAAAAAAAAATAATAAAAAATAATAATAATTCTGTCCCATATTTTGTAGGCGCTAGAACTTTTGCTATAACTTTTGCGCAAACCAGTCGCTTATTGCGATTTTTTTAGTTTTTTTTTTTTTCCCAAAAATTTGTAGAAGAATACGTATCGGCCTAGACTGAGAAAAAAATCATGTTTTAAAAAAAAAAATGGGCTATTTATTATAGCAACAAGTTGTTTATAGCGCAAAAAATAAAAACCGCAGAGGTGATCAAATACCACCAAAAGAAAGCTCTACTTGTGGGGATAAAAGGACGTCAATTTTTTTTGGGAGCCACGTTGCACGACCGCGCAATTGTCAGTTAAAGCGACGCAGTGCCAGAAGCTGAAATTTCACCTGGGCAGGAGGGGGGTATATGTGCCCAGTAAGCAAGTGGTTAAAGAGCAACGACCGGAGTGCTCTTTAACCACTTGCTTACTGGGCACATATACCCCCCTCCTGCCCAGGTGAAATTACAGCTTTTTTTTTTTTTTTCCCAAAAATTTGTAGAAGAATACGTATCGGCCTAGACTGAGAAAAAAATCATGTTTTTAAAAAAAAAATGGGCTATTTATTATAGCAACAAGTTGTTTATAGCGCAAAAAATAAAAACCGCAGAGGTGATCAAATACCACCAAAAGAAAGCTCTACTTGTGGGGTTAAAAGGACGTCAATTTTTTTTGGGAGCCACCTTTTTGGTGTACCTGGAGTATATTTAGCCAATTTGAACTGAAGGTTGAATTTTGCTTTGAACACAAGCATTTAGGCCTCATTCACATGGAGGAGCACACTACAGTGTATGCTGTGTAGTACGCCCCATGTGAGGGAAGCCTTTAGTATAACAGTTTTTACATTTATCCTTAAATGTTCTTAGCTTAACAATGTTGTATGTAAAGGGTTAGATGCCCTCAAAGTAACTGTGACCTGTTTGATTCCTTCCTGTTCTGTGTCCATTCTGTTTATTATAGGGCGCAAAGGGCAATAGCGGGCTTCCTGGCCCAGCTGTAAGTAAACCCTCACCCTCTTGGCCGTAGTTTGGCCCTATGGCTTGAGTCGGTTGTTGGAGCCCTCATACTTGCTTTGGTCTGTCGCGTTGCACGGTCACTTTTAATGATTGACCCGGGTTGTGGTTAACTCATCTTTCCTTCTACTAATGATTTAGCTTGAATTAAATATATCCGCAGGGCATGCCGGGCTTCCCAGGAGTTCTTGGACGACCGGTAGGTGCTAAGTTTGCATGTGGCATGTGTGTTTTACATTGTGAGAACTTGTTGTTACAGCAAGACCCAACTGTGCTCCACAGCATCTACAATCAATGCTAAATAGCAATTACTCATTGGAAGATAACTTTACCTTGTGCTGGTCTTTTTTTAGGTTTGTACAAGAACAACATTGTTGCTGAGCTGCAGAAGATGTGTTCCTTAAAGCGGAGTTCCGCGGAAAAATAAAAATATGTTAAGTCAGCAGCTACAAATACTGCAGCTGCTGACTTTTAATATATTGACACTTACCCGTCCTAGGCGCCCGCGATGTCGGCACTCAAAGCCGATCTTGCTCTCGGGTGGAGGCACCGCCATTTTCAGTAAAGGAATCGGGAAGTGAAGCCTTTTGGTTCCCATGACTTCCTGGTTCCCTACTGTGCATCCCACTGGTCCCTGCTGTCTTCTGAGACATGTGTGTCTCTCAGAAGACATCGGGGTGCGGAGTAGGCGCCGTGGCGTAGGTCACCGCGATGATCTATGCCCAGAAGTGGGAACAAATACCTGAATTACTTAGGTAACTGCTCCCTCCTCCCCCCTGAAAGGTGCCAAATGTGACACCGGAGGGGGGGGGGGATTCCAAAAAGCGAACGTTCCATTTTTGGATGGAAATCTGCTTTAATGCACCACATTGTAGGTTTGGGTATGGCCAGTACCATTTCTTTGCTGTGGGTGACAACCCAAGTTGTTGAGATGAAAATATTGTCTGTTCCTGCCCACAACGAGACAGTTATCTTTATGCATTGCACATGGCCTAAAAAAATATCGTATGTTTATCCAATAAAATAGTCCCTGCTGAATTTTTTTTTGTGCAAAAGCACAAGTGTACACATTTTAATATGAACATGACCTGGTCCTAAACATATCTAAAGTCATAACAAAGCTAGAGTGCAGGTACAAGGTGCTTGCAAGTATGTGTTTTAGTTGACAGTTCCTATGGAGATCCTCAGGATCCTAAGCCCTGAGTGTGTATAGGGTCTCAAGCTTTGCCGAAGTCAAGATTAAGCCCCTCAGCTCAATGTCGTCTTTATAAACAAGGGGCCAGTTAACTGTCCTTCAGACTTTAGGGGGCCTGGACTGTGGTCATTGGGAGTAAAAAAGCTCTTGACATCAGTGGGAAAAAGCAATGTTCTATCTTTGGTGTCATTGGGAGGAATTGTGCCCCATCATTGGTGTCATTGGGAGGAATTGTGCCCCCTTATGCGTGTCATTGGGAGGCTTTGTGCCCCCTCGTGGGTGTCATTGGGAGGAATTGTGCCCCCTTATGCATGTCATTGGGAGGAATTGTGCCCCCTCATGGGTGTCATTGGGAGTGATTGTACCCTTTCACTTGGTTTCGTAGGGGGTAATGCCCCATTGCTGGTTTCAGTTGATGAAAGAGTGCCCAAGGGCCTAATAAAAGCAATTAAAGGGCCACATCTGGCCCCCCGGGCCACAGTTTGGAGACCACTTTTCTATGCCACCACTTCTGCAAGTACTGCCATACAGTCTAAAGTCGAGTCTTTTACTGGACCTGGAAAACCTCTATAAAGGAAACCTGTCATGAAAGTAACTCAACATTGCTGAACTCTTCTTCTGAGAAATGCTTGCCACCTGGCTGTTATGCAACCTTCATATCTCTCTCATGGCAGGTCTACTTAAAGCTAAACATATGCTCTGGTACTAACCCTTTACTGACCCTCTATCAGTGCATGTTGTATGTATCTTGCCAAAGCATGCCTTGAAAATGACAGGGAAATAGCAATTATTGTTATTGAGAACATGTGTTAGAGCATTTTAACTAGGTCTAAAATGAATTAAAGAACCAAAGATAAAAAAAAAATAGCCAGCACATCAAAAATAGCAGATGTCCGTTCATTTAATTCTTAGTACGGTACTTAAAATAACCATTTCAGTAAAAACCACCAATGTTTGGGGACACAGAGGTCCCATTTATCGCAGGTGAGTAAGCCCTCCGCCTTGAGAAAGGGGACCTCCAAGTATTTGAGGCCGCGTACACACGGCAGAGAACCTCGACGGGCAGAACACATCGTTCCGCCCGTCGAGGTTCTCTGGCGGCCGTCAGATTCGGCGACCCGCCCGTCGGGAAAGGCAACCAGCCATTCATCCCGACGGGCCGTCGAGCAAATAGAGAACCTGCTCTCTATTTGCTCGACGGGTTTCCTGACGGGCGGGGCTCGCCGAGAGCGTACACACGGCCGAGGTTCTCGGCAGAATGCGGCTCTACACATTGGTAGTTTTTACTGCATACTTTACGTTTTGCTATAAGCATCTCTGTAGAAATCTGAGGTATACTAATTTTGGTGTGCAAGCCGATTTTTATCTTTGGTTTTATGCTAGTTTTGTTTTTACTACTGTCTGTGTCCCCATTAGGAAGATTTTCTTTCTCTAACTGTTTGGGTATTCTGAAGGCATATAAGAGATGTCTGTGGATGAAAACAATCTGTGCAACTTTGGTCGAAGTTGAAAAATGAGCTTGCTATAAGTGGCGACCATTTACATATCTCATGAAGCCTAACTGAAAAACTCCTAGAGATTGCATCTCCCTGTCCAGCTTCGTTGCTAGGATGTTGCTAAGATTCTCCCAGCTATCACTGCTCACCTTCACCATCACAGGAGTGAGCTTATTTCTCTGATTTAAACCCCTTCACATGTCCTTTTATCTCCCCAGGCATTGCAGCTCTGAGCTCAGTGTTTGAGAGTTCAGTGAACAGTTGGGAGTCTCCTAGCAATATCCCAGCAACAAGGAAGAAAAGGGGGATGCAATCTCTGGGATTTTTCTGTTAGGCTTTGTAACAAACCATTATCCGCAACAGAACTTTGTCCGCCGTAAATGCTTTCTTTGCCCAGCACTATCCAAGACTCTTTAACCCACCCAGTCACCAGACAACACCACTGTAGTGTGGCAAACAACAAACTGATTCATTATCAAACATGGACACAACAGATATCCCACTCGGGACCATAACCCCCCCCCCCCCCCCGTGGAATTCAGGGCCTGGTAAACTGTCCAATCAGCAAGGAGAGCTGTTGAAAGAATCCCCCCCCCCACTACCAGGGCAGACAGAGACAATAAAATAATGGAATACAACCACACCCCAAACGATCTCAGCAAAGGAGTCCAACAGCATGAGACAACACACAATATATACATATATACAAGTTTACAGTGCGGCTATAAAGAGAGTCCATCTAGTACAGATCAGAGTGGGGTTCTCATTCACCTTGTGCCCCTATTAAAGACACATGGTGATTTACACATAAGAGGTGTCTGGGAAGCTGGACAGAGCTCTTCAAGGTAAGGTGAGTTCCACAAACCCCCCCACCCAAAGTGACTCTTGTCACGGGCTTCATTAAATATGTAATGGCCTACACCTATCGCAAGGGCTTTATTCAACTTTCAAATGTGCAAAGGAAATTGCTCTCAGAGAACTTAAATAGCCGCTAGCACATCAATAGTTGATAACACAAAAGAATACATACATAAGTGCAGCACTAAACATAAAAAGTGAATCAGCAAATGCAAATATGATTATGATCAAAGCATATGCAATTAAGAGGCAATGATAAATCTCAAAATCTTCTTCCTTGTGGGGATCGCCATATATGAGACCATATTACAACCACTTCTCCCGTGAACTATCACCATGAAATAGGGGCAGATGCGCTTACCAAATGGAGTGAACTCCAGTACCATAAATATGGAGTCAGTCACGCTCTATTGGCCAGATTCAGAAAGAGTTACGACGGCGTATCAGTAGATACGCCGTCGAAACTTAGAATCTGCGCCGTCGTATCTTTAAACGTATTCTCAAAGTGAGATACGCTTAAATGTTGCTAAGATACGACCGGCGTAAGTCTCCTACGCCGCCGTGTCTTAGCTGCCTATTTACGCTGGCCGCTAGGGGCACTGTTAGTAAAAAACGTCAATTATGTGGGGTCACACTTAATTTAAATAAAACACGCCCACATCAAACACATTTGAATTCGGCGGGCTTACGCCGGCCCATTTACGATACGCCGCCGTAACTTAGCTTTGTGAATACCGCACTTGCCTCTCTAATTTACGGCGGCGTAGCGTATCTGAGATACGTTACGCCCACATAAAATTACGCCGCTCTACGTGAATCTAGCCATATATGTCTGTGTTGTACAGATCAGAAAAAGCAGACACCTCTCTTTTAGGAATGGTCAGAATGGGCAATATACCATCAGAGTACAACCGGTCACACATATAAGATTAGAGCTGATAGCAACTCAGCATCATCGACTGATATCCATGCAAGAAAAAGACAATCCTACATAGTGTAAAACTGTAGAACAAGGTTTATAAACCTAAAATGAACACTTACATATGATGAGGAATCAAGGGCATATATGAAACAATCAACCCAGGATAGATAAACAATCCACTTCCTAGTTTGCAGAATGAGCAAGGCTCCACCCAATGTGTTTCGTCATAAATTGCCTTGTTCCTGGAGCCATGCCCAATCAACTTTTAACTGTCGTCAAAGCTGCACAGTTAGCTTTTATCTACAGGCATCCCTTACATGAACAGCCATTTTTTTGGGTAAAAGTAAACTAAACCTTTCAGCCTTCCAGTCTCAGAGCAAAGCACTCTCTATAAAAGGTTTTCCTATAGTAACTTATCAGATTGTGGTTTGCACAGAAAAAGGAAAGCCAGAGAATAAATATGTGATGGGCTGCTGTGGGACAATACAGTCTGAGACAGTCCTTCCTTCAAAGACTCATACTTGGAATAGTTATTAACTGGGAAGCAGAGGACAGTGCATAGGGGAGGTGGTGTATAGAGGATTCTATAGAGGATTCTCTACTAGTCCAGAATAGTACTTCACCAGAGCACAATCTGATCCTTGTACTTGGTTTAGTTTTAATGAAGAAATATGTAAAATGGTAAATCTGCAACAGTGTATATCAGGGGTTTCCAACCTGTGGCCCATGGGTCACATACAGCCCGAGGCGGCTATGAATGTGACCCAACACTAAATCTTAAACCGACTTAAAAATAGGAATTTTTTTGTAAAAATGTGTTTACATTTAGCGAACACATTCGGCGAAAGAAAAAATTGACAGTGTTTCTTTACTGGGCTTTAATAAGTTTTAGATTTTCAAAGAACATGTCCCACTCTTCTCATTCATGCCTCATTCATGCCATCAGTTTTTGGTAGTACTTATATTTGTGAGCATCTTTTTCCAAGGATGAAGCACACGAAGGGCAAAATTAGAACCAAAATATCTGATGAACACCTTAAGAATTCATTGAGAATTGCTATTACATCCATCCAACCAGATATTGATGCGTTCGTTTACCAAAAACACTAGTTTTACGTTGCCCTCTATTACTTTTATAATAAAAAAATGAAAAATAAATTGTTTTATTACTCAGAAAGGTACATTATCTATGTCAGTGATCATTAACTTATGACCTGCCTGACTTTTTCTGCTCATCAGCTATCCTTATTGTTAGTGTACTTTATGTGTGACCCAAGGCAATTTGTTTTCTTCCATTGTGGCCTAGGAAGGTCAAACGGTTGGATACCCCTGGTGTATACGTTGCCTTTACCACAGTCAGTGGTAGTAAACTCCGTTCTTGTTTTGTTTTTTTAAACCCACCTGAAAGGCAAAAGCCATAATGAGCTAGTATGTACCGCAAACTAGCTTATATGAAATACTTACCTTGGAATGAGGCGTAGGGAACTTACCTGGTCCACGCCGAGGGAGATGTCATCTTGCCTCAGCATGTCTTCCGGGTATCGCTGCTCCAGCGCTGTGAGTGGCTGGAGCGGCGATGTCGTCACTCCAGCGCATGCGCGCAGAAGACTTCTTGCCGGCAAGGTCCGATGGCTGTCGAGCCTTTAGCCGAGGATCCCTGCTGCGCATGCGCCGCTGCAGTCGGCGGCACATTGCGAGGGGAATATCTTCTAAGCAGTTCAGGTTCAGGAGATATTCTTTATACCTACAGGTAAGCCTTATTATAGGCTTACCTGTTGATAAAAGTGGTAGTTAAGAGTATACTACCACTTTAATAAATACCTGTCACAGATGTGATTACAATGTAGCAATTTAACATATTAATTGTGTATTATTATGTACTTGCAGGGTACCCCAGGAGAGCCAGGTCTACAAGGACCTTCTGTGAGTATTTTTTTTTCACAATCTTCCCATATATCTGTATTTACTTAACATATTTTTTGTAAAAAAAATATTCATGGATATTTGTTCTGTTCTTATACAGGGTCCCCCAGGACCTGTTGGACCAAAGGTAAGTAAAGGCATGGACAGAGAAGACTTCCAGAACATAGCTAGCCAATCAGTGGCTAAGGAAGTGTTTCTCAACCAGGGTTCCGTGGAACCCTAGGGTTCCTCCCTGAGGTTGAAAGGGGGTCCTTGAGTAGTGAACAAAGGTGGGTTGATCTCCTCACTACATTGACCACCAGTGCATGAAGGCAATTTTCCTCAACCAGGATAAATTAATGTTTCTCAAACCAGGGATCTATAGAACCCTAGGGTTCCTCTACAGATTGCCAGGGGTTTCTTAAGCAATGAACAAAGGTGGGTTGATCTACCACCTACACTGACCACCAGTGCATGAAGGCAATTTTCCTCAACCAGGAGAGAGCAGTGTTTCTCAAACCAGGGATCCATCTAACCCTAGGGTACATTTTGAGGTTGCTAGGGGTTCATTGAACAGTGAGCAAAGATGGGTTGATCTCCTCACTACATTGACCACCAGTGCATGAAGGCAATTTTTCTCAACCAGGATAGAGCAGTGTTTCTCAAACCAGGGATCAATAGAACCCAAGGTTTCCTCTACAGATTGCCAGGGGCTCCTTAAGCAATGAGCAAAGGTGGGTTGGTCTCCCACCTACACCGACCACCAGTGCATGGAGGCAATTTTCCTCAACCAGGAGAGAACAATGGGCCAGATTCAGGTACAATTACATTGGCGCAGAGCAGGGCTTTTTTTCTGGGGGAACTTGGGGGAACTCAGTTCCACCACCTTTGGCTCAGACCCTTTGGTGCCCGCTCACCACAATCACTTGTGAACACAGAAGTCTGGTTTCTGTGTTTACAAGTGATTGCTTTGTAACCCCCTGAACTCTGCACACTGTATGTAATGCAATTCTGGTATTTAATGCACCTTTAAGACCCTTCTACTGTTTGTGAAATCTGAACGGGTCGTGGTTGAGTTCCTGCACCTATTTTCTGAGAAAAAAAACTCTGGCGCAGAGTATCAGAGATACACTACGCCGCCGTATTTTATCTGGCTCTGCGACGAATTCAGGTAGATTTCGGCCCGTAAGGTACGGCGGCGTAGTGTATTTCTCGCGGCGGAATCGAAATACGCGATTAGGGGGCGTGAAGCATTTAAATTAGGCGCGTCCCTGCGGCGATCGAACTGCGCATGCTCCGTTCAGAAATTTCCCGCCATGCATTGCGCGAAATAACGTCTTTTACGTACATTCCTATTCCCGGACGACTTACGTAAAAAAAAATAAAAAAAACGTTAAAATTCGACGCAGGAACGACGGCCATACTTAACATGGGCCATCTAACTATAGACCAGCTAATAGCTGGAATAACTTTACGCAGCAAAAAGATAGCTACAGATGCCGTAAGAGATTGCGAAGGACGCTCGTAACTTCGTGGATCGTCGGAAAAAGCTCATTTGCATACCCCGACGCGGAAAACGACGGGAACTCCACCCAGCGGCCGCAAAATTTTTGCAGCGTAGATCCGAAGGCGTACGAACATGTAAGCCAGTCGGATTGAAGCCCGAAGCCGTCGTATCATGGTTTGAGAATTCAGACTAATGAAACGACGCTCGTAATTTGAAAGTACTCCGGTCTAACGCGAGATAGACTGGAGTAAGGGCTCTGTGAATCTGGCCCAATGTTTCTCAAACCAGGGATCCATCTAACCCTAAGGTACCTTTTGAGGTTGCCAGGGGTTCATTGAGCAGTGAGAAAAGATGGGTTGATCCCCTCACTACATGGACCACCAGTGCATGAAGGCATTTTTCCTCAACCAGAAAAGAGCAGTGTTTCTCAAACCAGGGATCCATTGAACCCTAGGGTTCCTCTTGAGGTTGCCAGAGGTTCCTCAAACAATGAGCAAATGTGGGTTGATCTCCCACCTACACTGGCCACTAATGCAAGCAGACAATTTTCCTCTAGCTACCAATGAAAGGGCTCACTTCCACACTGACCACTAATGTTAGAGGACACCATAGTTTTTACTGTCTGTATCTCTGTTTTGCAGTTTATTTCAAGAATATTACTGAAAACTATTTTGCAGGGGGTTGGTAAAATAAATGATCTGCACTGGAGCGTCAAATACGCCACAATAATTCTTTATTTTAAACTTCTTCAAATGATTGATCATGCTAAGCTTTAGGTATTATCTTCTTTTGCAGGGGTTCCATGAGAAACCTGAAAATTATTTCAAGGGTTCCTCTGGGTGAAAAGGTTGACAAAGGCTGAGCTAGGGGTTAGTTTTGAATAAAAAAAGATGGAGGCGAGACAAAGTTCCACAAGTCCAGAAACAGTCTATTAAATGCAATTTTCTTGGGAATGACCATCAGGTTTCGGAAGTACGGGGGCTTCATCAGGGCTAAAAGTGAAATGAGCTTTACAATTGAAGTGGTAAATGCTCTGATGTGTGAGGATACAATGCCAAACAATTTCCAGAGAGGTACCTGTATGGGATAGTGTATGTTTGGGATCGTAGCGTCATCGATCGGATTGTCATTGAGTGGAAATTGCAGGTGCAGACACAGGGAAAGGTTGAATTGTCTCTTAGAAAATATGACTATTACATATTGTATATGAATCACAAACATCCACTTAATGTTTTTGAATGTTGCAAAAATCCAACAGGGGGTTTGCTATAGGGAAGAGTTAGAACATAGTGGCATCTACTGAAGCTCAAGTGTTGGCAGCAGTCCTCATACTTTATTATCTACAAACAATAAAATAACTTTAAAGCCTTCTTTTCATGAATGAAATAGTTCATATCTAATAAAATGATGATTATTGTGTTTACAGGGCAGTGCAGGAGAGCCTGGTCCCAGTGTGCGGGTGAGTTGTGCATGCATCACTATTGTTTCCTTTATATATGCACAGTTTATTAAGCTACTGAGTTTTTGTTTATGCTATTACTCTGTAAAGCTAACCATACAGTACATGCTTCATGTTGTTGTGCTGTACTGCTCTTTTCTGAGAGGTGAGAGAAACATCAAAATCAAAGCCAGCAAAATCATATTTTGGGGGTTATAAACACATGATTGAAGCAGGGGTGTCAAACTAAATTTAATTAAAGGCCACATCAGCATTATGGTTGCCCTCAAAGGGCCAGTTGTATCTGTAAGAATAGATGTCCAGAGCACCCCTCCTTTCATGTCAAGAGCATTAAGCACAGAGCAGGAGAAGACACATAGCATAAAATGGCAAATAAATTTTCATTTTGTATAAGATTAAAATGTGCTTAAGAATATCAGGAAAACATATGCGGTATACAGAAAGCACAGACCAACCAGGTGCGCTCATGATTTGGACCAGTGCACAAAGCAAGGTCCATAAAGACATGGATGAGTGAGTTTGGGGTGGAGGAACTTGGCTGGCTGGATTGTCCTGACCTCAACCCGATAGAACTCCTTTCGGAGGAATTAGAGTGGAGACTGCGAGCCAGGCCTTCTTGTCCGACATCAGTGCCTGACCTCACAAATGAGCTTAGTCAATAGACAAACACTCCCATGGCCCCCCCCTCTAAACCTTGTGGACGGCCTTCTCAGAGGAGTTGAAGCTGTTATAGCTGCAAAGGGTGAGCCAACTCATTATTAAACCCTACGGACTAAAACTGGGATGCCATTAAAGTTCATGTGCGTGTAAAGGCCGGCGTCCCAATACTTTTTGTAATATATTGTATATATGTATATAATATATATATGGATATATATATGGATGTATATATGGATGTGACAGTCCACTTGGCACCCCTCTTGGGTACTTCCGTCAATATACAGCTTCCTCCAGTCTGGAAACAGGAACCAGGTATTATAGCTGAATATTGCAACCAAGGACTAGACAACACTAGCTTAGGTGCAAACTGGAACTGACTTTATTGTAAAGTCACACAGAATATATACCATGCATGATCAGGTTAGAGCTTGATCACATTATCCTAGAAAATTAACACATCTAAGGAACAGCGAACATAAATGTACACAGTACGCTAATTAACAACAAGCCTTGATTAGTCAGGGGGTGCTCAGACAACAAGCCCACAAACCTGGGTACATTACACATTACCATACACATAAACAGGTAAACATCCCACAATGGTTCAATAACAAGGTAAAGTAGATACAAGAGTAATCCCATCATGTAGGAAACTCCATGAGGATTAGCCAACAGACAGAAGCAATAGTTGACTCAATTAACAATGGGAATTCACACTTAGGAGGCACACAATGGGGAAAAGACACTTAACACATAACACCTTAAACAGATTATAACAGAAGACCCAGCATTAGGTTGTTTTGAGCTGATTATATTAACATCTATTCTGAGTCTGGGGGGGAGGGTGAACAGGCATTGCTGGTTTGGGCACAGAGGCCCCAAATCTGTATTCGGGTTCTAGGTTCCCAGAGTCTCTATGTTTAGGGGAGACATGAACTTGAATCCAAAGTAAAACTACTCTAGAGGTCCTAGAGGCACACACTTCCCAAAAAGTAGAGCTTCCTCAAAAGCCAGGGCCCATATTCAGTAGGCAAGAGGTCACCCTGCAATCCCCTCCAAAAGCCCTTGTTCCGGTTGAGTCTGTCACAACTGACTTTTTCAATGCATTGACCCACAATGCACAGAGAGGGTTAATTATTTTGGTGAGCTAAAGCCCATGTTTGTTGTAGAACTTTCATTGAAATATTACTCATGGTTTCCCAAATTAGTTACAAAATTATGAATCTACTAATCCACCTACTTTATGTGTTAATACAGTTTTCGTTTTACAGGGATTGCCAGGTCCACAAGGGGTTGCTGGACCTCCGGGAATTGCTGGTCTTGCTGGACAAGCGGTGAGAACATACATATACCAGTTAGAGCTGCACGACTATTTGTCAAAGAATCAAGATCACAATTCTACCCCCCTTGTGATCTTAACACAGCATTTTACAGATTCAGTGTAGAGAGTTCTCTGCTAACAACTGACAGCTGTCAAAAAAATAAATAAAAACAGGCAGCCAAGTTTATCACAACATCCTTAGGCAGAGATAAAGAGAAACATTTTCACACTTAGTTATAGATCAAATGGATGAACTTCGGTCTGTAAATGAAGTCAGTTTAACCACTTAAAGACTAAACCTTTTTCTGACACTTTTTGTATACATATTTTTTTTAGCAGAGACCCTAGAGAATACTGTATTTGAGAAGCAGTCTTTCAAATGCAAATTTTTGGGGAAAAATACACTTTAAAAAAATAAATAAAAATAAACAGTAAAGTCCGCCCACTTTTTTTTTGTATATTATGAAAGATAATGTTACGCCGCTAGAATCGTGACCTTTTTTCTAAGCAAAAAAATCGTGATTCATTTTAGCCAGAATCGTGCAGCTCTGATACCCGTAAACCTTTCGCTAGCTGTATTAATAAGCACAGTTCAGACTTAAATTATTAATAATCTATTTCCATCCCCAGGGCCCACAAGGACCTCCAGGAGTTGCTGGACTAGTGGTAAGTCTTGGGACCATTGCCCCCACAGCTGTGCCATATATATGTTTCTGTGGTGAGAAATCCACTTTTATATTAAGCAAATCTCAATGAAAGGTATGTTGCGGTTTTTTTTTACAGGGTGAACCAGGGAAGAACGGGCAGCCTGGAAGAGATGGGTTACCAGGAAAAGACGGGGGACCTGGGCTTCCTGGGAAGATGGTACGGTATCTACCAAGATTTTCAAATCTTGTCTTTATCTCAGGTTTGCATTGTGACAAAAGAGAAGCCAACTCCATTCAAAACAGGACACTGCTAGACTAAATGTTCTTTTGTATCCAGTCTCCAGTTGACCTACAAGGCCTCATCAGGGTTGTCAAACAAATCTATATTTCTGTAATATTTGTGCATTTGAAATTATGGGGAACCCCTCGGGAGAATGTGACTCTATTGTTTGGCTTTCTAATGGACATAAATAAGAAATCTCAGGGGAGGATCTCACTTTAACAGTGAGTCTTGGATATACTGTACAGCAGGGGTGCCCAACCTTTTAGGCTTAATTTCCACTGGCGTTTTTACAGCCACTTTTTTAGGCTTTTTTTACAGCTTAAAAACGCCTGTCCACGAGTTTTTGAGCGTTTTTGCGTGTTTTTTCAGCGTTTTTTAATGTCTGGCGTTTTTACAGCTCTATTGCTGGAGCTTCAGAACGCCCTGGTCCTGCAGCTCAAAAACGCCTATGTGGGCATGATGCCATAGAATAACATGTACAGGCGTTTTTAAGCTGTAAAAAACACTCAGAAAAGTGGCTGTAAAAACGCCAGTGGAAATGAAGCCTTAAAGAGCAAGGGCCATTTAAGAAACTTGGTAACAATGAGCGGAGCAGGCGGATGACAGGTCACAGCTAGTCTATAGGCCCTCCGATCCGATCTGCACAGATGGAAAGGGACGAATTCCCTTCTATTTTTTTTTTTAGAGGATCGAATTGGAGGTAGGCGGGTGTAAACGGACAAAAGTCTGTTTGTATCTGCAGCTCTGTAGAGGTAAATACAGGGTTCGATTGGGTAGGGCCGATCGCATGAAAAGGAAAAAGGAACCAATACTTCTTACACACTGATGTGCTATAGTTTACCCACAGCGCGGGTGCAGCTTAGTGCACCTGTGTCTATCCTGTGGGTTAGCTGAACTTTGCCATAGACTCCACCTGTGGCAAAAGCCGGCACTGTATAGAAAGCATCGGCTTATGGGGCTCTGCTCCGTAGCCGTTTTCTTCCTCTACCACCAGCTTCATGCACAACACTGATGCTGTGATATGACCAGTCGGCAACCTGCGATCTGGGCTTGCTAACCCGCCATTCCAGAGCAGGAGTTCACAGGCCACATCAGAGGGCTCCACGGGCCACATGGTTGGCCACTCCTGCTGTACAGTATATAAGAATCCAGCAACTGATTCAGTTGCCATCAAACTAGATTATTAATTTGGGGTTGTGTCACGCACCTTGTATCAGAGCCTAATGGTAGACGGAGACGTCTCTTACAGCCCTGGCTCGGAAACCACTGGGGTTGCAACACTGGTTGTGAGAACACAATGAGGTAGGAGTGCTTGTAAGATCTGTAGTAGATGGCACAGATAAGTAGAGATTATACACCTGGACTGTAGAAGCAGCTGGAGGCGGTGGTTCATGTATGAGTCAGTGACCCCTGGATACTGGCAGGTACAGGATCAAGAACAGGCTGGAGCAGAGTGAGACAAGCTGGGTCAGCACAGGTAACAGGTAAGTAATACAGCAGGCAGAGAGTAGTCAGCAAACAGGTGGAGGTTGGGAAGATAGGAACAAGTTAGGAAGATCAACAGGTGCAGGTATAGCAGTGTCAGGACAAGCCAGGTCAGGATAGGAGAAGGCAGCAGGAGTCAAACAAAGCTGAGTCAGCACTCACAAGCAGGTACAGGAGATGAAGATCAGACAGCACTGCACTAGTGCAGCTGCTGTCTTTATATAGGCCATTTGGCGCCAGCATTAGTGGCTAACGTGTGAACGTATTTTCGCACGTGTGCATATGCGCTCACCTGTTAGCACCAATGGGCGTTTGCCTGTTAGCACCAATGGGCGTTTGCCTGTTAGTGCTAATAGGCGTTTGCCTGTTAGCGCTACTATTCCCACGCATAGCCTATGCCCAGCAAAACGGGCACCCGCTAATGCAGGTATGCGCATGCCATGTCCCTGACAGGTTGTATTGGAAGTCGAGTTAACAAATGTGAGCAGAGAGACTCTAGTTAAATATGAGAAATGTTTACTTAGCTGTGTTCCTTCATCAGTTTGACACCTGAAGTCCCACACTATGCATTCTGCTACCTTGTCTTCCCCGCTTTGGCAAAGGGAAGGTAGGGAGGCTCTACAGTCCAGTCAATAGGATATTATACCTAGCTGAAAGGACTCAAAGATGATACAGTACCAGGATAAATTGTACACTGTGTCAAGGGGTACAATGCCATGGAGCAGTCAGTCACCAAAACACCAAAATAGTGTCCAAATTCTAAAGAATGGGGATATTATTGGACCCCTAAAATACGTTTGGTTTGTCCAATGTTGTCTTTCAGTGAACCAAAATTAATATCAAAAGCTTTTGAATCCTCAGACCTCATTTAATGCTACCATTGGACTTTGTACAATCAATAAATATCTAACATGACTTCTAATTCATTCATCCAATCCAATAGATCTATAGATGTTTTTTCATTTTTGTTTTCTAATCTAAAATACATCTTTTAATATAAAGACCCTACACAAGGAATATCAATTAATGAGTTAGTAAATATTAATTAATAAATAAAATGAAGCAAAAACAATTGAGAAATTATTTCCTAATGTGTAACCAACATTAACTTAGTCTTATAAGAAGACTTCAAAAAGAATATTCCGATCTGTCAGCTTGTTTAGCCATGGCACTACAGGTCATCAATCAGTTCACTTTGACCCAGGGGCGGACTGACAACTCATGGGGCCCCCCGGGCAATGGGAGATTATGGGGCCCCTGGGAAATAGGAGATTATGGGGCTCCTGGGCAATAGGAGATTATGGGGCCCTCAGGCAATAGATTATGGGGCCACACAGTATACACACACACATATAGTATACATACACAGTATACACAAAATATACACACACGGTATACATACACACAGAATACACATACACACACTGACAAGGTACTGGAGAGGTGGGGAAGCTATAATCATTTTTTTTAAAACACAGACATTTACATACTGTCCCTGGATTTACTGAGGCTGGCAACCCTGATGGGGCCCGAGTGCCCGAATGGTCAGTCCACCCCTGCTTTGACCAGATCACTACATACATCTGTTTCTTTACATTTTAGATGTCATTTTATCCTTTTAGGGTATGTCGGGTCCACCTGGTCCTGCCGGAGTCAAAGGAGAAACTGGAGAAGCTGGAGTTCCAGGAGAGGTAAATCATCAACTGGCCAACACACTTATTTCCTTGTTAGTGTGGAACGGCACTAAGCTTCCGTCTTTTATGCATTTAGAATACAAGAAAGCTTATTTTTAGTAAATGAATATAACAGTATTGAAAATAATGGCCAACCCAAGTAAAAGGAAGGGCTAAGCTACTGGAATTGGACATTAAAGGTTTGTTTTCCCTTCCCACTGAATCCCACCTTAGTCTCTATTGAGCCGTTGGCCTGTTGGAGCCATTGGAAATGCTTGTTGTTTCAGAACAGAGGCTGTGACCTTCCCTATAGCTCCCAAGATGCAATGCAGTGCAATACAACCATATGCAACAGTGGAGAAAGTCGTTAAAGTGGAACTCCAATATTCCCCCTCCAATATACCTTGTATAGGGTTAGACTCCCAAAGATGGATGGAGGAGACCAGGAACACGACAAATGCGAGTTACATTGGAAGGGCACATTTTTTCTAAGATTATAGATGATAAAGTCAGCTAATCTCAAAAACATAAACTATACACTTTAATATAACATTTTCACCTATTATTCACTAAATATATTTGGTAATACAGATAAATATTATTAATTTCTCAAAAAAACGGATGTCTTCTTTATATACAGACAACAGAATATTCATAATCAGTCTTATGCCGCGTACACACAATCGGACATTCCGACAACAAAACCGTAGATTTTTTTTCCAACGGAATGTTGGCTCCATCTTGTGTTGCATACACGCAGTAACACTAATGTTGTCGGATATTCAGAACGTCAAGAACGCGGTGACATACAACACTACGACGAGCCGAGAAAAATTAAGTTCAATGATTCCGAGCATGCGTCAAATTGATTCTGAGCATGCATAGGATTTGGCTACAGACGATCGGAATTTCCGACAAGAACTTTTGTTGTCGAAAAAATTGAGAACCAGCCCTCAAACATTTGTTGTCGGAAATTCCAACAGCAAATGTCCAATGGAGCCTACACACGGTCGGATTTTCCGACGACAAGCTCACATCGAACATTTTTTGTCGGAAATTCCGACCATGTGTATGCGGCATAAGGCCCTGTTCATATCTAGCTGAGACAAAGTGTCAAGGTTTTAGGGTGTTTTTTCAATGCAGGTTTTTTGCTCCATTTTTGGAGCAGTAACATTCATTGGAATTGGCTGCTCTGTGCTTAAAGCAGCTTTTGTAACTTTGGAGCTGACTTTGGCGTGATTTGGAAAGCACATTTTTTTTGCGTTTTCTGTGTATTTAGTTGCGTGGCCTGTTTCTTTTGCATATTTGAGCTGCCATTAACAATATTAGCACCCCCCCCCCCCCCTCCCCTGACATCTGAGCCCGACGGGCCACTCTGTTGTCAACCTAGCACTCCATCTTTCTGTCTTTGATAGTTTAGGATTGGCTTTTGGGCCTATTTGTCCTGACCCATTTATGTTTTAGTCGGTATACACGCCCTTTGGGCTGTTCCTAGCTCCATATGGGGTGTACAATAATGTTATGTTTTATTTTTTGTGCTCCCACATATTATACGTGTCCTTCAGACCTCATATTTTTACACCCGTGGCAATTTTCAATGTGACATGTTATTTGTCTTAAATAAAGATTATATATTGTATATATATAGATATATATATCTATATATATACATATATATAGATATATATATATATATTTAATAAAACAAAAATGGCAACCAAACAAACATTGTGTACTTTGTGGTGGTTTTCCAGAAACACGCAGTTCTTTCCGCGATTCTGGAACGCCCAGATATGAACGGGGCCCTACAAAAGAATGTAACATTTAATTGAGATCTTATAGAAATTGAGATTGTTAATTGTATTTCACTATTTTGCTTATAAAGTAAAATAACTTTGTGTTTCACTCTTAGTTTGTTGCCGGAACTCCTGGGACTAAAGGAGAGAAGGTAAGAAACACACAAAACAATTATTCATACAACTAAATGCACAATTGAAATATGAATATGTGAGTTGTCTAACCTTTTATGACATTTCCACTCTCAGTTTGAAAAATAGTTTGTAAGGATTATAGGAAGGTTAGGTAATGTAAAAAGAGATTATAAATTGTAATTGTTGCATTTTTAATTCACATTTTTTAATTTCTTAATTAATACATGTGGTGGGTTTTGGGCCCTCACTGACCTCTGTTGCTGCAGGTGCTGTGGAGCAATTCACCCTTAAAATGTACAAGAGAAGCACTAAAATCCTAGTCTAAATCGGACAGGTTTACCCTAATCCCCCTTACCAGCAGTGACGTAGCAGCTCAGTCCACTTTACCCTGCTTCCTATTCCAAGCACAGGCAGTAGCTCAGAAGCTCAGCTCCCCAATTTCCCCTTCCAACAGTGCTTCAGCATCTCAGCTCCCCCCCACTAGAAGTTACTTAGCAGCTCAGTCCACTTTACCCTGCTTCCGATTCCAAACACAAGCAGTAGCTCAGCAGCTCAGCTCCCCAATTTCCCCTTCCAACAGTGCTTCAGCATATCAGCTCCCCCCCACTAGTAGTTACTTAGCAGCTCAGTCCACTTTACCCTGCTTCCCATTCCAAGAACAAGCAGTAACTCAGCAGCTCAGCTCCCCATTTTACCCTTCCAACAGTGCTTCAGCATCTCGGCTCCCCCCACTAGTAGTTATAGCAGCTCAGTCCACTTTACCCTGCTTCCTATTCCAAGCACAAGCAGTAGCTCAGCAGCTCAGCTCCACAATTTCCACTTCCAAAAGTGCTTCAGCATCTTGGCTCCCCCCCACTAGTAGTTACTTAGCAGCTCAGTCCACTTTACCATGCTTCCCTTTCCAAGCACAAGCAGTAGTTCAGCAGCTCAGCTCCCCAATTTCCACTTCCAACAGTGCTTCAGCATCTCGGCTCCCCCCCACTATTAGTTACTTAGCAGCTCAGTCCGCTTTACCCTGCTTCCCATTCCAAGCACAAGCAGTTGTTCAGCAGCTCAGCTCCCCAATTTCCACTTCCAACAGTGCTTCAGCATCTCATGTCCCCCCCACTATTAGTTACTTAGCAGCTCAGTCCGCTTTACCCTGCTTCCCATTTCCTACACAAGCAGTAGCTCAGAAGCTCAGCTCCCCAATTTCCCCTTCCAACAGTGCTTCAGCATCTCGCCCCCCACTATTAGTTACTTAGCAGCTCAGTCCACTTTACCATGCTTCCCATTCCAAGCACAAGCAGTAGCTCAGCAGCTTAGCAGCTCAGCTCCCCAATTTCCCCTTCCAACAGTGCTTCAGCAGCTCAGCTCCCCCCACTAGTAGTTACTTAGCAGCTCAGCTCCCTCTCCTTTCTCTGCCAGCTGTGATGCAACGACTGAGCTCCTTTTGCTCCCCCTACTTAGCAGAGATTCTTTAGCGCAGCTCCCCCTGCTTTCCCCTTCCAAGAGTGACTTAGCAGCTCAGATAACTCTGCTTCCCCTCCCTGCAGTGACCCAACAACTTTCCAGTATGCTAATCAGGAGTACAAAGAAAGGGGAACAAGGTGATGCAACAAATAGTTCTGACTGTAGTATATTCTGTATTACCTTGCCTTTTAGAATTGTCTTTACATATGTAAAACCTAAAGTTATTGATGACATTTTGTGTCTTATAAATTTGAATATTTTATATTCTCAGGGAGCTCCCGGTGATCAGGTTGACAGATTACCAGGTGAACGGGTAGGTTCATATTCTTACCAAAAGCTTTTAATTATACTAAAAATTTCTAGATACCAATTTCCTGCATCAGTGTCCATTAGATAGACATACAACGAGTTTTATAGACAAATACTCTATGACAACATTAAAATGATTGTAAATGATCACCTTGTAAAACAACCCATTTAATTTAAAACTGTATTGAAAAACAAAAAATTTGTGTATCGATATAAAAAAAACATTATAAATACCCTTTTGTCTTCTTTTTATATAAGTGATCACATTCCCTCTGTTCTCAGATGCAAAAGAGCTGGGGGGAGGAGAAGCAACAGTACACTGATCTTCCCAGCGAATGGCTGTGCAGAGGGGCTGTGTCAGGACAAGTTTAATCATCTCATCGCAGGAGAGCAGGCTGAGTTCCCAGCAGAGCTAGAGAACTGAGCATGGTGTATTCTAATGCTTGGTGTGGTCAGTTTTTAATAGAAAAGCAGAGGGATTGGCAAGAACACCAGGGATTCCACACAAAGGAAGCAATAAAAAGAGAACAGGATAGATTTTTCATACAAGTACATGGTACAGCAGGCACATATCAGGAATATGAGATGCTGTTAAAGAGGTTTTCCAACCTGAAAAAAAAAAAAAAAGTCAGCAGCTACACATACTGTAGCTGCTGACTTTTAATATATGGACACTTACCTGTCCAAGGAGCCCGTGATGTCAGCACCCCAGCCGATTCGGGTTCTGCTGGGTGCTACCGCCACCATCTCCACTAAGGGAAGCTGGCTGTGAACATTTTCGGCTTCACAGCCGGTTCCCTACTGCGCATGCGTGAAGCCAGGCAGTGGATGGCTGAACTTCCGAGGGACGACGCAGTCTCCCTAAATTGGGGAACGGTACCTGTCAGAAACAAATGTGGCACCAGGGGGGGGGGGGGGGATAAGCAGAATTTCCACTTTTGGGTGGAGCTCCGTTTAAAGGGGTTATAAAGGAAATTCTTATATTTAAAAAAAATAACAAACATGTTATACTTACCTCCACTGTGCAGCTCGTTCTGCACATTGTGGCCCTCATCCACCTCTTCTGGGGTCCCTCGGCGGCTTTTTTTGGTCCTCCCTGCAAGAACTCCACACATTCATGCAAGCTCCCTTGCATTGTGTGGAGTCCTTTGCGGTTGGGCTCCCATGATACAGCGAGCGGCTCACTGTATCACTCGGCCTCGCCCCCAGGCGCACCGCGTCATTGGTTGTGATTGACAGCAGCCGAGCCAATGGCTGCGCTGCTTCAATCGACCAATGAGTGAGTCATAAAACCGGCCAAGATGACAGCACGTTCACGCCGCAGGACTTTCGAGGGGACAGGTAAGTAAATGGGGTGGCTAGGGAGGTCAGTATTGTCAGAAGTTTTTTCACCTTAATGCAAAAGATGCATTAAGGTGAAAAAAGTTTTACCTTTACAATCCCTTTAAAGCTCAAAAAGAAACATTACAGAAAACGAACCAGTGGTTACATTGATTTGACAGTTGCTGCTAACAATCTCTAGATTTGTTACATTGTATCTTTTGTTACAATGTATTTCCTATGCTCCTCAGCTCCACCTAATGGCCATAATGTGGTATTTTACTACTTCCCATAAAAAACTTAACATTTATTTAGAGGAAAAAATTGTCTAAAGAATACTGGATGAATAGCTATACATTTTTTTTTTTAAATAGACCCCTTAGAAGGAAATTGGGGGTCTCTACATGTCTGTCTATGTCCCTGAGCTTGCAGAAACTTCTAAACAGTTATGAAAATTAGTTTGCACAATGATTCTTTTATATGACTTTTTCTTTATATATCCATTCTTTCTGTCAGTGCTGTCTTATTACCAAGGGTATGTAAGTAATTCTATTCCATGTTGTATTGTAGGGTGAAAAGGGAGACAGAGGCCTACCAGGTGGAAGAGGAGAGAGGGTAAGCAGTAAATGATAAATCTCACTTTAAGGTATATAGAGTACTAACATAGGAGGATATTTAATAGGTATTGAATTAGAAGTCTACCCAAGCTTTAAACAGAGTGGAAAAGGATCTATTGCTTGAAAGGGTTTGAACCCATATAGGACTTCTTGCTGTCTGTGGACCTGGTCAGGGCCGATCCTAGGGTCACAGGCACCTGGGTGCAGAAATATTTCTGGCGCCCCCACATGGGCGTGGTCCTTTTACTAGCTCCTCCCCTTTACAAATGTTTCTATGACAATGACTCGACCACAGAGATGCTCCTCCATGAAGTCTTCATTACCCTGGGATCCTTACATGATCTCTTAACAATAAACAAAGTACAGGAAGAGAAGTAGAGTACTTTATTGGGACCTGGAGGGGGGCCTCTCTGATGGACACAGAGAGGGCTTCTGTTAGAGAGTCTGTTAGAAAGACCCCCCAGACATACTACAGACATGATACAAGAGATGGTCAGAGACTGCAGACATAGTACAGGAGACGGTCAGAGACTGCAGACATGATACAAGAGATGGTCAGAGACTACAGACATAGTACAGGAAATGGTCAGAGACTGCAGACATGATACAGGAGATGGTCAGAGACTACAGACATAGTACAAGAGATAGTCAGAGACTGCAGACATAGTACAGGAGACGGTCAGAGACTGCAGACATGATACAGGAGATGGTCAGAGACTGCAGACATGATACAGGAGATGGTCAGAGACTACAGACATAGTACAGGAGACGGTCAGAGACTGCAGACATAGTACAGGAGACGGTCAGAGACTGCAGACATAGTACAGGAGACGGTCAGAGACTGCAAACATGATACAGGAGATGGTCAGAGACTACAGACATAGTACAGGAGATGGTCAGAGACTGCAGACATGATACAGGAGATGGTCAGAGGCTACAGACATAGTACAGGAGACGGTCAGAGACTCCAGACATGGTAAAGGAGACGGTCAGAGACTGCAGACGTAGTACAGGCGATGGTCAGAGACACATCAGCTCTGGACGGACACAGACCTATGCTCAGAACACTAGTTCTGGATGGATACAAACAAGGAGGGAGGGGAGAACTCTGCCACTTCGTCGCCCCCACCTCTGCAGGCGCCTGGGTGCAAAGCACCCTGTGCACCCTGCCTACGATCAGCCCTGGATCCTCTTAATTCCCTTTTCTCTGTCCATTGCTGATCTAAGAAAAAATTGATTGGCTTCTCATCAAATATGTCCCATTGTAGGAACATATATGTGTGCATGTCTGCAGCCGGGACATTGGGGGTTATTTACTAAAACTGCATGGTGCATAATCCGGTGCAGCTCTGCATAGAAACCAATTGGCTTCCAGGTTTTATTGTCAAAGCTTAATTGAAAAAGTTAAAGTTATAAGCTGATTGGCTGCCATGCACAACTGCACCAGATTTTGCACTCTCCAGTTTTAGTAAATCAACCCCATTGTAAGATCATTTTCTTTAGTGAGTAGGGACCGATGTGAAGGTTCTCCATGTCTTTCATGACCCCTTGAAGAGCATGTTGGCTCCACAGCAGTGTTTTTTAACCAGGGTGCCACCGGACCTTAGGGTGCCCAATAGTCTTCTCAGGGGTGCTGCGCTGCAGGCAGGGGCGGACTGACCATTGAGTCACTCCGGCACTGCCCAAGGGCCCCGTGCCACTAGGGGGCCCCATCAGGGTTGCCAGGCTCAGTAAAACTAGGAACAGTATGTAAAAATCTGTGTTTTTTTTAAATCTGTCCCTGATATGTCCGAAACTGACATGCATTTGATGTGAAAATCCAGAGATTTTAGCTGCCCCTCCTCTGCACTGCCTTCAGGTGTGGTGGCCATCTGTAAGCCTGGGGGCCCCATAATCTTACATTGCCCGGGGACCCCATGACTTGTCAGTCCGCCCCTGGCTGCAGGCCATATTTTTTCACAGTATCATGCATTTCTATGGTGGAGACAGGCTGGCTGAGGACTCTGATGTGAAAGTTGGGCACTGGGGACTCTGATTTGAAGAGGTGGTGGCTGAGAACTCTCAGTCAAAAGGGAGAACTGAGGACTCTGATGTAAATGGTGGTCTGAGAACTCCAATGAAAAAGTGAGGGACTCTGATGTGGAAGGCGGGACTAAGGACCCTTATGTAAAAGGGAATGGGGAAATGAGGACTTTGATGTCAAAGAACAGGGAAGGCCCAGGCAGAGGCAGCTCTAGGCTTTGTGAGGCCTTAGGCAAAATTTTGACATGAGGCCCCCACTCACATCTCCAAAATGGGAAAAAAATTCAAGCAAGAAAAATGGCTGCAGAAAGATGCACAGATCCAGCACACAGGTAATCAGCACCACTTCTAGGGCACCCTCCTCACCCATCAGACATATGCAGCCATAATAACATCTGGGACCCAGCAAGGTGACAGCAGGTAACAAATAACACAGGGCAGTGCCAGAGGTGGTGGCACGCCATCCTGGTGATTAATCACAGGCAAATTAGGTAGCCGCGACGTCCCTGTGAGTGCGGGGCCTTAGGCAACCACCTAATTTGCCTAATTAAAGAGTCGCCTCTGGACCCAGGACTCTGATGTAAATGGAGAACTCTAGTGTGGAAGGGGGAGGACCCATGATGTAATGTAAGGGCCCCATTTAAGACTAGTTTGTCTAGAGATTTTGCATTTTTTAAAGAGTGTTGTGACTAAAGAAGTTTGAGAAACATGGCTCCACAGAATAGACGTCTCATGCCCCTTTCTACCCTTTGCCACTAGGGGGAGCCAGGGAAAAAAGGAGATTCAGGAGATCCTGGAGAAAATGTAAGTTGAACTACTAAAGAATAGGGCAAATTTTTCAGACAAGTCTGTGGTTTAATGTGTATGCTTTTCTTTCAGGGTGCCAGAGGACCTTCTGGACTAAAAGGAGATAAAGTAAGTTCTAGATCTCTGCCATGAGGTCAAATGATAGACCCACCACTGTACACATTCTTAAAAAAGCAATATATGCTTAACTTTCAGGGTGACGTTGGAGCTGGGTTGCCTGGACCTGCAGGACAAGTGGGACCACAAGGTTTAAAGGTATGTAATAAATTATAAATTGACATTTTTTGACATTTTTTAAACCTTTATTCCATATTAACTTGGGTCTAGAGAGCTCCCATAACTTTTACATGAACAAAACGTAAATTTTTTTTTTTAAATATAATAAACATACACACAATGCAGGTTCCAGCAAAAACCTTTTGTCATATACATACATTCCAAAGCACAATATCCACAGATTACAATGCAAAACAACCCCCCCCCCCCCCTACGTGTCAAAGCAAATGCATCATTATATTGCTGTGCAATTAATCAAACCTCTCACCACGTACACAAGATCAGTCCAAACCGATGAAAACGGACTGAAGTTAATTTTCATCGGTTCACAGACTGATGGTCTGATGTGCGTTCAAAAACCGATCGTGTCAGAACGCGGTGACGTAAAACACAACGGCGTGCTGAAAAAAACGAAGTTCAATGCTTCCAAGCATGCGTCGACTTGATTCTGAGTATGCGCGGGTTTTGAACCGATGCTTTTGCATACTAACCATCGGTTTGGACGGATGGTCAGTCGTCCATCAGTCCGATTTTAAAGCAAGTTTTAAAACTTTGGACTGAAGGACAAAAGACTGATGGGCAGTACACACGGTCGGTTTGGACCGATGAAACTGAACTTCAGTCCGTTTTCATCGGTTTGGACCGATCGCGTGTACGAGAAGCAATATATCCAGAATTAGGTCTACCAGAGATAATCCAGGGGTGTTCAACCATAAGGACCACATCAGATCAAATTTACCAAGACGGCCCCGATGTTGAAATATATATTTCTCCAATCTCAGAGTGGCTCCCATTTGGGTTATCCATTCCTGTAGGGTAGAAATCTCAGTCGCCTTCCAAGTGTCTAAGAATGAGCTTATGGGCTTTAAAAAGAGCCCTAGCAATTGCCTTTTTAGGGTTTCCTTCAATTGGTAGGTCATCAAGGATTCCCAATATACACGGTTTGGGGTCTATTGGAACATTGACCTGAACTACGTTATTAATTGTTGTGATGACGCCCGTCCAGTATAGGTGTAGCTTTGGCTAACGTCATAGAAGATAGATGAGGTCCCCATGGTCTCTAGAGCACCTAGTAAATTCAGAGCCTTCACCTATTCCTATCCTATACAGCCTGGCAGGCGTAAGGTGTACAACAAGGGTGCCCAACCTTTTGAAGCGCGAGGGCCATTTAAGTGACTTGGTAACTGGTCGCGGGCCACAATAAACAGAGCGGGCGGAGGGCAGGTCAGGAATCTGTCAGCAAGAGTGGGATCGGCTTATAGGAGCCCTGGTCTAATGGATCCTTCCCCAGTTTAAGCAGTAAAACTATATTGGCTTGTTTCAAAGAATCCGGGAAGCACTGGAATTCCCTAGCTGAGTTGAGTGTTTTAAGCAGTTGTGACAATATGATATCACCATACTGTTTATATACCTCAATCGGTATGCCGTCACCCCCCGCCCCCCCCCCCCCCCAGGGGCTTTAGAGTTAGGGAAGGCGTTGGCCGCTAGGTGTATCTCCTCAATAGTTATCCAATAGGCAACTATGAGGCCCAGACAAGCAATGCAGCTCAATCCCTTGTAAAAAAAATCCTGTACTTCCCCTGGTGAGTATGTCTGTTTAGATTGGTAGAGGTCAGAGTAAAAGTCCATCAGCTCCTGCATAATAGAACAAAACTTTAACTTGTGTCTCTTGATCAGCTAAAATATTAAACACATTTAAAAAGTTAGGTAGTATTTTGAAGCCTTGGACTAATGAAATCATATTTCAGGGAGATGTTGGATTGCCGGGACCATCGGGGCCTCCTGGTCTGCAGGGCACAGCAGGAAACCCTGGTCCTCCAGGTCAAAGAGGAGAACCTGGACAGTTGGGACTATCAGGAGCACCTGGGGAGAGGGTAAGACTTGCAGTTTGTATCAGGGGGAAATGGTAAGAACTGCAACTTGTATTGTGTAAATTTAATTATGTAATATCATAAATGTCTTCTCTTAGGGTTTGATTGGCTTTCCTGGAAGGGAAGGGAATCCAGGTGTGCAGGGACCAGCAGGGACAACTGGTGCAACGGTAAGAAGTTTTGTCGCCTGTTGACCAGGATGTAGAATATAATATTCATTAACTGGGCCCAATCAAATGTAACTAATATTTTATGTTTTTTTTCAAGGGCCCCCCAGGACCTCCAGGAATTAAGGGCGATAAGGTACAGCTGTTCTTCTATAACCCTAAATAAAATTTGTTACTGTCTGTTCTGTTCCTCAATTTATTGTTAAATTCAGTCTTAGGGGGTCATTTTTATTATAAATCTTCAGGCAAAAAAAAAGTTTTGTCCAGAGTTTCCAACCCCTAAGTTTCAAATTGAGTGGTCCTGTCTAGGAGCACATAACATAAGGTGCCTGCTGTAATCTGCGTCAATTTCAAAATCGTCTTCTGTCTGCAACCCTATTGACAATCTGTATTTTTTAGAAAAGCCCTACCTGCATTCCATTAAACTATCCAATTACAGCACCTAAATGGCCAATTATGGTGCCCTTGTTGGACAGTAGGACTAGAGGTGGGAAGAGCTTCCTTTCAAAGTTGAAGAAGTCAAGTTCCCTCTAAAACCATTTGTTTAGGACTAGGGTTGTCCCGATACCGATACTAGAATCAATATCGGCACCGATACCGAGCATTTGCCTGAGTATTTGTACTCTGGCAAATGTTCCTGATGCTTCATCCGATACCTAGACAGCCAGCGGTGATCGGTGCGTGGGGGAGTTACAAGCTTCTCCCCTCACGGCTTTCAGCTGCTTTAGTGAAATTTCTACAGCGGTGATCGATACTTGTAACTCCCCCACACATGATCACCGCTGACTGTCCCTGCATCCTCCTCCAGTCCCCCTCCGTGTCCCTCTCCGTGTCCCCCTCTGTTCTGCTGTCCTCCTCTTTTCTTCCTCCATGTCCCCTTCCATTCTGCTGCGGTCCCACTCTGTTCTGCTGCTGTCCCACTCTGTTCTGCTGCTGTCCCACTCCGTTCTGCTGCTGTCACCCTTCCATTCTGCTGCGGTCCCACTCTGTTCTGCTGCTGTCCCACTCTGTTCTGCTGCTGTCCCACTCTGTTCTGCTGCTGTCCCCCTCCATTTTGCAGCTGTCCCACTCTGTTCTGCTGCTGTCCCACTCTGTTCTGCTGCTGTCCCCCTACGTTCTGCTGCTGTCCCATTCCGTTCTGCTGCTGTCTCCCTCCGTTCTTCTGCTGCCCATTCCGTTCTGCTGTCCCCCTCCAGTTTTCCTCTGTGTCCCCTTCCATTCTGCTGTCCCTCTCTATGTTCTCCTCCTTTCTTTTCTGTATGGACAGAGTCAGTGATCACTGACTGTCTATTCACATAACTGAAACATTTTAACCTCCTGTGATTACAATGTCTCAGTTTATGAATGGAGAGGAGCCGCTGTTTTCTCTCCATTCATTGTCAGTGCAGATGAGGCTGCAGAGAAAGGGACTGGGGAATCTCTATCCTCTCTCTTTCTCTGTCCAAGGGGGATATATCGATATCTCACCAAAGCCTCCCAACACGGCTGATAAAAAAAAAAGAAGTATTGTAATAAATAATAAAAAAAATATTGTAAAAAATAAAACAAATTGAAATAAAAAACATACAGACGGGGTGTCCTAAAAAAAAATACAAAAAGAAGAAAGCATTGTAAAAAAAAAACAACCATTTTTTTTTAAATTTAAAACACAAAAATTGTAAAATTAACAGTCACGTGACATTAAAAAAAAAGTATAGGTAATCGGTAACTGTGAGTAGTTGAAGAAGTGGTATTGGGACAACCCCATTTAGAACCCACTCCCAGGGCACAGTTTTCAGGTTAATAAAGGTCCCTTTTAACATAATATGATTGGATACTAACATTTATAGGTAATAATACCATGGGTCGTTGATCCAGGGGATATTCAATTGCCTTCTGTGGATCAGGAAGGATTTTTTTTCTCCCCACTGAAGCACATTGGATCATGGCCTTTTTTTGGGGGGTCTTTTCTGCCTTCCTCTGGATCAGCTGTGGGTATAGGGTTGTGCATATGGAGGTTTACTATTTATTTTTCTATTGGCTGAACTAGATGGACTTTTTTCAACCCGACAAATGATAGAATATATATATATTTTTATATATATATATAGATTGGTATCACTTCATACGTTTTACAAATATTCACATCATTTACTTTTATTTTGCTCTACAGGGTGACCAAGGAATTGGTCTGTTGGGCCCAAGAGGAGAGAGAGGCGATCCAGGAACCAGAGTACGTCTCACTTATTATTTTCGTTGTGTTCTTTGGTAATACTGGGCCAAACATTAGACCTGGTACTGGTATTTTTTAAAAGTTGAAATCCAGCCAGAAAAACTTCTATTGAAATACGTTCCTCAATAGCTATAAAGTATATAGAGAATCTATATACTTTACAGGGGGGCCAATACAAATGCACGCCACACTTTTCAAATATTTTTTTGTAAAAAAAAAGTAAAAAATCTTCTACTTCACAATTATATGCCACTTTGTGTTGATCTATCACATACAATCCCAATAAAATACATTTACATTTTTGGTTGTAACATGACAAAAATAGGAAAATGTCAAGGGGTATGAATACTTTTTCAAGGCACTGTATGTCTGTTTTATGAGTTCTAAAAATACCTGTTGGTCCTGCCAGAAATCATTTAAGCGGATAACTTCTAATTGTTTTGAGGACAACACCCTGTTTGTCTGTATTATGGATAATAGAACATGGGGAGATCCCAGTGTTCCTGTCCTGTTACTGTTGGCCTGATACAGTACAGGGAGTAAGTGTCGTCCTACTAGCACAGGACACAGGAAGTGCATTACTGGTAGGATCACTGGGGGTAATATAAAGGAAAATAACTATAGGAGGTAAAGGGAATATCACAATGCCACAGAAAGAAACCAGTTTTTGATACATTTTTATAAAAATGTATAAAGTTTTATTAGATTGCAAATAATAAATAAAAGGATTCTATTCAATATGTGAACATTATTGTATAAAACAAGGGAGCCGGATAGTGTATGTACAAACGGTCAAGTCCTCCCGACTAGTTTCGCCAAACCCTCGGCTTCATCAGGGGATTATGACGTGACCAAGTCAGTAATTAGCTCTAAAGAAACATGGATTGGAGAAAAATGATTAACAATAAACATTACAGCAATATATACAATATGGCCTACATAGGTGGCAGAACTGAAAGGCCAATAGCTCAAATAAATCCCAGAAAAGTGCACCACCCCCAAACAACCCCAAGGGGTGCATAAATGCACCACTACCCAAATCTAGATGGAAAAAGGTTCAAACCCACCCCATGTCCCCGCAGGGATCAATCAGGAAAATGCAGACCCCATAAGGGCCGAGATCAGATCCACAAAGCCCTAGTGTGGCTGTATAGGGCAATAAATAGGACCAAAGTTTAATTTTGGATGTAGAAAGGTCCCTAGGGAAGAATAAAACCTATAACTTATTATAAAAACATCATGTTCATCAAAAAGCCCCCAAAAGGAAGGAAAAAGAGCATACCTAGGAACTGGTGGAATGGTAATGAAAAGATGGGGAAAAGAACTAAAACTGAAAATGAATGCAGCCACTACATCTAAGGACTGGTAAGCGGCAATATATTACATTATAACTTGGATAGTTCTACTTCTAACCACTAGAGGAGGAATTTCACAAAAGAAACTACTGAAATATTATACCTTTTGCCTCGTCTTTGCTACACATTGCTCCCATTTTACAGCGTTAATGCAGCACAATAATCATTATCTCACCCTTATGCTTTCTATAATTTCAGGGGGAAGATGGACGACCCGGATTAGAAGGGGACCGCGGCCCCGCTGTAAGTCAATTTGTATTGTCCCTTTTGTTCATGATTTGTGTCCCGTTTTACGGCAAAGGACATTAAAGAAATTGTTTAGCTAATGCGGCTTAATTATGTCTTATAAGGGCCTTCCTGGAAACAGAGGGGAGCGAGGAGACAAGGTAAGACCTACAAGTTTACAGCTAGCTTTGTGTTCTACTTGTAAAATGATAATAAGTACAGTGTGGGCCCATATTTCGAACAAATATTGTAACGTTACTTTGTTTTTTTTTATGTGCCGCAACATATTGCCATTATTATATTACTTATACAAAATTGTTGGTTCTCTGTTTAGTGTGCCACTTAAAGTGATTGTAAACCCATTACAACCACTTTAACCTACAGGTAAGCCTAGATTAGGGCTTACCTGTAGGTGCAATAAGTGTCTCCCAAACTTAAAAGGTTTAGGATATATTTGCAAAAAATACCGGCACCGTTGTCTACGGCGCATGTGCCGTAGACAACGCCAATGAATGAAGCCCGTCATTTGTGGAGGAAAGCTTCTCCAGCTGTTGATTGATGAACTACACCTTGCAAAGTCCTATCTGAAGGAACTCTTTGTGTCACTACTATGACTACATCCTGTGCTGAACTTTTTCAGGGTGATCCGGGCCCCGCGGGAATTAAAGGAGACAAGGTAAAAATACCTTCAGTCATCAGATGTGTTCTCCATGTTGTAGGACTCTTCTAATAACCTATTTTAACCTTTCTAGGGTGACACTTTGACTATTGAAGGACCCGCTGGTGCTAGAGGAAATAAGGGAGAATTGGTAAGTTGATTCATACATGGATTAGAATTTGGTTAAGTTGGTGTGAAGACATAGAAGTAGTAGATACCTGTCATCAGTGCCAATCCTGACCTTCCTGGGGCCCTAAGCAAAATGACATGTCACATCAAAGTTGAGAAGCGGGGGGAGGGGGTGTTCTGCTATTGGAAAGGACATCTTACATTAAAGTGAGAAGTGGGGGGGGTGCTGACTTCTTACCTCTTCTCCCATGCAGCCAGCGAGTTGAGAAGCAGGGTGAGGGGCCAAAAATGACTTCTCATCAGGGGGGGCCTCTAGTAATTTGTGGGGCCTTAAGCGGCTTGCATAGTGAGCCTATAGGGCGGATCCGCCCTGCCTGTCATCTCCTGTGTGTGTGAGCTGTCTTTAAGATGATGCCTCTAAATACCTTATTTCAGTTTTTTTCTGGCCAGTCACGTGACCTCTGGGTGCTCTCCCTCCCAGCTCTTCGGGCTACAGCGGGAGGGGCTGTGCAGACAGCACAGCGGTCACATGACCTCCCCAGCTGATGTCAGAGGGGAATCTCAGTCCCTCCCACTGTAGACGTAACTCACAACTGTCCCTGATTTTGAGGGACTGTCCCTGATTTAAAACAACATCCCACTGTCTCTCTTTCCCCCTCATTTGTCCCTCATTTTGGTCTGATCTATATAGTTGTATATAAAATGTTTCCTAGTGCTAAACCTTTCACCAAAATGCTAAATTATAGAATTTGTAAATGTTAAAATCCAATATAAAGGAATTGTAGTGGTAAAACAAAAAAGCAATTGTAGAATTAATAATTTTTTGGGGGGGTTAATTCTCCTATAAGGGGGTGTGGCAAGGGGAGTGTCCAATGCCTACATACATTTGCTAGTAGGTGTGTCCCTCATTCCCATCTCAAAATGTTGGGAGGTAGCCCGTAGATTGGGGAGGAGAGTGGCCAGAGGTCATGTGACCGGCCAGAATCTAACTGAAATAAGGTATTTAGAGGCAAAATTGTATACTAACATGTACACAGTGTAGTATGGCTTGATAGAACAGAGGGGCCGGCAGTAATATTTATTTAGGTTTACAACCACTTTAAAAATAATTTTTTGGGCTGAAGTCACACTTAAAAATGTACCTGTTCCAACTTACATACAAATTCAACTTAAAGTGGAGTTCCACCCAAAAATGGAACTTCCACTTTTTGGAATCCTCCCCCCTACGGTGTCACATTTGGCACCTTTCAAGGGGAGGGGGCAGCAGATACCTGTCTAATACAGGTATTTTGCTCCCACTTCCGGGCTATCTACACCACGTCCGGCGCCCCTTCTGTCCCTCCCACTGTCTTCTGGGAGACACAAAGGTCCCAGAAGACAGCAGGGACCAGTGGTATTGTGTAATGCGAGTCGTGCATGCGCAGTAGGGAACTAGGCTGTGAAGTCGCAAGGCTTCACTCCCTGATACCCTTACTGAAGATGGCGGCGGCAGCAGCCGAGAGCAAGGGAATAGATCTGCTTCGGGTGCCGACATCGCGGGCGCCCAGGACAGGTAAGTGTCCTTATTTTAAAAGTCAGCAGCTGCAGTGTTTGTAACTGCTGACTTTTAAAAAAAAATTGGCGGAACTCTACTTTAAGAACCAACCAACAGAACCTTGTTCGTAACCCAGGGACTGCGTGTGCTGTCAGGTGGTGTGTCCCTGACACCCGAGGCTTACTAGAAGGAGATGAATGACATTGGGCTTCATACTTCTTCTGGTTTAGTGACTTACTAGGAAGAGGGTTCAGATACTCATTACCATGTTAAAATATCTGATTGTCTTCTATGTATACTGACTTCTGTATTTTCCACCAGGGTGATCGAGGAATGAAAGGTTCGGAAGGAGAAAAGGGTGATAAAGGAGACCAAGGAGTGGCAGGCGAAAAGGTAAAACAGAAATGTTGGCTATGGGACTTAGAAATAGGGGCGAGATTTTGGTGGTAGGCTGAATGAGAAACTTATATTACAAAAGACGTTTCCAAGTAGGATCTCCAAAAAATCCCAACCTCTAGCTAAATGCAAGGATACATTTACACCTGCAGATGGTATACATGTCATTGTGCTATATATGAATTCTGACCTAGCATAGTCTACTCTAAAAAATACCTAAACCAGCTTTTTTCAACTAGGATGCCTTGAGGTTTCTTCAGGGATGCCTTGGCAAAATGCCTAAATACTGTAAACAAGGCCACAGATTTTCATTGTGCACCATTACAACCTAACTTTTAACCTCTTAATGACCAATGACATCATCAATTGATAAGCAGGATGTCAGTCCGCTGTATATCATCCTTCTTTGACCCTCCCTTCATCAGCATTGGGGTCACATTAGCTAAGTGATGGAGAAAAAGAGAAGAGAAACATTGGAATACTAGTCAGTACCAGTTTGCCCCTCTAACATTGGGACTCCTACGTGTGTGGCTGTTGCTGCCTTATGTAAAATTTTAGGATGGGGCGCCTCAAGGTTGTCCATGATTTTGGAGGGTGCCTCGAGATTGTCCATAATTTTAGGATAGAGTGCCTTGAGATTGTACATCATTTTAGGATGGGGTGCTTCGAGATTGTCCATCATTTTAGGATGAGGTGCCTCAAAACTGTGCATAATTTTAGAGGGTGCCTCGAAATTGTCCATAATTTTAGGATGAGGTGCCTCGAGACTGTCCATAATTTTAGGATGGGGTGCCTCAAGACTGACCATAATTTTAGGATGGGGTGCCTCAAGACTGTCCATAATTTTAGGATGGGGTGCCTCAAGACTGTCCATCATTTTAGGATGGGGTGCCTCGAGAAAGAGCGCCTTGCAGAGGCGGCGTGTTTTTTTTTGGGGGGGGGGGCAGCAAACAATGCACCTGCAACTCTCCCCTGGTCAGTTGGGTCACCCGCAACCCCCGTGGGTCTATCGGGTTTCAAGACCCACTTCCTGATTGGCCGGGAGGAGTATCAATGTAACAATAGCGAATATTCATTCGCTATTTTCACACAACTGGGTGGGCTCAGGGCGCAGTGGAGTGTTTGAGTGGCCTCTGGTGGCCTTATGTAGTACAGCAGTTTTTACAGGCTTTTATTTTTGTGGTCCATTCACACTTTCCAGGGTAGTGTGGTGTGCACCGGATGTTCATAAAGGTTTTGATGGGCATCTGAATGCAGCTCCATCGCTCACGTTTTGCTGCACCCCATATCAGACAGTAATGCATCATTTAATGTGCTGCGCTGTATTGCCAAAAATGGTCTAAGTTTCTTTATTTTTTTTACATATTGGTGCATTGCTAGCCCATTCATTTAAATGCACGCCCTTAATACAATGCACATTAACTCACCTGTGTTAAATCGATGCATCAAGATGCAAAGGTTTGGATGGGCCCTTTGTGTAAAATCTTTTAATGTTTGGTTATTTATTTTTGTGAGAAAAATATTAGTGATATTATTTGCCAATGATTGTGTTTAGTAAGGACTTGTCCATTAACAGCCCTTGCACCCCTCTGAAAAGTGATCTGCGGTGGATCACTTTTCAAAAGACATTTGGCAGGTGGTGAGGAGGCATTATGTCACCCCCCTCACTACATGTTGTAACCCTAAAAAAAGGCTGAATCACTGCTCTGCAGCCGCATGCATTGCAGGGTGGTTGTGGCGCAGACCCGTACACTCATGTGGTTTAATTATTGCCATGGCCAAGGCATGTACATGTACACAGCCCTGAGCCAATGCATGCCCTTCTTTAGTTGGCCGATCGGAGGGCGGTAAAACCATGGCTCTACCTCCTGCTTTTAACAGACCCCTAGCCACCCATGTGAACAATCCCTAGAATGTTTCATTTATAATGTGATTTTTTTAAACAAAATTTATATATTATCCTTTTAATTTTATGTCTGCAGGGAGGTAAAGGAGAAGCGGGAGACAAAGGTGCGACTGGCTTTGTAGGCGCTCGGGGGCCAGGAGGACAAAAGGTAACAATGATTTCTGACTTCTGCTCTACATCAAAGGGTTTGCATTGTTCTGAAAATATTCTGAGTGTCTATACATATTTAAAGTGGAACTTCAGGAAGTTACCAAAGCGCAACACTGTTTTTCATTAAAGTGTTTGTCAGGGAAAATAAATGAAAATAACAGCATTCATTACATCTCTTCCATTTCCAAAAGTGTTGTTTCTTTAACCACTTAAGACCCGGACCATTATGCAGGTTAAGGACCTTGCCCCTTTTTGCGATTCGGCACTGCGTCGTTTTAACTGACAATTGCACGGTCGTGTGACGTGGCTCCCAAACAAAATTGACGTCCTTTTTTTCCCATAAATAGAGCTTTCTTTTGGTGGTATTTGATCACCTCTGTGGTTTTTACATTTTTTGCGCTATAAACAAAAATAGAGCATACATTTTTTAAAAAAATGCAATATTTTTAACTTTTTGCTATAATAAATATCCCCCAAAAAATATCGGTTTAGGCCGATACGTATTCTTCTACCTATTTTTGGCAAAAAAAAATCGCAATAAGCATTTATTGATTGGTTTGCACAAAACATATCATAACAATGTCTACAAAACAGGGGATAGTTTTATGTAATTTTATTTAAAAAAAAATGTTTTACTAGTTATGGCGGCGATCTGCGATTTTTATCGTGACTGCGACATTATGGCGGACACATCGGACACTTTTGACACTATTTTGGGGCCATTGTCATTTTTACAGCGAAAAGTGCTATAAAAATGCACTGATTGCTGTGAAAATTACACTAGAAGCGAAGGGGTTAAGTGTTTCCTAGGGAGTGACTACTACTGTGTTCAGGCGTGGCTTGGCGTGTGATGTCACTGATCGTCTGTTCCCTATGACAGGGAACAGACGATCAGTGGCAGTCACACTAGGAAGAACGGGTAGAGGTTTGTTTACCCTTACCTCTCCCCGTTCTTCAGCTCTGTGACCCGATTGCGGAGCACAGGACCTGGTCGCAATTATGCCGCCGGTGCGCTCGTGACCCACGGCTGTGCTCTTAAAGGCAACGTACAGGTACGTGCTTGTGCCCAGCTGTGCCCTTCTGCCAACGTATATCGGCAATTCGGCGTGAAGAGGTCCTTAAGCGGTCAAAGTGGAACTTCAGGAAGTAACCAAAGAGCAACACTGTTTTCATTTTCAAGTGTTTGTCAGGAAAAAAATAAAATAACAGCATTCATTGCATCTCTGCGATCATCCAAAAGTGTTGTTGCTTTTAGAAAGCTGGTAGTACAGAAGAGCACTGGTTGATCTGCCGAAAATCCAGTGAGCACCTAACTAGACATGTGTGGTTCATTTCATTCTGAACTGAAATTCGGATGAATTTTTCATCATTCAGATGTATGCGAATTTCTGTATTACAATAGTAAGGAATTTAAATGAATCCGAAATAACGAATCAACATTTCGGACGAAATTGAAATTCAAATTGATTTCAAATCTAATTTGAATTTCCAAAGAGAATAAAATAGAAAATAAAATAAAGGAATGTAATAGAAAAGAATAGAATAAAATATAATAGAGTAAAACAGAACAGATGACAAAAAAAAAAGAATAGAGATTTTTTTTTATATAAAAAAAAATTGAAAACAAAGGGATGGATTGAAAAATAAAAAAATAGAGTAAAACCGAACAAAATAGAATAGAAAAGAAAATAACAAAATAAAATAGAATAGAAAATAAATAAAGGAATAAAATAGAAAGAATAACCATCTTCTAAATTTTTTTTTGAATAGAATAAATTTGAATTAGAGAAGAATAGAAAATAACAGAATTGAAAATAAAATAATAGAATATAAAACAATAGAATATAATAAACACTATAAAATAATAGAATAGAAAGAATATAACAAAATTCGAATTTCGAATAGAATGAATTTAAAATTGAATAGAATAGAATAGATAATAAACTAATAGAATAATAAAAAAAAACAATAGGATAGAAAAGAAGAGAGAGAATATAACCATCTTACAAAATTGGAATTTGGAATGGAATAAATTCAATTTCGAATGGAATTTGTTTCAAATGCCATTCGAACAGAATTCTAAAAACAATTCAATGCCACCTCTGCTGCACTAAAATCCCAAGTGTTGTCATGCCTGTCAGGTTTCCCCCCCGTAAGGCCACAGAACACCTCCACTCTCCTCATTTCCATAACATAAGGGGAAGATGTTTTGCAGTCCTTAAAATATAACTATGTGGCAGACTTTCATAGCATTTCATTCTAGGTTACCTCTATTGATATACTATATTTTTATGTGCTTATTACACTAGGGTGAGAACGGAGAACCGGGTGAACCAGGAGAGTCGGTAAGTACAATATACGTCGTGATGTCATACAATGTTTTCCTGTTTTATTAGGTAGATAATATACAGTACAGTACCCAGGGCCGCCATCAGGGGGTTACAGGCATTACACCTGTAAGGGGCCTGACCCCAGGGCCCCTTACATTACACCTGGTGGCCAGGGCCCCTTACAGGCCCGGCTGCCCCCCCCCCCCACACTTATTATCTAGTTTTAGGAGAGAATAGATTACACTTTTTTTCATCAGCACCCCCCCCCCCCAGTTCTCTGCTCCAGGGGGCCCTGCCTTAAGCTGTGTAAGGGGCCCCAAAATTAGTGATGACTGCCCTGACAGTACCTAATGCATAGGATGCATTAATGTGAAAAAAACATGAAGCTTTACAATCCCTTTAACGTGCTTCTTCTTGTGTTCATGTGAGTTTCTTCTGGGTAATCTCACACATTTCAAAAACATGCTGGTAGGTGAATTGGCTGCTGTCTAAAATGGACCCACTAAGGGCCAGATTCAGGTAGATGGGAGCATCTTTGCTCTGGAGTAACGTTTCTCATTTACGTTACTCTGGCAAAATTTTAGGAGCAAGTGCTGTTATTCATGAAGCACATGCTCCTAAAGTTGCGGCAGCGCATCGCAAATGAGCCGGCGGAATTCAAATTGGGCGGGTACGGGGCGTGTATTATTTAAACTAAGCGCGATCCCGCGGCGAACGTACTGCGCATGCGTCGACTGTCAATGCATCCCAGTGCGCATGCTCCAAATTCTGTCAGTGAACGTCAATGACGTCACATCCCCATTCATGAAAGTTTTACGCAAGCGACGCGTTTTTTTTTTTTCTGACGCGATGACGACGCCTATACCTAACATAGGATACTCCACTAGGGGGCTGCTTTATCTTTACGCCGCGTATCGCTTCCGGAAACGTCGGAAAGTCACTGCGTCGCGCCCGAATACGATCGTGAATTGCCGATTCCCGCTGATTAACATATTTTTTCAGAGTAAATCAGCGGGAATGCCCCCGGCGCCATTTTTAAATTAAAGTTGCGATGCGATGGCGAAATTCAATTGCGCCGATCGCATCGGAACTCCAACCCGGCGTTTCTTGTTTTCTGGTTACAGAAAACAGAAACACCGGCTTAAAGTGACAGTTAGGCTGGAGTATCACAGATACTCCAGCCTAACTCTACCTGAATCTGGCCCTATGGGCCAGATTCAGGAAAGGTTACGCTGGCGGATCGAGTGATCCGCCAGCCTAACTGTGGCTTTGAGCCAGCGTTTCTGTTTTCTGTAACCAGAAAACAAGAAACGCCGGGTTGAAGTTCCGATGCGAGCAGCGTAACTGAGTTTCGCCATCGCATCGTTACTTCAACTTAAAAATGGCGCCGGGGGCGTTCCCGCCGATTTACGCTCAAAAAATATGTTAATGAGCGGAAATCGGCAATTCACGATCGAAATCCGGCGCGACGCAATGACGATACGACGTTTCCGGACGGGATACGCGGTGCATAGATATACCTACATGGGGTTGGAGTATCCTATGTTAGGTATAGGCGTCGTCATCGCGTCGGGAAAAAAAAAAAAAACGTCGCTTGCGTAAAACGGTCATGAATGGGAATGTGACGTCATTGACGTTCATTCACAGATTTTGGAGCATGCGCACGGGGATGTTTTGACACTCGACGCATGCGCAGTACGTTGGCGGCGGGATCGCGCGTAGTTAGCATACTACACGCCCCGTACCCGCCCAATTTGAATTCCGCCGGCTCATTTGTGATGCGCTGCCGCAACTTTAGGAGCAAGTGCTTCGTGAATGACAGCACTTGCTCCTAAAATTTCGGCAGCGCAACGCAAATCAGAAGCGTTACTCCAGAGCAAAGATGCTCTGGAATACGTGAATCTGGCCCTATGTGTGTATAAATTGACTATGCATATGTGTGTAACACATTTTTTTATGCTAGTCCCAAGCCCAATCAGTTGGGGAAGGTTGGGAAAAGACTTGGAAACCTACCTTGGAAAAAGATGGCCAAGACCATTCTTTGGATATAAGGCATTCAAGCTTGTCCGACATCGATTGGACTTTCATTAACAGGATACTACTTTGATCCGACTTTGTGATAGGGTAGGTTCACACCACGATTTTCTATACAGTTTTTGGATACAGTTTTTTTTTTAAAAAACGTATTCTAAAAAACGGACCCAACCGTACTCAACCGTATGCTATACGGTTGCATCCGTTTTTTAAACGGAATTTTTATTTTATTTTATTTTTTCAATAAAGTTTCAGTTGTTCTATTGAAATTTCAAGGGAAGCAAGGTTAACAACCGTATAGAAAAAAACGGACAGAACCGCAACGACATACAGTTCTCATAGAGTCCTATGTTAAAATAACCGTATACGGTTGAAATACGGTTTTTGAACCGGACCAAAAACCGTGATAGACCACGTTTTTTTTCCAGGAAAAAAAAAGTTAAAAACCGTATGGTTTGAAAACCGGATTCAACCGTATGATTTATGGCAAATACGGTTTTTAATGTAAAGTCTATGGCCACGGTTTTCTGTACGGTTACATACGTTTTTTTTTTTTTTTTAAACGTATCCAAAAACTGTATAGAAAATCGTGGTGTGAACCTACCCATAGTCTGATTTGTTCTTTGACCAATCAAAACAATCCCAGATTGATATAAATTCCTTTTACAGCTGCTGCAATCACAATGTCGGATGTCAAAAGTCAGATGGTAAGGACAAGGCTCCTACTTTTGTCCGACTTCAATGATATTCAATGGGCTAAAGTAGGATCAAAGTCGGACCAAAGTAGTGCAGGGAGCATTTTTAAAGTCGGACCGACTTGTGTCGGACCAGTTAAGACGGCTCCCATAGGGAAACATTGATTTTCACACATGAGCTCCCAATGTCGGACCCGGCCTTATTGTCAAAGCTTAGTTGAACAAGCTGAACTTAGTAGCTGATTGGTTACCATGCACAGCTACACCAGATTCTGAGTGCTCCAGTTTCCGTAAATCAGACTCAATGCAAAATTCTTGATTTAGGGCTCTTTCACACGGAGCGGTCCGTTTTTCGGTCCGCTCCGTGTGTGTCCGTCGGCTCAGCGGGGGGTCTCCGCTGAGCTGTCGGGCGGACAGGGCGGTCCCCGCACACTGTGCAGGGACCGCCCTGTCTCTCCTCCGCTCTCCCCTATGGGGAATCGGATGGAAACGGACCGTCTGTCTGTTTGCATCCGAGCCGTTTGGCCGGACGGAAGAAAAATAGGACATTCTTCCGTGCGAAAAAACGGATGCGGATCTGGCGGACGTTAGCGGATGCATCATCCGCTAACGGATCCACTCCCATAGGGGCCCATTACAAGTCCGTTAACGGACTTGTAATTAGCGGACCGTTCGTCTGCTAGTGTGAAAGGGCCCTTAAACTTGCGATCAAGAACCCTGACCACTGAGCCATTATTTCTTACCTGGTATTGCTTTTTTTCCCCCTTTTTAGGGTAAACCAGGTAAAGATGCCCTACCTGGACTTCGTGGAGACAAAGGAGATGCCGGTCTTAATGGGCTAAGAGGACCAAAGGTAAGAAACGTTTGCCGGGTGTCTGGTAGAACCATAAGAGTATTTAATAGTATTTCCAAACAGCTTTTAAATGATCAGTTATCCAACAGTGATATTTCAGGTAAAATTGGAACTCGATGAGCTCAATCAGGCTTTTGCCTCTAATGTGTCTCCACCAAACTTTGTGCATTCAAGCCCCACCTATTACGATTTTTATAATAATGTATATCATAAATGAAAATCCAGCTGAGATGATGAGAAACCCCTCATAACGGGAATAGCAGATGTGCAGATCCAGGAACTCAGAACAGAGATCCCACCAATAGAGTCCCTGAGGCATCGTTCGTACACACGACCGTTTTCCTCGACAGAATCCATCAAGAAACTTGCTGGCAGAGCTTTTTTGCTGAGGAAAATGGTCGTGTGTATGGCGGCGTACACACGACCGAGGTTCTCGCTGAAAACCAGCGAGAACCTCGCTGGAATGCACATTCCAGCGAGGACCTCGGCCGTGTGTACACTCTCGGCGAGCTTCCCGTCGGGAAGCCCGTCGAGCAGAAATAGAGAGCACGCTCTCTATTTGCTCGACGGCCCGCCTGGATGAATGGCTGGTTGCCATTCCCGACGGGCGGGTCGCCGATTTCGACGGCCGGCAGAGAGCCTCGACGGGCGGAACGATGTGTTCTGCCCGTCGAGGATCTCTGCCGCGTGTACACGGCCTATGTTTTTCGTCAAGAAAACTGTCGTGGAGCTCTACAGGACAAGTTCTCTTTTTTCTCGTTGGGAGTCTCAATTTTCTCATCGTGTTCCTCGTCGGGCTGGTTTACGGCGAGAAACGCGTTCGTTTGTATGCTTAGAAACCTGCGCATGCTCAGAATAAAGTATGAGACGGGAGCGCACCTTTGGTAAAAGTAGTGTTTGTAAAATGCAGATAGCACATTCGTCACGCTGTAAAATACTGAAAAGCGCGAATCGTCTCTCACCAAACTTTTACTAACACGCAGTAACATGAGATTAGCAAAAGCAGCCCCAAGGGTGGCGCCAGTGGAATTGAACTTCCCCTTTATAGTGCCGTCGTACGTGTTGTACGTCACCGCGTTTGAGAACGACGAGATTTTGTCTTGACAGTGTGTATGCAAAGAAAGCTTGACAAGATTCTCGACAAGCCTGACAAGAACCTCGTCGAGGAAAACAACGTTTCATTTACGACGAGTTTCTCGGTCGTGTGTACGAGGCCGGAGAGTTAGAAAAGACTGACGGGATTTAATGCTAATGTATTTACCAAATATTGTAATACAATGAAACCTCAGATTGAGAGTAAGGCGGTTAACAAACATTTCTCAATACGAGCTGTTTTAAAAACCTGACTCGGTTTGCGAGCATTTTCTCGGAAGACGAGCAGGATTTAAGCCTCTGGGTGTGCAGTATCTCATTTGGCCAGAGGTGCGGGGGCACTGGAGATGCTCGGAGATGCTCGGAAACATTTAGAAACACTCCGTTCCTGAGCGTTTCCGAGTGTCTCTGGCACCCCCACAGCTCTGGTCACATGCGGTACTGCATACACCGGCACCCCCGCACCTCTGGCCACATACAGTTCTGCATTGACCAGCTGTGACTGTGGAACGGATTATCTAAGTTTCCATTGATTCCTACGGGGAAACTCGCTTTGATATACGAGTGCTTTGGATTACAAGCATTCTTCTGGAACGGATTATGCTCGTAATCCAAGGTACTGCTGTATCTGTTTAAAGTGGACACAAACAAGGTAGACGATAAAATGTATGCTGAGAAAAATGTTTAACTATCTTGTTCCTTTTCCAGGGAGCCAGCGGCATGAAGGGAGCGTGTGGCCAAGATGGTGAAAAAGGAGACAAGGTGATATTGCCTAATTTGTCATATATGAAATACAACATACATAGCACTCTCTGTCATATTCCCTTGTAAGCCCAGGGCAGGCAGTGATGTCCTGAGTCCTTGGGCTGAGTGAAGATGGGTGTCATTAAACCTGGAAGAGGAGTGACACCACAATCCTTGATGAGTTATGCCCCGTACACACGAGCAGGCTTTTGCCCGGCCAAAATCACATCGCAATTCAATCGGAGTAAAAGAGAACATGTTCTCTATCTAAACTCTGACGGAATTCCTCGGAATATCCGATGGAAAAACTCAGATAGGGTATACACATGGTCGGAATATCCAATGGAAAAAGTGATTTTTTCCATCGGAAATTCCGATCGTGTGTACAAGGCATAAGTCTGTGGGAAAAAGCCCCGGAGATAGGCTGAGTATAGCAGGCTTGACTGTTTTTTAATTAATCTACAGAACTTCCATGTGATCCACCTTAAAGCGGAGTTCCAACTACAATCTCAATTTTTTTTTTTAGACCTTTTCACAAGCGTTTACAATGTTATTATAACACTCACGTCTCCTATTAAAATTGTCCCCCGATGTTCGGTTTCATCTTTTAAAAAAACTTTGACTGTGCTCTGGCCGTTGTCATTTTGCTTGTGGGCATGTGAAGCCCACAAGCATTTAGTTCCGGGATACTGTAACCTGTTCTCGCGCATGCGCAGTAATCTGCCGTAGCGGCGCCGTAAAGTATACAGGTTGCCATAACAACAGGAGGCGGCGTTGGAAGTGCCCGCCCCGTTGTTATGGCAACCTAGCCCTCCGCGTTGCCCACGAACTCCTGGGAAATGATGAAGCACATCTCCCAGGAGCAGTAGCGAGCAGAGGCGCCAAGGGAAGTGACGAGAGGAGCCTTGGCGATGAAGAAGGAAGATTTCAAGGAACCGCATAGCAGCAGCCATTTAAAGGTGAGTAAAGGTAAGTATTTATTTCATGCACATCAATGACATTTTTTTTTTTGGGTGGAACTCCACTTTAAGAATATTGCCCAGACTGGAATTGAACTTTTAAAGAAGTCCAGTTGGGTTTATTTGGTATGTTTAAAAATGTGTTCAGTAGTCCTTGCTGGGTCCTTTAGTTTTATTGAATGATGTTCATTGCAGGGTGACACGGGTGTGCCAGGCCGGCATGGGCTTCCAGGAAGGAAAGGGGAGCTGGTAAGCAGTCATTTTTATTTTATTTTTTTGTATTCTGTGGTCTCAGATTCCAGGTCTCTGTGATGTCACTCAATAGTTTTGAAGGTTTTCCATGTTGTGGGGTAGGTTTCCAGGCTGACCAATGTTTATACTACATATGTCTTATACAGATACAGTGATAGGCAAAACTTGATAAGGGATAGTCTTATATAATTGTCTTTATATCATAAAATCTGACTGTAGGGAGAAGCTGGCAGCCCGGGACACCCTGGTCTTCCTGGAAAAGAAGGACTTCTTGGTGCCAAGGTAATGCAGGAGATTTACCTAAAATATTTTATATTGTTTTTATGTATTTTCTTTATTTATTATGGTCATTGCATAAACATAAAAGGATACAGCAAGGTTACAGGTTACATCGCTTTAATGTTGTGTATCTTCAATTGTTACTATGGTTTTTCTTTGCAGGGTGACAGAGGCATTGAAGGATTGCAGGGTATTAAAGGAGATCAAGGAGAGAAAGGCGACAGGGTAAGCAGTCATACAATGTATACATTGACATGGTATACGGAGTTGCTATCAGGGGGGTACAGGCAGTACACCTGTAAGGGACCCAGATGGCAAACCCCTTTTTTTATTTATTTTTTGTAAGGGGCTCGGAGGTCCCCAGGGCCCAGGATGGCAATCCCCCTTTTTTTTTTTTTTTTATGTATAATTTTTTTAATATATTTGTTATTTCTTTTGTTTTTATTAAAGGGCCCAGAGGTCCCCAGGGCCCTGGATGGCAACCCCCCCCTTTTTTTTTTATTTATAAAAAAAACATATATATATATATATATATATATATATATATATATATATTAATATATTATTATTATTAAAGAGCCCAGAGGTCCCAAGGGGCCTGGATGGCAACCCCCCTTTTTTTTTAAAAGACATTTATAACAGTCTTTTTATATATATATTTTTTTTGTGTTTTATTAAAGGGCCCCAGATGGCAACCCCCCCTTTTTATTTATTTATATATATATATATATATATATATATATATATATATATATATATATATATATATATATATTATATATTATATATTATATATATATATATATATTGTTTTGTTTTGTTTTTATTATTATTTTTTTTTGTAAGGGGCCCAGAGGTCCACAGGGCAACCCCCCCAACTCAATTTGCGGTGGGAACACCCCCCTCTTCTCTATTCGTGGCCCCACTACTTCTCAATTCACGCCCCCACTGGTTCTCAATTATCTCAATTAGCGGCAGCACCCCCCGCTTCTCAATTTGAGACTGCAGCACCCCCCCCCCCCCCCAGTTCTCTGCTCCAGGGGGCCCATGCCTGGAGCTGTGTAAGGGGCCTCCTGATGGCGGCCCTGATTGTATACAGTGTCATTTAACAAACACTATATGAACAAAAGTGTCCAGAGATGCCGTATTATATTGGACATCAGGTTACAGCCTTGTAGTCTTCAGTAACAAACATGGCTGTACGAAGGGTGGTATTGAAGAACTCAGTGACCCACAAAGGGTCTACATAGAACACTTCCTTTACAATAAATTAATTTATCAGATTTCTGCCCTAGTGATGTTGACCAGGCATTTTGCTTGGATGAAAATAAAAGAACTTTACCAGCCTATAGAAAAAGCCCTCAACCCAAATAAACACTTATAGGAAGAGGTAAAGTTGACCAAGCCAAGTCATTCAAGATCCGTTCCCAACCTCACTAATGTTCTAGTTGCTAATCTGAGAAAATCCCACCAACATTGCTCCAGCGTCTAATAGATAGGCTTCCCAAAAAGAGCAGAAGTTGTTATTGCAACAAAGAAAGACCATCTTTATAATAATAGCCAACATCGGTTTTCAACCACACCTTTGTACTACTTGCTAAACTGAGCATATCCTACCAACATTGCTCCTGCATCCCATGGAAAGCCTTCACAGAAGAGCAGAAACTGTTATTGCAATAAAGACCATCTTTATATTTTTAGACAACATCGTGGCTCAACCTCACCAATTTTCTACTTGCTTAAGGTGGTACTATAGGTTCAAATAAAAAAAATAACAAACATACCATATTTACCTCCACTGTGCAGCTTGTTTTGCACAGTGTGGCCCCGAACGATGTCTTCTGGGGTTCCTCAGGGGTTGTCTCGGCTCCTCCCCGCTTCAGATAACCCCCTCTGGGAAGCGCTCTCACATGGGGGTTAACTTGTGGGCGCGCTCCCATGTCCTGGATTTGCGTCCATAGCCGCCAATTGCAGGACTAATCCCGCCTATCCCCAGGGACCACGTCATTGGATTTGATTGACAGCAACGCAAGCCAATTCCTGGGCTGCTATCAATCTATCAAAGAAAGAGCCGAGAAGCCTGAGCTGAGATTCAGCATGTTCTCGACGCTGGACTTTTGAGGGCTCAGCTAAGTAAAATGGGGCGCTGGGGAGCCAGTAATTATCATATTTTTTTTAACCTTTTTTTTAGGATGCATTAAGGTGAAATAACAGTAAAGTTTACAACGCCTTTAACTAAGCAAATCCCACTTCTGGTAAGATTTTCTGTGAGATCTTGGAGGAATATTCCTCCAAGATCTCACAGAAAATCTTACCAGAAAAGTAGAAGCTGTTATTTCAACAAAGAAGGTTCATCTTCATGTTAATAATATCAGGTCCTAACCCTTCTTTTCAGTGGTCTCCAAACTGTGGCCCGGGAGTCAGATGCCGCCCTTTGATTGCCTTTATCTGGCCCTTGGGGCACCAGTCCATCCACTGACACCAACAACAGGGCATTATTCTTTCCACTGACACCAGTGATGAGGCACAATCCCTTCCACTGACACCAATGATGGGGAAATATTCCATCTACTGACACTAATGATGAGATACTATTACTCCCACAAATATCAATAATGGGGCACCATTTCTTCATACTGACACCAATGATGGGGCACTATTCCTCCCACTGAAAAAGAATGGTGAGAAATGATTCCTTCCACTAATACCAATGAGGGGGCACTATTCTTCCCACTTGCACCAATGAGGGGGCACTTCCTCCCACTGACACTGTGACGGATCTCGAATACCCCAGGTGGGCACATCTGCCAGACCTGTGTCTCCTGTCCTCCAAACGCACCCGCAGCCTGCAGATTCGCCATAACCAGCCCTTAACCCCTCAATCTCAAGACAATTCACACAGGTGTTGAGGGTTAAACATGCAGAGCATAATATGTTTATTAAATACAAGACACACTTTTACACACAGTTAGGGACACTCCCCTTAGCTTTGTCATAGAGGGGAGGGGGTAGGGGACAAGGAACAGCCAATGTGAATGGAACACTTGTACATTGAGACTACAGATAAACATAAAGGGATTATGGTAAGCAGGCAGCCTCTCAATACACATCCCCTGCGGAGAGATGTCTCCAGGCCAGACCATTGTCTATGTGCCATGTACCAACACAATTAGACACAGCAACAAGAGGGGGGATGGGGAGAAGGGATGTAGCATTACATTACATTATCTCAATGCCAGCTTGTCCCCAGGTCTCCGGTCTCTTCTGTGCCATAATCTGTGGGTAGAAGGCCCGCCCACAGTCCCTTCCAAAACACACAGTGACAGTGGGTTCTGTCACAGACATCAATGATGGGGCACTATTCCTCCCATAATAGCAAATATGAGGCATTTTCTACTCCTACTAGCCACAGTATGGCTCTTCTAAGTTCTGAAGGACAGTAAACTGGCCTTTTTGCTTAGGACACCAGTCCTAGTTGCTTAAAAGAGCAATCCCCACCAATATTGCTTCAGCATCTCATGGACAGCTTTCCCAGAAGAGCAGAGGATGTTATGGCAACAAAAAATACCACCTTTATTTTAATAGCCAACGTCAGGTTTCAACCTCACCAATGTTCTAGCTGCTAAACTAAGGGAAATCCCAAGAACAATGCTCCAGCATTTTATTGACAGGCTATACAGAAGATCAGAACATATTATTGCAATTTGCAACAAAGAAAGACCATCTTCATATTAATAGCCGACCTCAGGTCCCAACCTCATCAATGTTCTGGTTGCTACACTGAGCCAGTCCCAAGAACAATGCTCCAGCATCTCCTGGACAGTCTTCCCAAAAGAGCAGAAGCTATTATTGCAACAAAGAGAGGCCACCTTCCTATTAACAGCCCTTATTTTGGAAAAGATGTTGGACAGGCGGGTCTCTGGATACTCTTGACCATGTAGTTTACACTGTTATTATGGTCTTTATTTCTATTATATTGATAGAATGTATTTCTTTGATACCTTAACCCACTGAGTTCAAATATTTTCTAGGGTCCTGTAGGGCCAGTTGGTCCAACCGGCACAAGAGGGATCGATGGGACTCCTGGACCTGCAGGTCCTCCAGGACCTTCTGGTCCAAAAGGCCCTGAAGGTCTGCAAGGACAGAAGGTGAGAAAATTTATGAGTAAAGGTCATTTTAATTCTACATATATTTTGGTTTTTAGGTCTGGGCAACCTTTGCACTTCTAAAAATGAAAATGAAAAGCTGAGATGCCTCCAAAATGATGAAACCTTTGATTTCGATAATTGGTAGATAAATGTTGTATTAGCACACATTTTCTCATTATACGGTATATCATCACTTAGTACCAGTGGCGGTGTGTCCATAAAGGGCGCAGGAGCGCAGCGGGCGCAATGCTGTGCGTTCGCTGTTGACACAGTGTTGTGTCAGAGAAGCAATTAAATTGCTTCCCTAACACTGTCCCGCCTCTCAGCCAATCCGGTGCTCGGGTCTGGCTACCCTGTCACCTGATTGGCTGAAGCAACAGAGATGACAGGAAGAGGACGGGAGACGACATGGAGGACTTGGAGCATGGAGGATATTGCCGAGACAGGTAAGTGCTGGGTGGAGGATGTACACTGGGGCAGCATTTGATGGGGCACAGTAGCGGCAATTGATGGGCACACTGGCGGCAATTGATGGGGCACACTGGTGGCAATTGATGAAGCACACTGGCGACAATTGCTGGTCACACTGGCAGCAGTTGATGAGGCAAACTGGCGGCAATTGATGGAGCACACTGGCGGCAATTGATGGGCACACTGGCGGCAATTGATGGGGCATACTGGCGGCAATTGCTGGGCACACTGGCGGCAATTGATGGGGCACACTGGCGGCAATTGATGGGGCACACTGGCAGCAATTGATGGGGCACACTGGCGGCAATTGATGGGCACACTGGCGGCAGTTGATGGGCACAGTGACGGCAATTGATGGGGCACAGTGACGGTATTTTATGAAGCACACTGGCGGCAATTGATGGGGCACACTGGTGGCAATTGCTGGTCACACTAGCAGCAGTTGATGGGGCACACTGGTGGCAATTGATGGGGCACACTGGCGGAAATTGATGGGGCACACTGGCAGACGTTGATGAGGCACACCAGCAGCAATTGATGGGGCACACTGGCGGCACTTGATGGTCACACTGCCAGCAATTGATGGGCACACTGGCGGCAATTGATTGGGCACAATGGTGGCAATTGATTGGGCACGATGATGGTAATTGATGGGCACACTGGCAGCAATTAATTGGACAAAGATGTGGCAATTGATGGGCACAGTGGCGGCAATTGATGGGCACACTGACAGCAATTAATGGGTACAGTAGCTGCGTTTAATGGCACAGTGGCTGCGCTTGATGGGCACTGTTTTTTTTCTTCAGTTTGTTTGCACCCCCCCCCCAAAAAAAAAGCACCAGCCGCCACTGCTTAGTACTACAATGTTTAATATGTTTTCATATTTTTAGGGTGACAGAGGCCCTTCTGGAGAGGCCATTACTGGGCCACGTGGAATTCCGGGAGTCCCAGGAGAACGGGGTGAGCAGGTATGGCTGGAGTTATTTTTAACTTTTCCATAAGACACACCTACATTCTTCTTTACGCTCTAATTTGTACATAGAATTTCCCAAATTGTACTGAATGGAGGAACCATAAATGACCTTGCTACTGTGTTACAGTATAACATTTTGTTTTCCATGTTTAGGGTATGATGGGACCAGATGGAGGTAAAGGAGATAGAGGATCTCCAGGAATGACAGTAAGTTGTATTTCAGCTTGAATTTCATTTATCTGAACTGTAGAAGTATTTGTGCAACAACTGGCAATAGCGAACTTTCATACACTCATATATTATGCTCAGGGTGGGAGTCACCCATGGTGCCCCTAGACAAGGGTCCATTCTGCCCGGCCCTTTCTTGGTTTATTGGGTGATCTGTTCTCCATCACCTTCTCAGTACAAATACATATCACATTAATGTGTTCTTTCTGTTACCAGGAGGATGAAATCCGAACTTATGTTAGGCAAGAGATGAGCCAGCACTGTGGTAAGTGTCATTATCGAGATACTGGAATATTTTTAATGTGCCAAAATATGATAGACTTCAAGATACCCTGATCACATAATATAACATATTCTCTGCATCATTCGATTTCCATAAGGCCCCATACACACGATCGGACATATCCGATGAAAACGGTCCGCGGACCATTTCCATCGGATATGTCCGATCGGGAGTTTGATCCGATGGCGTGTACACACCATCGGATCAAATTCCCCGCCGCCGGACGGCGCGGTGACGTGGCGGTGACGCGGCGGTGACGTTGACGCCGCCGTGTCACCGCCACGTCACCGCACCAGGAAGTAAAACACTTCCGCGCATGCGCCGAATCCATTCGGCAGCGGCGCGGCGGCGGTGGGGGACGACATGTCTGCTGGTAAGTGTACTAACCAGCAGACATGTCGGGCGGACAGATCCCCACCGGATAGATTTCAAAGCTTGCTTTGAAATCTGTCGGGTGGACAAATCTGTCCGCTAGCCCATACACACGAGCGGAGATGTCTGCTGAAACGGTCCATCGGACCGTTTTCAGCGGACATATCCCCTCGTGTGTACGCGGCCTGAGAAGTCTGAATTGTGTGACAGGTTCACATTAACTATTCATCATCTACACCTAAATAAATATTGTAAGTAAAGTGTATCTAAAGACAAAACTCAATTTTTTATATCTATTGATACATACAGTGGGGAAAATAATAATTTGATCCGCTGCAGGTATTGTAAGTTTGCCCACTTACAAAGAAATTAAGGATCTATCATTTTTATCATAGGTGTATTTTAAATGATAGCTACAGAATATCAACCAAAAATCCAGAAAAAACACATAATACAAATGTTCAGTGAGTAAAATAAATACAGTGGAACCTTGGATTACAAGCATAATCCATTCCAGGAGAATGCTCGTAATCCAAAGCGCTCGCATTTCAAAATGAGTTTCCCCATTGAAGCCAATGGAAACGTAAATAATTGACTTCAATGGCATGCAATATGGCATGCGGCCAGAGGTGGGGGGCACTGGCGAGCCTCGGAAACGTCCGGAAACTCCATTTACAAGCCTTTCCAAGGTTTGCCAAGGTCAACCGAACTGTCCTCGGGCCTTTCCGTGCATTTCCGATCAGCGTCGATTGGCGCCATTCGGCTCCAGCCCCCCCCCACCTCAGGCCAAAAGTGGTACTGCACACCGCTTTGGCCTGAATCCTGCTCATCTTGCGAGACAACACTCGAAAACCGAGTTCGGATTTTTAGAAATACTGTGATTGTATTGCGAAACGCTCATTAACCACGTTACTTGTAATCAGAGGTCCCACTGTATTTGATCCCCAAGCAAAACATGACTTAGTATTTGGTGGAGAAACCCTTGTTGGGAAGCACAGAGGTCAGACTTTTCTTGTAGTTGGTGATCAGGTTTTCACACATCTCAGGAGGGGGTTTTGGTCCACTCTTTTTTACAGATCTTCTCTAAATCCTTAGTTTTTTTTGGCTGCCTCTTGGCAACTTGAAGTTTCAGCTCCATCCATAAATTTTCTATAGGATTAAGGTCTGGAGACTGGCTAGGCCACTCAATGACCTTAATGTGCTTCTTATTGACCCATTCCTTAGTTGTCTTGGCGGTCATTGTCATGCTGGAAGACCCATCCATGACCCATGTTCGGTTCCGAGCCAAGATCTTACAATACATGACCCCGTCCATTGGCCCCTCAATGCGGCAAAGTCGTCCTGTACCTTTAGCAGGGAAACGGCCCCAAAGCGTAATGTTTCCACCTCCGTGCTTCACTGTATGGATGGTGTTCTTAGGGTCATAGTCAGCATTTTTCTTCCTCCAAACATGACGAGTTGAGTTATTGCCAAAGTGCTCAATTTTGGTCACACCTGACCACAGAACTTTCTCCCAATCCTTCTCTGAATCATTATCAGATGTTTATTGTGGTCCCAGCTGCCTTAAGATCATTCACAAGCTCCTCCCGTGTAGTTCTGGGCGGATCCCTCACTTTTCTCAGCCCATGAGGAGAAATCTTGCATGGAGCTCCAGACCGAGGATTGATGGTTATTTTTATTTCTTCCTTGTTTCCTGCTAACCAAGCTTCTTGCTGATGGTCTTGTAGCCCATTCCAGCCTTGTGCAGATCTATAATCTTGTCCCCGACGTCCTTTGACAGTTCTTTGGTGTTGCCCATGATGGTGAGGTTTGAATGGAAGAAAGAGATTCTGTGGACAGGTGTGTTTTATACACATAACGAGTTGTTGTTGTTGTTAGGAGCTCCTTAAATTGACAGGACTAATCTGTGAACCACATGAGCACCTACTGTAGCCAGTCTACAGGAGGCAGAATTTTTGTTGGTTGGTAGGAAATGAAATACTTATTTTACTCACTGAACTCAATTTATAACATTTGTAATGTGTTTTTTTGTGGATTTTTGGCATAAAAAATAAACCTATGATAAATATAATAGACCTTTAATTTCTTTGTAAGTGGGCAAACTTACAAAATCTACAGGGGATCAAAAAAAAAAAAATCCCCACTATGTATATATATATATATATATATATATATATATATATATATATATATATATATATATATATATATATATATACCATATTTATCTGCGTATAACACACACCTTTATTTTAAGAGGGAAGTTTCAGGAAAATAAATTTTAACCCCCGGACCACATTGCTGGTCAAAGACCAGAGCACTTTTTGCGATTCGGCACTGCTCCGCTTTAACTGACAATTTCCGCGGTCGTGGGACGTGGCTCCCAAACAAAATTGACGTCCTTTTTTTCCCACAAATAGAGCTTTCTTTTGGTGGTATTTGATCACCTCTGCGGTTTTTAGTTTTTGCGCTATAAACAAAATTAGAGCAACAATTTTGAAAAAAAAATAATAATTTACTTTTTACCATAATAAATATCCCTCAAAAATATATAAATAAAAATGTTTTTCCTCAATTTAGGCCGATACGTATTCTTGTACATATTTTTCATAATATAAACGCAATAAGCGTTTATTGATTGGTTTGCGCAAAAGTTATAGCGTTTACAAAATAGGGGATAGTTGTATGGCATTTTTATTAATATTTTTTTTTTACTAGTAGCGGCGGCGACCAGCGATTTTTTTTTCGGTACTGCGACATTATGGCGGACACTTCGGACACTTTTAACACATTTTTGGGACCATTGGCATTTTTATAGCGATCAGTGCTATAAAAATGCATTGATTATTATAAAAATGCTACTGGCAGTGAAGGGGTTAACACTAGGGGGGCGGGGAAGGGGTTAAATCTGTAACCTGGGTGTGTTCTAACTAAAGGGGGGATGGGACTGACTGAGGGAAATCACTGATCTTCTGTTCATACATTGTATGAACAGAAGATCAGCATTTCCCCCGCTGACAGGACCGGGAGCAGAATCACCAGGTGAAAAAGAAAAGAAAAAAAAGCCTGAGAAAGGAAAACGAATGCAGCCGCCATATCCAATAACTGGCAGACTGCAATATATACTGATAGATTGAGTGATGTTTACAGGATCTAACAGGGTTTTTTATTTCTTTTTCAGCTTGCGGAGGTCAGTTTTCATGAATACAGATTGGTAAAAAGGAAGTGTGTGTCTGTTTGCTCGTGCGTGTGCGTATTTCCATGAACACTGTATGGTATTGCAGGGATGGACTGGCCATTGGGACTACAGGGAGTTTCCCGGTGGGCCGATGGCTCAGTGGGTCAGCTTCAGTGACAGCAGACCGCCGCCTCCCTCCGTGCCTCTGTCGTTCCCTTCCTGCAGCGCTCACCTCCTCTCCCTCCCACAGCGCTCACCTGGGGAACAGAGAAGCAGGGGGAGGACCTGAGGAGCAGGGACAACGACAGAGGAGCATGGGGGAGGGGACAGACAGCTGACTCAACAGCGATGGCCTGGGAGTTTTTCACTTCTGCCTAATCTTGTCCCATAAGGGGGGGAGCATGGAACTGATTCTTTGCCCCGGGTGAAATAATGTCTAGCTTTCCCACTGGTACTGCCTATAAGAGTACCAGTACCAGCCGTTATACTCTAATAAAGTAGAATGACTAGTGACTAGTGAAGGGGAGAGGGGGCTTGGGTGGCCAGGTGGGGGGGGGGGGGTGGGAGTTGTCCGGCCGCCATGGGAGAGACCTGTCAAATTGGGCCAGTCTGGATTAAGTCCAGGGCCAAATTTTTGTCCCAGTCCAGCCCTGTGGTATTGTCATCCAGCAGGTATTAATATTATCACATTAACTATAATAATATTGAACAAGTAGGACGATGTGAACACAGCAAACACTGCAACACCTCTGAATAAAGTGTCCAACCATCGTGAAGTCTTGTCAGTACTTACAAGCAGTGGCGTCGCTAGGGGGTGGCTTTTTGGTCTATAGCCCTGAGTCTCTCAGAGGTGGCTGTGGTCTCTCTGCAGCCTGGCAGCACTGGAGAGCGGGCAGGCATCCAATATTTGGGTTGTGGTCCCTTTAATGGCGTATTCCATAGACAATTCTAATACTCAGAGGTTCTCACCCATGCAAGGTGAGTGGTTGCAAGGTAGTTGGATCAAACAAGACAGTACTGATTTCAGTAGTCTTTGGGCTGGTATTTGTAGGTTTGGAAAGATTTGGGGGGGGGGGGGGGGAACCTTCAAACCCTGATTACACGTCCTGAACATTGAAGCATGGACCTTTATGACTAAGCCCCAATGGGTGGGGGGAAAGCCAGATATTGGAGAAATATACCTCTTGTCCAGGACCCATACCTGTCATCCTGTACTCTATGTAATTATAACCTCTCTGTATTATCTGTAAAGGGGGAGAGTAGGAACAGTTGCTGAGGCTGTTTCCCACAATGGAGTTAAACATTTCAGGTATTATCAACTGAAAATTCTCAAGTAAAGTCGTAATCTCTTAACAAACACACCGTGTGTTACTGAAAAGATAATACAGATCAACAGTTGTCCATATGGCCTACCACTAACCACCACTGGGCTCATGTGTTTTGTCTCTCTGTGTTTGTTTGACTGATGCCATTTGTCCGTCTCCAATCCCTACTAATATCCCACAGTCTAATGTTTCAGTTGGCACACATCTCTTGTGGTATTTTGCCACTCATTATGCATCTAAAAGCTCAGACATGTGTACACCATCCACAATCGATTAATCAAAGTCAGAGAACCTTGCCGATAAAAAAATCATAGATTGCATTGTGAGGACTGAGAGAGAGAGAGGCCCCTTTTCCAAAACATGTTGGGGGTTCCGATGAAATCTATACATTTCATCCTTCTACGTCACTTGATTATATTGAGGTTTGGTCACGTGCGTCTTCTGGTCTGTTTCTGGTCCGAATTTAGCCAAAAATTTCGAAATTGGACCTGAAATGTATGGATCAAATGTAGCCATCAATTTGGGGAGTGGTGCTTGAGCCATTTTCTTGTATGACTTTGTCCACTTGTTAGAGGGCAGCTTATTGGTGGTTATTTATAAAAGGCAAATCCAATTTTCACTACAAGTGCACTGCAGCGGTTGTAAAGGTACAGTTATTTTTTCCCTAAATAGCTTCCTTTACCTTAGTGCAGTCCTCCTTCACTTACCTCATCCTTCCATTTTGCTTTTAAATGTCCTTATTTCTTCTGAGAAATCCTCACTTCCTTTTCTTCTGTCGGTAACTCCACACAGTAATGCAAGGCTTCCTCCCTGGTGTGGAGAAAGCCTCTTGAGGGGGGAGGGGGCAAGCAGGAGTGTCAGGATGCCAACTTACACACAGCTTCTTTCTCTATCTGCAAAGTAGAGAGTGTCCTGACTTGCCTGCTTGCCCCCTTCCCCCTTAAGAGGCTTTCTCCACACCAGGGAGAAAGCCTTGCATTACTGTGTGGAGTTACAGACAGAAGAACAGGAAGTGAGGATTTCTCAGAAGAAATAAGGACATTTAAAAGCAAAATGGAAGGATGAGGTAAGTGAGGGAGGACTGCACTAAGTTAAGAAAAGCTATTTAGGGAAAAAAATAATTGTACCTTTACAACCCCTCTAATTTATGTGAAGAATTTCTGTATTCCTGTAATGTGTATCATTTCATATATTCTGTCAAACTAGTTTGATTTTTCTACCGATTCTAATGATGTGCCTCAACTGACCAATTGCTTGCCTTCTAAATAGCATGTCATAATGCATGTAGTCATTTTTTTCCCACTGTTTTAATGGAGAACTCTAGTGAAACATATTCTCGTATTAAATGTGTTCGCTCCAGGTGACTATTTAATCTTCGTAAGATCGGTCAAATTTCCCAGAATTCCTGAACATTTGATCCTTTGTCATGGTTGGCCTTTGGTCAGTTCTCTAAACTTCAATAACCATGATAAAGTCCAACCAAAACTTTTATTCTGTGGGATGGAGTAGAACTTCTGTCAAGTTGTTAATGTCCCCAGTGGAGAAATGTTTCTTTTATTACCCTTCTGTCTGATGCGAGTCAAATGGAAGTGAAGGGAAATCCCTCTGATGCCCCGTACACGCGATCATATTTTCCGTCAATGTTGGATGTGAGCTTTTGGCCGGATATTCCGACCGTGTGTATGCTCCATCCGACATTTTCTGTCAGAATTTTTCGCCAGGAAAAGATTGAGAGCAGGTTCTCTATTTTTCCGATGGAAAAAGTTCTTGACGGAAATTCCGTTCATCTATATGCAATTCCGACGCGCAAAAAAACAGGCATGCTCAGAATCAAGTAGAAGAGCCGAACTGCCTATTGAACTTCATTGATCTCGGCTCGACGTACGTCTTGTATGTCACCGCATTCTTGACGGTCGGAATTTCAGACAAGATTTGTGTGACCGTGTGTATGCAATACAAGTTTGAGCCAACATTACGTCAGAAAACATCCACGGTTTTCTTGTCATAATTTCCGATCGTGTGTACGGGGCATAACAGACGGCTCTCGAATCCTACAGAACTGGAGACTGGAAGTGTCACACCTACAGTGAATAATAGTGCAGCGCAAACAGATTAATTAATAACACAATAGAAACGTAATGAATAAATGAATAAATATGCACATAACAAAAAAATCCATAAAGTGCTCGATGTGCAACATAAATAGTCCAAAAATAAGTGCAAAGTAATCCGAGAGTGATGTCCAAGATAGGAAGAACCTCCACCAAATGGAAAGGATGGCCTCTCACCTTAGTACCCAGACCAGCAAAGGTTCATACAGCATGGATAAGACACAGCAAGTTTCCTGTTCTCAGGGATGTCAGCAATAGGCAAGGACTCAATCGCACAGCAGCAGCCAGATACGGTAAAACATTCAAGGCATGTAAAAAAGGAGAGGTGCTCTCTGAAGCAAACCGATCGTTTAATAAAAGTAAAACATAGAACAACTCACATGATAGAGCACTCTCATCTGAGTGCTAGGGTACAGATGTAATACACAGTGTATCCGATCGTGATACACGTGGAAAAGCGATAGCGGGTGACGTCATGCGTGGCCCCTCCCCTTGTACGCGTTACGTACCAATGGGCGGGACTTCATCAGCGTGGGGTGAAAGAGGATCTATCCATTAGATAAAGAACAAAATTCTCTGAGTTTCTTTCATGGGTGCTCAACCTGTGGCCCTCTAGTTGTTTCAGAACTACAAGTCCCATTAGGCCTTGCAAGACATTGACAGTTGTAAGCATGACTCCCAAAGGCAGAGGCATGATTGGACATGTAACAAGTGGAGCTCCACAAGTTAAGCACCAATGCTTTAGATAGAGTCCTATGGGCAGCCTATTTATTTTTCATCCAAGCTCTGGTGCACAGGGATTGTTTGGCCCCTGAAACACATTGGCTACATGTTATATCCCCATTGTGAAAATTTTATCAGCAAAAAATGATTATGGACTCCTCAAACTGGAGATAAAGAGTGATTTAAAGGGCAAAGCTGCCAAGAGCGGCAACAATCAGAAATCTTTCACTGCAGTTCTCAATCATCAACGTTTTCTAACACTCCCATCTGAAACTATTATGTCCTTATACCTCTCAGGTTACCTTTCTGACAAACCATCTCCCCCATCCTATCCGCCCAGCCCACGTCTAGTCCCAGTCCCAGCTCTTAAGTTTTCTCACATTGATGAAGATGAGGGTGAGTAGGATCTCCTAACAGTAGAAGATTTAATCACATCTTCTGTCCACACCAAATTCTTTCTCGCTTTTCCAGTCAGCCACGTGTAAAAATAACAGTTAAGTGTCTGCTTTTATGTCTGCGGTGCTTGGCAATCTATCATCAGTCTATTGGCTAAGATAACACATTATATTCTACAAGGGAGGGCTGGCAACAACAGCTTAATGCCAATGCAAATAAGTAAAAGCTGAAGGTAACTTCATATAACTGTTTGACACTGGATGGTGGATGGTGGATTCCATCCCTTCCAACAAAGCCATAATGAAGGCATCACATTCCTGCAACTGGATTCATCAGTTATTTGAACTACATTACATTATGGAGAATCCTGAAGCTGTCATATGGTTTGTAGTGGCCATGGCCATTGGATGAACATTTTTGGAAAAAAATATTTCCTTATCGGAGCCCCCAGAAGCATAAAAGATTCCTATTTTAGGTCAAATTAACCTGTAAATGGTCCAAATTGACAGGAGCCATAATTGATCTGCAGTTGCAACCTCTGCCAGGATAGGCAAAGTTAGAAAACTTTTCTTAAACTGTTAGGACCTTGGTTTCCACTTACAAGCACCCAACATTGATGTCTAGTGATAGTCCACTGCTGCGTTCACTGTAAAGTCCAAAAGACACCCTGCGAATCTCTAAGCCCTCATCCAAGGATCCATGAGACAATTGCCTTCCTGCCCTCTGATAGGCAATTTAAGATAACAGTGAGGGCAGACATCTAACTAGATAGCTTCTATATAAATGTTAATTAGGTACCTGGATTATGGCTACTTTCAGTTATCACTTTTTTGCATCAAGGCATCTTTTATTGTCCTAAACCATCTTTAGATTGGATTTGGCCTAATGCCCTTCATGTGCTCATTGCCAGCCCTCCCTTTTTGCACTCTACGTGTGCATTAGATAAGTCTGAGCAGTAAACTTTATGACTTCAATTACCAAATTTACAACTTGCACATAAAATTAGGCTTAACCTCCCTGGCGGTCTTCCCGTGTGTGGCACGGGGTGAGATTTTAAAGCTACGATCGGTAACCCCGTGCCACACACGGGCTTGCCTCGCTGGATGCAGAAAAAAGTTTACTTATCTTTTCTCTGCGATCCAGCGATGAATCCCCGCAGTACACGGCGGGCGGATGTCCGCCTGATGCTGTGTGTTCCGCCGATTCCCTTCCCTGCGAGCGTCGCGACGTAGGGGGGGGGAACGGCGCCAAATTTAAAAAAGTAAACAAACACTATACATACAGTACACTGTAATCTTATAGATTACAGTACTGTATGTAAAAAATACACACCCCCCATGTCCCTAGTGGTCTGCCCTGTACACTACATGTCCTTTTATATAATAAAAACTGTTCTTTCTCCCTGCAAACTGTAGATTGCCCATAGCAACCAAAAGTGTCCCTTTATGGCAAAAATTGTTTTAGAGCAGCTAAAAAACAGCGATAATAAATCAGAATCACTTGCAGAATTTAGCGATAGCGATTTATGGGGAAATTCGTCATAAAAAAAAAAAAAATAATGACAGCAAAAATTCTGCAACTGAGCAAATTTCAGTGATTTTGATTTGATTACATTATTGAATAATTTTTACTATAATTATATTATTATTTGTTATAATTTTTTATAATTATTTATTATATTATAATTTTTAATAAGAAAAAAAAAAAAAATCATACCCAGGATGCCTATTAGACTCTTGTTTGGATAGATTTCAGTGAGTTATTCCTAAGAATTGCAAGCCTACAGTATAAAACGCCAAATTCCCTTGCAAATAATGGTACCGCTTTTAGCACCTAAAATCTGAAAGAATCATACCGCCAGGGAGGTTAATGCAAATTAAATAAATAAAACAAATTTTCTAATTATAATTAGAAAAAATCCAAACTAACTGGATAAGCATAAAACAAGACGTAAAGCCTTGTGTAACAAGTGTCTGCAGGGAGAATATGTTACCCATTTCACCCAATTGGATTTAGATTAGCTTTCTTGGTGTAAATCTCATTGATTTGTAAAAATGTGATTGGCAAATATAGGCAACACGTTTTTGTATTCAGATGCTGTTGAGATCCTTATATAAAGGTAGTCCAATGCCTCGTACACAAGGCCGGACTTTCTGAGAAAAAAAAAGTCAGACAGGCTTTTTTTTGTGGAAAGTCCGGCCGTGTGTAGCCTCCATTGGACTTTTTTTCTTGGAAGTCTGACAGACCTTAGATAGAGAATCTGTTCTCTTTCTTTCCATTGGACTTCCGACGCACTCACGGCGGACTTTTGCACGGTCAAAAGTCTGACCGTGTGTACAAGGCATAAAGATTTCAGCTTCATTGTAAAGTAGCATTGAGCGGGATTGGACAAATCCAAAGAGCAATGTAGCCAGAACACTTAAAACATTCTGACTTGGGACAAATGTTCACTATTGGCAGCTTGTCTGAATAATGGAATGGGTAGACATCTGTCTAACTTCTTCAAGTTGTTTTGTTTTGCCCAAACCTGTTGTAGGAGATGGCAGATAATCCTCTAATTGGCATTAGACATGTGCAATTCGTTTAGTTCCAAAATAATTTTTTTAACAAATTTCGACAAATTCGTTCATTTGGAAATATCCGAATTAACGAATAACCATTTAACAAATTTTTCAAAATATTCATAAATTTGAATATTCTTAAATTCGTACATTGATACATTCGTACATTCGCACATTCGTAAATTTGTACATTCAGAAATGCCTAAATTCGTACATTCGGAAATTAGTAAATTCGGAAATTTGGAAATCTGAAATATTAATTAACTAATAATAACTAACTATTAAATGATAGGTATTGGAATTTCCTTTCAAATTTGGCTGTTAGTGAATGTAACGTATACAAATTTATCCGACGTTACAAATAATTTTCCGAAATAACGAATGCCGTATTTAAACGAATGGAACATAATGAATTAATAATAAAAAAACAAAATAATAATAATGAAAACTTTTTATTATTATTATTTATTTGTTCCGTTCCATTTGCAGCATTTGAAAGGAAATTACAATACCTATAACGTAATAGTTAGTTTTTTCAGACTTTCTCATTTCTAATTTCCAAACTTCTGAATTTTCTAATTTACGAATGTACAAATTTACAAAAGTGCGAATGTACGAATTTACGAATGTACAAGTTTAAAAAAGTATGAATGTACGAATTTACGAATGTACAAATTTACAAAAGTACGAATGTACGAATTTACGAAAGTACGAATGTACGAATTTACGAATGTACAAATTTACAAAAGTACAAATTTACGAATGTACAAATTTATAAAAGTACGAATGTACAAATTTATAAAAGTACGAATGTACAAATTTATAAAAGTACGAATTTAGGAATGTACAAATTTATAAAAGTATGAATGTACGAATTTACGAATGTACGAATTGCAATCATAACGAATGACCCGAAAAACAAAAAAAATAAATAAAAACGAATGAAACGAAAACTAACAAATGTTTTGGCAGTGCACATGTCTACTTGCCATGGATTTATTAACTAATAATTTAAAGAATTATAATTCAAAAGAAGAAAAAAATGGGGAAGCACCAACAATGTTCATTCATTTAAATAAGCACAGTCATTCATGGGGAAGGTAAGGTTGAACTTGGAAAACTTTCAAAAAGTTCCATGTCACTCAGATGTCATGGAATCATGATAATCTCTGGACCAACCTTGTGACTGCTCTGACTTTGTACCTGCTTTAATAGCTAAATGCTGGTTGCTGGGTCTGCACATGGTGTATCTTGTTCTCTTGCAAGGTCAAATAACTCCTCCATATTGTTAGTTCTCATTTCAAACCAAGCTGAATTCTGAAAAAAGGTGCAAATTGCTTCTTGCCTGTTGCCGTTATGATGCCGATGCCTGAACCACTCTCCCATCTACGTGTTATATCTTCACTGAAAGGCAGGCAAGATCGGCAGTGGGTAAGGGCAACTTGCACCTGTTTGAAGATACATTTCAGCTGTAGTAAGTCTGAGGGGATATTTAGAGTAAGACTTCCAGATATTCAGAGAATATGCAAGGACTTCCTACAATACTGTTCTGGTTTAGAGGAGCACAAATAAGTCAAGGCAGTAATCAAAGCAGAGAAGCCTGAATATATCATCGTCTTTGAGCATGCTGGCATAATGCTATTAGTTTCCACGCAATACCTAGTGTGTGCTTTGCTTCTATTTATGCGCTTTTATCACACTTACTATGTATTGTGTTGTGTGTTGTTTTTTAAGTGTATATTAACCTGTTTCTGTGAGTCTACCCAAAACAGACATTTCGGTTTTAGGCTCATGCAGCCAAGTTGAGTCACTTGTTGGTTTTTAACTGTATTGGAGACTCTGACAGCAAGATATGCACACATGATCCAGTTTTGCAAACCCACCGTTGACATTAAAAGGGCATCTCACTATCTCTACTTTATTTATATTACATTATCAAAAAATGCTGGAGGGTTGGTTGTACCTGTAATGCTGCGTACACACGACTGGATTTTCTGTCGGAAAAAACATTCAAGGAATTCCGCTCAAGCTTGGCATGCATACGCACGGTCACACAAAAGTGGTGACGTACAATACTATGACAAGCCGAGAAAATTAAGTTCAATGCTTCCGAGCATGCATCGAATTGTTTCCAAGCATGCGTCAGAATTTTGCGCATTGGAATTGTTACAGACGAATGGGATTTCCGATGGAAAATTTGAGAACTGGCTCTTAATCTTTTATTGGCGGAAATTCTGACAGCAAAAGTCCGATGGCGCATACACACGGTCGGAAATTTCGAACCAAAAGCTTACATTGGACATTTCTTGTCGAAATTTCCGATTGTGTGTACGCGGAATTAGACTAGATGTCCAGAGCATCCCACGGGGGTGTCAAGAGCCTCCTCACCATCAAAGGTCAAGAGTCCCCTACCCTCCCTTACATCACAGTGCACCCGACTTAGCACGTTGGCCTTGTGTTTGGCACATGTGACCTAGTTGCTCCATTGGGATACTACCAGTACAGTTTTGCCAAACACACCAATAGCACAAAATGATTATCTACCTAAGGTTGCAGCACCATCAGTCTACCAAGTCCAACAACCTTGGTAAATGTGGGAACAATAATTGGGAGATCTTACTACTGGAGACTCTGAGAGGTATCAGAAGCTGATGAGTCGCTCAACTTCCCTGCATTCAGGAAAGACTAAAATATCAGTTTTGGGTAGCCATCCCTTTAAAAGTCCATGACATCATTGTTCTTTGTCCAGGCTCTATTATCGAAGTACGGTGTTAGTCATTGCAGTCTTTGTCAAAGACCTACGCCTTCAGTGTATGCTGCTGTGAAGTCTTCAATGTTGCTTGATAATATAAGGTCTTTGCTTTCTTTGCTTCAATAGTCGGAGTCTACATTCTCTCTATGTCTTCAAATTGACAGCAACGTCACTGTGTTTCTGTCTTTGTCCCTGTTGTCCGTTTATCTGAAATACGTTTATGGCTTTTGCATTTTTATAATTTCTTGTTACTCTTGGGCCTACCATGATGGTCACTGTTACATAAAATATAGAAAGATCAGCAATATTCATGGATCACCTCTGTATGGTTTGCATTTTACTGGTTACCTGCTGGATAAAAAAAAAAGTGCACAAACCTGCTGAGTATTATGTCTATGTTGGATTTTTTATGGGACGCTGCTAAATATAGCTCATTACACTACGATGGGCTTATTTATGGGACTCCCCAAGGTATGGTCTGTTTGTCACTGCTTGGTGAGGTTTTGGAGATGATGTTGATGGTGATTTGTGGGTAACTGTTGGATATAATATGTGGGGCACTGAAGGATTTACTGCTTGTGTGTCTTGGCTCAGGCCTGATCTTTTTATTAAACAATGTCATCTTAATATGCTGCTTAAGCTAAGCTAACGTGTGCTTTTTTCCCTAAATCTTCATAAGACGTATGTTGGTGGACCTTATTTTTAACTATACTTTGACTATTAGTGTTCCATCTCCATGAAGCTTATACTTTGCTTCTTATGAGAACTCTAAGGCCGCGTACACACGATCAGACATGTCCGATGAAACTTGTCCAACGGACCGCTTTCATCGGACCGCGCTGAAGTGGTCTGTTTGTCTGATGTGCGTACACACCATCGGACCAAAATCCCCTCGGACCAGAACGCGGTGACGTAGAACACAACGACGTGATGAAAAAAGATGTTCAATGCTTTCAAGAATGCGTCAACTTGATTCTGAGCATGCGTGGGTTTTTGGTCCGATGATTTTGTGTACTAACCATCGAACCTGTGCGACGGACAGGTTTTCAGCGGACAGGTTTTCAAGCATGTTTTGAAACTTTGGTCCTCTGGGAAAAGAGAGCATAAAAAAATAAAATAGAAAATGTGTTGACCATAGACAAGAATTTTTTTAATGACATTTTGGATGAAATGTAAAGGTCCTTCATGCCAGAATGATATATTAGGCCGCGTACACACCATCGAACATGTCCGCTGAAACTGGTCTGCGGACCAGTTTCAGCGGACATGTTCGATCGTGTGTACGCGGCCTAATATATCATTCTGGCATGAAGGACCTTTACATTTCATCCAAAATGTCATTAAAAAAATTCTTGTCTATGGTCAACACATTTTCTATTTTATTTTTTTATGCTCTCTTTTGTATGCTCTCTTGGTTAGTCCTGGTTTTGTGTTTTGCCTGACCTATGCTGTCCTCCGTGATATTCGGCTGTCTTTCTTGCGCTTGATCTTCTATTTCTCTGCTGCTTGGGCTTTTCATGCTGCATCTTAGCCTAAATTTCACTATGAGACTTGATGAAGAGTTCTTATCACTGCCTTATATGTGCCCCTCCAGGACGAGAACTTAAGGTGGTGGTGAACACCAATGATCCAGATTACGAGCACATATACACGGTGGATGATTACAAAGATATGGATGAAGATGGCACAGAGAGCACCATACTGAGAGATGGTCAGAGTCTATTGATCTGTCTCTAATATCTCCAATACATCTTGACAGTTTGCTTCCTTCTTCCTCTCTCCTCTCTTTTCTTCTTTCTTTCTTTCTTTCTTTCTTTCTTTCTTTCTTTCTTTCTTTCTTTCTTTCTTTCTTTCTTTCTTTCTTTCTTTTATCTCGTCTTTCTTCCTTTCTTTTTCCTTTATCCCTCACTCCCCCTCTCCCTCCTTCCATTTTTTTCTCCTTTACTTGTATTTTCTCCTCCTTACAACCTTACGCCAACAGTTTTTTAAACTGTATATAATTCGTCTTGTAGACACAACCATACCATCAATATCAGAAGCAAGCCTACGGAATAAGAGAGATACGTCAGCGCAGGGTAAGGTGTACAGTACAATAATTTCACCATGTAAAGCATACAAATGTATTTTTCTACATTTAACATACAGTAGTTGCTATTGTTTAATTATGTCTGTTATTTTCGCTAGATATATGCAGCTTCCCAATGCAAGAGGGAGAATGCAAAAAGTTCACACTAAAATGGTATTATAACCACCTAGTGAGAGAGTGCCGCCCGTTTGTGTACAGCGGCTGCGGTGGAAACCTCAACCGATTTGACGAGAAGGAGCAATGTGAGCTACACTGTGTACAGAGAAAAGCAGAAGGTAAGTTTTAACATAATGGCTCGTTATATCATTACAATAGTGTATAATGTTTGTTATTAAAGGGGCTTTGTCAGGTAGATTCAACTTATTTTTTCATCTGATCATGATTCAGTAAGATGGCAGGAGTAAGTAGAGAGTGATTGAGATGAGGGTTGCATTATCGGTATCGGTATTTGCATGAGTATCGGTACTCATGCAAATGCTCCGATACCTGAAACCGATACTTTCAGGCGAGTTTCTTTTAGTTATCAATGACTGGTTGTTAATGAGTGGGGCTGCCGCGTCCTTAACAACTCATTCAGCTGTCAGTCCTGGCAATTGGATCTGTCAAATAAAAGGTTTCTTTTTGTATTTTTATATTTAGGCTTCACTGGCGTTTTTACAGCCACTTTTCTGAGCGTTTTTTACAGCTTAAAAATGCCTGTCCATGTTAGTCTATGGCAGGGATGCCCAACCTTTTGAAGAGCGAGGGCCACTTAAGCAACTTGGTAACCAGTCGAGGGCCACAATGAGCGCAGCGGGCGGATGACAAGTCACGGCTACTCTACAGGCCCTCCGATCCGCCCAGATGGAAGGGGACAAATTCCCTTCTGTTTTTCAGATTGGAGATAGGCAGGGGTAAACGGACATCTGTCGCTCTAAGGCAGGGATCCTCAAACTACGGCCCTCCAGCTGTTGTAGAACTACACATCCCATGAGGCATTGTAACACACTGACATTCACAGACATGACTAGGCATGATGGGAATTGTAGTTCCTGAACAACTGGAGGGCCGTAGTTTGAAGACCCATGCTCTAAGGGGTGAATTGAGGGTCCCATTTGGTCGGGCTGATCGTGTGAAAAGGGCCTAAGACTGCTTTCACACTGATGTGCTGCGGTTTACCCACACCGCGGGTGCAGTGTAGTGCACCTGTGTCTATCCTGCGGGTTAGCTGAACTTTTCCATAGACTCAACCTGTGGCAAAAGCTCACACTGTAGAGGAATCATCGGTTTATGGGGCTCTGCTCTGCAGCCGCTTTCTTCCTCTATCACCAGCTTCATTCACAACACTGATTCTGTGGTATGGCGGGGTGCAACCTGCGATCTGGGCTTGCCAACCCGCCATTCCAGAGCAGAAGGTTGTGGGCCACATTAGAGGGCTCCCCGGGCCACTGGTTTGCCACCCCTGGTCTATGGCCTCATGCCCACCATGACGTTTTTGAGCTGTAGATGGCTGAGACGTTTTTAAGCTGCAAAAAAAAACGCAGGACCAGTGCGTTCTAAAGCTCCAGCAATAGAGCTGTAAAAACGCCCTACATTAAAAAACGCTCAAGAACGCGCAAAAGCGCTCAAAAGGCGTTTTTGAGCTCCAGCTTACAATATATATAAGAAGGCCAGTATGGTGGCCTGAGTTTATGGGAGGGGCCCGGAGGGTATTTAAGCAGCCCACTCACACATGCTCTTTGTCGGTTCAGTGTGCAGTACTACACGTCACTGGGCCGACTCTTCCCAGCTCACCTCATGTCCGTGAGTCTGCGCATTTAATCGCATTCGACACCCTCCCGCCCTTCCCTTTTTCAGGGCACTTCTCAGCATATCCTTCTTCAAATAACTACCCATTACTTACTTTGGGTATGCCCCCTTTTCTTGGCATACTGACCAGACCACCAAGGCACACTTCAGGTCTATTTATGTTGTAAGTCTTGTCGCGTGTTTATGTGATCCACATCACTCTCAGTCAGAGGGCCACGACCATAAATATATATATATATATATATATATATATATTTTTTTTTTTTACAAAATAAACATGGACAGGCGTTTTAAAGCTGTAAAAAAGGCTAAAAAAAGTGGCCGTAAAAACGCCAGTGGAAATGAGCCCTTATTCATCTTTGCCATGAGGTGCTATGTTGAACTTCCAGTGACCATTATGAGAGAGTGAGAGCGATAACACCAAATTTAACACACCTGCTCCCCATTTACACCTGAGACCTTGTTACACTAATGAGCCACATGACACCGGGGAGGGAAAATGGCTAATTGGACCCAATTTGAACATTTTCACTTAGGGGTGTACTCATTTTTGTTGCCAACGGTTTAGACATTGTGTTGAGTTATTTTGAGGGGACAACACATTTACACTGTTATACAAGCTGTACACTCCTTTACATTGTAGCAAAGTGTCATTTCTTCAGTGTTGTCACATGAAGATGTGGCCGTCGGTTCCAAATATTTGCATCTGAACCGCACCAGACATGTGTGAACCGAGCAAAACAGATTCCATAATGAATTGCTACGTGCCGTTCCTGAATCCCAAGCCTTACTTGACATATATTCAAAATGTTTCCTCCTTTTTTATTTTCAGATCAACCACAGCAAAACGGAAGCTAAAAGACAAGAAGATCTAGGAAAGAAATATGTATATTGTATTATTTTTGTAAGATTTGCTATATTTGCAAAAAAAAAGAAAACAAACCAAAAACTTGCAAATTGCACGGTCCTGATCGAATTGTGTTCCTGTGTTGTTACATCTGGGAAATATTTTGTCATTTTTTTTTTTGTAATGTTAATATAATTATGGCGGCTGTTATGGCTATTACACGGTGCATAGATTTTTCAAAGTAGCAGAGAACTGGTGCTATATTTTATACTCTTCTTCTACCTAAATGGAATTTTTATCAAGTGATATTACAGAGTCATACTGAGCAAAGTATAATATTTATCGCCCATCAGGCACATTGTGTCCGCACTGCCAATAAGGAGATAATTACAAAGACAGATCCAGAGGGAGACGGAAAGGATCCGCGTCTCATTAGCTTCATTATCGGTTTCCTTTATTAACCCCTCCTGAACAGCGGTCATCAGATTTTTCTGTGCGATTGATACGCTTTTTAAAGCTGAACTCCGGGCAAACAGCTAAATGCACATACAGTGGAACCTCGGTTTACGAGTAATGCGGTTAACGAGCGTTTTGAAAGACAAGCAATTTTTCTCTTTTTTAATCCTGACTCGGTTTGCGAGTGTTGTCTCGCAAAACGAGCAGAATTCAAGCTAATGGGGTGTGCAGCACCGTATTTGGCCAGAGGTACGGGGGCGCGGTGACACTCGAAAATACTCTGAATCACTCAAAAATACTCAATCCCCGAGTGTGTCCGAGCCTTTCCAAGGGTTTCCGAGATTAGCCGAGCTGTCCCTGAGTATTTCCGAGGCTCTCTGGCACCCCTCACCTGTGGCCACATGGGGCATTGCATGCCATAGAAGTCAATGCAAAACAAATTACCTTAGTTTTCCATTGACTTCTATGGAGAAACTTACTTTGATATGCGAGTGCTTTGGATAAAAAGCATTCTCCTGGAACGGATTATGCTCGTAATCCAAGGTTCCATTGTATAATATATATACAAATTAAGGCAGTGGCGGCTTATGGGTTATTGTTTGGGGGGGGGGGGGGGTGGCAAACAACCGTTCTCCCCCGGGGCAACTCAAACCCTCGCCCTGACACTGTCTGCCGCAGAGGTATATTTAGGTTTTGTGCTGCCCTGGGCCTGACTAAACTCGTGCACCCCCTAATTTAAATATGACCCACCCCTTCCTGTCATGGCCACACCCTGTGTTGTTTAAGACCCGCCCTGAAATTTTCGAGTGAGGACACTTTACTTAGATTTCCTCTTACTTTCTGGTTGCCCATAGAACAGGAAGTGAAGGGAAATCTTCGCAATGGGACAGGGATGGTAAAAGTGTTGCCTATAGTTCTACTTTAAGTAGATGGTACAGCAGAAACATATAGCACAGTGAGGAAGGTTTGTGGTCCAGGATGACAAAACAGTCAAAAGTGGAAGCGCCCCCCCACAGTTGCAGAATGCCGGTTGCCCACATACTAGAAGCAGCATGCCCGCTTTATGGGGGAGCTAGACTAATTTTCGTAACAGTGTAGCGCAAGCTGGCGGGGATTCTTTTCGTGCTGCCCCCCTGCAAAGTGCTGCCCTAGGCCTGAGCCTTGTTGGCCTAGGCCAGGATACAGCTCTAGTCTGCCGGTCGGTCAATCGACACCTACCCTATCTAGGCGTCTGAAGAGCGGTGGGGACCAGGCATCCATGCATTGGCTATTCTCCTCCTTGCTTACACTGTCTTCTCCACTCCTACTAGGCGTCCAATAGGAGCGTCTGTCCTTTCAGAAATTGGGTGATGGGTATCAGATCCGCTACCCGATTGGCCGGGGGGAGGATCAGTGTTGCAACAGCGAACATCCATTCACTGCTGTAGCACACCTGGGTGGGATCGGAGCACACTCTCTGCGACCCGATCCCACTCTAATTAGGTGCTTCAAAAAAAGCCCTGGGCGCTGCAATTCATGCGCCCGGCACCGTGAAAGGGGCCGGACTCATGAATGGGGGGTGTCCGTGGCGGCAATGGATAGATTTATTTTATGCAAAATGTGAAAGCAGCTTTATACCTGCCTGAAGTTCAGCCTTAAAATACAGTATTAATTAATTAATCTATTCTGCATCAGTCTTGTTGAGGTTCCTCCTTAATGCGTAAATGGCATCCATAGATAACACAGAAATTAAGTTTGGACCAGGACCATAACTTTACATGATGGGGTCCCCATAGCAAAACCATCAAGGGCCCCCCTGCATTTCTAATCTCCATTTCAAAGGCAAAAAAAAGCACATAGCTTCTATATATAAAACATTCATTGGCTGAATGTCAGAATTCCTATATTATTTAATTCGTATTTATACACAGTATATGAATATATTTTTTTATTGTCAGCTCCATCTAGTGGCCAAAATGTGGTATATTTTTTCATTAAAGTATTTTTTAAAAACAAGCACATGTTGGCCACTAGATGGAGCTGAAGATCTAAGAATTAATCTATTAGAAAAAATACAAGGAAACTTCGGCAGGCTTGCACAAATTCTTCTGACATTTGGCCATGTGATTGCATACAGGCTTCCAGACTATAGACCTTCATTTCATCCAAATTTATTTGCCAAAATGCTATTGCTGAATAAATAGCTGTGTAGTTATGCCCTTGGTTTGGACAATAAGCTCAGATTCTTGAAAGACATTGCCTGTTGTGGGTGCATCATGACCAATATTCTACGGTGGCACAGACAGGAGGTAATTCTGTTACCGCCAAGCTCTTCCGCACTGTCCTTACTTCCTCCGGGCACAGCTTCTGCCAGCTGCATCACTTCCTGTGCCAGTCCCCATATTCCTTGTGACCCACGGTTTGTTTAGTGTGCCGCTCAGGCTCGATCCCTATGGGGGGTAATTTGGGTGATGCTGCAACTACTGCATAAGTGCTAGCAAGGGATGGAGTTTGTCCAAGCTTCTGTAGTCACTAGAAAAAAGAAAGGAAAGATCCCTGGTGCCACATATCCAGGGATGTATTTAGGCTTTGTGCTGCCCTAGGCCTGACTAAACTTGTGCAGCCCCTATTTTAAATATGGCCCACCCCTTCCTGTCAAGGACACACCCCTTGCAGTTTAAGACCCACCCTAAAATTTTCAAGTGGGGACACTAGTTCTAATGGCCTGGGGGGGGGGGATTCCTTTAATTTGCATAGATTTTTTCTCACTTCCTGTTTGGCTATGGGACAGGAAGTGAAGGGAAATCTCTGCAATGGGACAGGGATGGTAAAAAATGAAAATGCCGCCCCCCCCCCCCCCTTCGCCACAGTTGCAGAATGCCAACCGTCCACATACTGGAAGCAGTGCGGCCGATTTATAAGGGCGCTAAACTAATTTGCCTAACAGTGTAGCGCAAGCCGGCGGGGACACTGTCCGTGCTGCCCCCCTGCAAAGTGCTGCCCTAGGCCTGGGCCTTGTTGGCCTAGGCCAGGATACAGCATTGCACATATCCACAGAGTGCTATGGTGGTATGAGGGAGACAACCTCAGCTTGGGCTCCCACCAGGCCACACCCCCAACGTGTTTCACTCAGCCCCTTGTACAGGGCTGGACTGGGACAAAAATTTGGCCCTGGACTTTATCCAGACTGGCCCACTTTGACAGGTCTCTCCCATGGCGGCCGGACAACTCCCGCACCCCTCCGGCCACCCAAGCCCCCTCTCCCCCTTCACTTGTCACTAGACATTCTACTTTATTAGAGTAGAATGGCTGGTACTGGTACTCTTATAGGCAGTACCAGTGAGGAAGCTAGACATTATTTCACCCGGGGCAAAGAATACGTTTGGTGCCCCCCTTATGGGACAAGATTAGGCAGAAGTGAAAAACTCCCAGGCTGTTGAGTCAGCTGTCTGTCCTCTCCCCCATGCTCCTCTGTCGCCCCCCTCTGGTCCTCCCCCTGCTTCTCTGTCCCCCTCAGGTGAGCGCTGCGGGAGGGAGAGGAGGTGTGCGCTGCGGGGAGGGAGAGACAGAGGAGTGGAGGGGGCGGCAGTCCCCTGTCACTGAAGCCGGCCCACTGAGCCATCGGCCCACCGGGAAACTCCCTGTAGTCCCAATGGCTAGTCCATCCCTGTCCTTGTAACTTAGTCATGGGGACCATTTCATGCTTGTGAACCCTCCAGCACTGTTATATCCTGCTAAAAAGGGTCCCTGGTGATCAAGAATGAAAATAAGAACAGCATTGGCCATAAAAGAGCTCTCCTAGTTGGTACTATTGTGCTTACATCTTAGCATTGGTCTGCCCAGGCAGAAAGCCAGCCCCTGCAGAACCTGTCGTTTTACAACCAATCAGTTTTCTAGAAAGCAGTGACATCACTCAACCACATAGTCATGCTGCAGTGCCAACTTTATTGGCAAAACTGTTCTCACTTGACAAAGATTTCACTCCATAGTCTCTTATTGGTGCTCAGACCGACAAGTAGGACCGATGACATCCAGCTGAGCATGTTTGTATGTAAATATACAGTATATTCCAAAATAATGCTTTAATGAAAAAAAAAAAGAATGGTCGTCAGCCATGCTCTTTAAACATATATCAGGGACTATAATATGGTGCTATTGTGACCTCCAGCCAAGCATATTGCTTGTAAAAAGAGTTGCAGATTGTTTTAAAAACATGCTTTTAAAAGTTTCTTGCTGTTATAAATGAATTTTGGTTTACTTTCTTTCCAGACGTGCTCATTTCATGTTCATTTAATTGCTGCTTATTTTTCATATAAAAGTCAATACATGCAAATCCAGACACACATACTGTACACACGTCCTCTAGAGGTAGAGAAAATCAGTTCAGGAAGCCCAGCTTTACTATTGATCTGACTTCGAACAAGTCACCAGAATTCACATCTGAATCGAGTGTAAGCTGATTCATCCAAAAATTCGAATGTAAATCTGTTTAGGAAGGAGCAGAGAGAGTGAGAGCACCACAGATATAGGACCAGATTCAGGAAGACTTACGACGGCATATCTACAGATACGCCGTCGTAAGTCAGAATGTGCGCCGCCGTATCCCGGCGCCTGATTCAAAGAATCAGATACGCCGGGATTTAGCTAAGATACGAGCGGTGTAAGTCTCTTACGCCGTCGTATCTTAGTTGCATATTTACGCTGGCCGCTAGGTGGCGCTTCCGTAGATTTACGCGTCAAATATGCAAATTAGGTAGACATGCCGATTCGCGAACCTAGTTGCGGCCGGCGTATCTATTTGCGTCGTTTACGTAAGGCGTCGGACCAGCGTAAATTTACCCCTGCTATATAAAGTTACCCCTGCTATATGCGTCGTATTGTACGTCGTTTGCGTAAGCCGATTCAGAATGGGGCTGGGCGTAAGTTACGTTAACGTCGTTTTCAATGACTATTTGCGACGTGATTTGGAGCATGCGCACTGGAATACGTTCACAGCCGGCACATGCGCAATTCATTCGGCGCGTCATTTACGTGGGGTCAGGGTTAATTTAAATACAACACGCCCCCTACCTGCCCAATTTGAATTGCGCACGGATACGCCGGCCCATTTACGCTACGCCGCCGCAACTTATGGAGCAAGTGCTTTGTGAATACAGCACCTGCCTGTATAAGTTGCGGAGGCGTAGCGTAAATAGGATATGCTACGCCCGCACAAAGATACGCGGCGATATGTGAATCTAGCCCATAGTGTCCAGTATTTGTGTGTTTTGTGCAGCGTTGAGTTACAAGGCAAATGCAATGCGTATCGGGGACTCAGTGGTCCTTCATCAGGGCTTGGCTGATAGTAAATGGGAATAATACTGGACAGCTAATTGTAAAAAAAAAAAAAAAGGACATTTATCTTTTCTTGGGTCATCTCACTAGTAACCCAAACCAGCTAAACCCTTATCTTTATTTAAAGCGGGTTCACCCTAAAAAAATAATTCTAACATTACATTGAGCAGACTCCTGAGAGTGAGAGTATGCTGCTCTTTTTTTTTTTTCCGTACATACCATTTTAGCGATATTTTCACCCCCGGCTATTAACAGCCTTATGCCCCGTACACACGATCACTTGTGATGAAATTTTTTTTTATTTTTCTTCTTGAAAAAAAACGACATTTTTCCAACTTCATCATTAAAAATGATGTTGCCCACACACCATCGTTTTTGGAAAATGATGAACAAAGCGACGGCACTCTAAAGGGGAAGTTCTATTCGCCTTGAGGCTGCTTTTAGCTGATTACTTGTTAGTAAAAGACGATTCCTGCTTTTTTGTCTGTTACAGCGTGATGAATGTGCTTACTCCATTATGAATGGTAGTTTTACCTCCCGTCTCCTAACTTGCTTCTGGGCATGTGCGGGTTTAAAACGTTGTTTTTGCCCACACACGATCATTTTTTATGACACAAAAAATTACATTTTAAAAAATGACATAAAAAATTAAAGCATGTTCTAATTTTTTTTTGGTCATTTTTCAGAAGACATAAAACGACGTTTTGCCCACACACCATCATTTTAAATGACATTTTAAAAATTCTTTTTTTTTCATCACAAAAAGTGATCGTGTGTACGGGGCATAAGTGATTGACGTGCTTCCGACCGGCACATACTTGCCGAAAGAAGCCGAACGTCGAGTCGGCTCTATATGGCGCCTGCGCACCGACGGCTTCTTTCGGCAAGTCGTGACGCGCTGTATGCGCTGGTCGGAAGCACGTCAATCACTTAGGCTGTTAATAGGAACGCCCACTCCCAAGGGATTCACTACCCAGAAGCCGAGGGGTGAAAATATCGCTAAAATGGTATGTACGGGAAAAAAAAAAAGAGCAGCATACTCTCACTCTCAGGAGTATCCTCAATGTAATGTTAGAAAATTATTTTAGGGTGAACCCCCGCTTTAAAGGGGTTGTAAAGGTACAATTGTACCTTTACAACCCCTTTAACAATTTGCTGTCCCGTATTCTTCCTTATTGCCGTTAGTATCCAAGCCCTGATGATGGAGGACTGTTGAGCCCCTGAAACATGTTGGGTTTTAGTAATGTCCCATGAAACAAAGATTTAAGAGTCGGTTCACACTGCGGCGATCCAACTTCGGGGGCGGCTCTGCCAGGCGTCCTGAGGACGACTTCAGAGGCGACCTGCCAAACGACTTCTGTATAGAAGTCAATGGAAGTCACCCCGAGCCGCCCCCAAAGTCGTACAGGGAGCATTTTCTAAGTCGGAGCGACTTGCGTCGCTCCTATTAGAACGCTCCCATTGCATTCAATGGGAGGCGACTCGTCAGGCGGCTGAGCCGCCTGACGAGTCGCCCCAGTGTGAACCGACTCTAAAGAGAAGGTAAACCCTAAAAAACAAAAAAAAAAACAAGCAAGAAAAAGGCATAATGAGCTAATATACATAGCATACTAGCGCATTATGTATTACTTACCTCAGATCAAAGCCCCTGCATCGGTCCACGTCTCCCCCCCTGGCCGTCAACATTTCTCCCGGCGCTTACCTCCGGGTATCGTGATTCCGGTGCGTGTTTTTTTCCCCCGTTGGAATTGCATACAGACGAAAGTTTTTTCCTATAGGAATTTTTCCCGTCGGAAAAATAGAGAACCTGCTCTCAAACTTTCGCTGGCGGAAATTCCGACAGAAAAAGTCAGATGGAGCCCACACACGATCAGAATTTCCGTTGTTCAAAAGCTCACATCTGACTTTTTCCGGCGGGAAAACCGATCGCGTGTACGCGGCATTACTTTCCAATTTGTTTTCCAGTATTCTTTCTATTTACTATCAGCATCCAAGCCCTGATGAAGAAGGACCTTCGAGCCCCCGAAACGCATTGGATTTTCTTGTGACCTTATGTTCCATGAACTAAACATTCACTGGACTTACACTATACCTGTGGTGGGTTATAAGACAAATCCAACATGTTTTGGGGACTCAATGGTCCTTCATCAAGGCTTTGAGGCTGACAGTAAATAGGAAGAATACTGGGACTTACACTATATTTGTGGCGTCCTTACTCTCCAGCCACTTCTTAGGCCGTGTACACACGACCGAGGTTCTCGCTGGAAACCAGCGAGAACCTCGCTGGAAGCTGCATTCCAGCGAGGACTTCGGCCGTGTGTACGCTCTCGGCGAGCTTCCCGTCGGGAAGCCCGTCGAGCAGAAATAGAGAGCACGCTCTCTATTTGCTCGACGGCCCGCCTGGAAGAATGGCTGGTTGCCATTCCCGACGGGCGGGTCGCCGATTTCGACGGCCGGCAGGGAACCTCGACGGGCGGAACAATGTGTTCTGCCCGTCGAGGTTCTCTGCCGTGTGTACATGGCCTTATGGTGGCCATATATGCTTCGATTAATGATAAAATTATTTTCCGAATGATCTTCTCGGTATAAAAAAAATTGAAGCGTGTATGGCCGCCATTAAAGAAATTGACTTTGGATTTTCAGTTTAATCGGGAACATAGCTTACATTGAGATGTGAATTCCAATCTTTTCAAAGCCACCACACTGGGGACCCCCGAGGATACCACAGAGACAGAGTGCTGCCTCGAAAATTTAGGTCTAAAGTTTTATCCTTTTTTTTTGTTGGGTTCAGTGCTTTACTAGCACACCTATTTTTTTTTTTAAGTAAATCTGTTGGAAATTAGACAATAGATCACATTCTTCAGTACAACCACAGTAGCGTTATTCTGCTTTATTTCAGGTGATCATTCCCAGGGAGAACAGTTGATTGGACAGGATAGATAATCTTGGCCAATTGCTGGGATTTAAAGCTCATCTCCAGACAGAAGTGATATTTTATAGAGATGTAATAAATCACTCGTCCCATGTAAATAGATAATTTCATTTTTCGATATGCTCCTCCATGTTTTCCTAATTCATGGTCCCTTATGACCCACCAATCCACATTAAACGTTCCTGCCAAGCTGTGAGTCTTTCCCGTCAGTGATGGAGAAGCTCCTCCCTCTTACACCCAGTCCAACCATCTCACTTTTCACACCCAGCGAGGTCTCTTCTATTACGTTGTGTACTTGACTTTAGTGTTGTGTTCCCATTACTGAGAATTCACGCTGTAATGATACTGGGACTCCTGGGAGATGGTGTATTTTATGTACATTAAATGACATCCATTGTACTTCTGTCACAAATAAAAAGGGATTTATTTAAACTGAATGTTTCTGTCTATTTGTACATTTTCCTCATTTTTCTTTTCAAAGTAATCAAACCCAATATCCATAGATCTTTCCATTCTGAGTGGAGTCTGTGCCTTCTGGTGTAGGGATAGGCTGTGAGGCTCACAATCCAGTTCAATAACCCCCAGTTCTAGGGGCTAATGAGGCATCTACTAACACAAGTGATAGTGGGCAATATTGCATCCACGACATCAGTCCTGGGGGTTATACTGTGTACACTTACATCAGTCCTGGGGGTTATACTGTGTACACTTACATCAGTCCTGGGGGTTATACTGCGTACACTTACATCAGTCCTGGGGGTTATACTGTGTACACTTACATCAGTCCTGGGGGTTATACTGCGTACACTTACATCAGTCCTGGGGGTTATACTGCGTACACTTACATCAGTCCTGCAGGTTATACTGTGTACACTTACATCAGTCCTGGGGGTTATACTGTGTACACTTACATCAGTCCTGGGGGTTATACTGTGTACACTTACATCAGTCCTGGGGGTTATACTGTGTACACTTACACCAGTCCTGGGGGTTATACTGCGTACACTTACATCAGTCCTGGGCGTTATACTGCGTACACTTACATCAGTCCTGGGGGTTATACTGTGTACACTTACACCAGTCCTGGGGGTTATACTGCGTACACTTACATCAGTCCTGGGGGTTATACTGTGTACACTTACATCAGTCCTGGGGGTTATACTGTGTACACTTACATCAGTCCTGGGGGTTATACTGCGTACACTTACATCAGTCCTGGGGGTTATACTGTGTACACTTACATCAGTCCTGGGGGTTATACTGCGTACACTTACATCAGTCCTGGGGGTTATACTGCGTACACTTACATCAGTCCTGCAGGTTATACTGTGTACACTTACATCAGTCCTGGGGGTTATATTACGTACACTTACATCAGTCCTGGGCGTTATGCTGCGTACACTTACATCAGTCCTGGGGGTTATACTGTGTACACTTACACCAGTCCTGGGGGTTATACTGCGTACACTTACATCAGTCCTGGGGGTTATACTGTGTACACTTACATCAGTCCTGGGGGTTATACTGTGTACACTTACATCAGTCCTGGGGGTTATACTGTGTACACTTACATCAGTCCTGCGGGTTATACTGTGTACACTTACATCAGTCCTGGGGGTTATACTGTGTACACTTACACCAGTCCTGGGGGTTATACTGTGTACACTTACATCAGTCCTGCGGGTTATACTGTGTACACTTACATCAGTCCTGGGGGTTATACTGTGTACACTTACATCAGTCCCGGGGGTTATACTGCGTACACTTACATCAGTCCCGGGGGTTATACTGCGTACACTTACATCAGTCCTGGGGGTTATACTGCATACACTTACATCAGTCCTGGAGGTTATACTGCGTACACTTACATCAGTCCTGGGCGTTATACTGCGTACACTTACATCAGTCCTGGGGGTTATACTGTGTACACTTACATCAGTCCTGGGGGTTATACTGTGTACACTTACATCAGTCCTGGGGGTTATACTGCGTACACTTACATCAGTCCTGGGGGTTATACTGTGTACACTTACATCAGTCCTGGGGGTTATACTGCGTACACTTACATCAGTCCTGGGGGTTATACTGCGTACACTTACATCAGTCCTGGGGGTTATACTGTGTACACTTACATCAGTCCTGCGGGTTATACTGTGTACACTTACATCAGTCCTGCGGGTTATACTGTGTACACTTACATCAGTCCTGGGGGTTATACTGTGTACACTTACATCAGTCCTGGGGGTTATACTGAGTACACTTACATCAGTCCTGGGGGTTATACTGCGTACACTTACATCAGTCCTGGGGGTTATACTGCGTACACTTACATAAGTCCTGGGGGTTATACTGCGTACACTTACATCAGTCCTGGGGGTTATACTGCGTACACTTACATCAGTCCCGGGGGTTATACTGCGTACACTTACACCAGTCCTGGGGGTTATACTGTGTACACTTACATCAGTCCTGGGGGTTATACTGTGTACACTTACACCAGTCCTGGGGGTTATACTGTGTACACTTACATCAGTCCTGGGGGTTATACTGTGTACACTTACATCAGTCCTGGGGGTTATACTGTGTACACTTACATCAGTCCTGGGGGTTATACTGCGTACACTTACATCAGTCCTGGGGGTTATACTGCATTCACTTACATCAGTCCTGGGGGTTATACTGCGTACACTTACATCAGTCCTGGGGGTTATACTGTGTACACTTACATCAGTCCTGGGGGTTATACTGTGTACACTTACATCAGTCCTGGGGGTTATACTGCGTACACTTACATCAGTCCTGGGGGTTATACTGCGTACACTTACATCAGTCCTGCGGGTTATACTGCGTACACTTACACCAGTCCTGGGGGTTATACTGCGTACACTTACACCAGTCCTGGGGGTTATACTGCGTACACTTACATCAGTCCTGGGGGTTATACTGCGTACACTTACATCAGTCCTGGGGGTTATACTGCGTACACTTACATCAGTTCTGGGGGTTAATATTGGGTGCACTGGCACCAGTGCTGGGGGTTATATTGCGTCCACTGGCACCAGTACTAGGGGTTATTTTGCGTCCACTGTCACCAGTAATGGGGGTTACCGTATTTATTGGCGTATAACACGGTCTTTTTTCCCCTGGAAATCAGGGGCTAATCGTGGGTGCGCGTTATACGCTAATCCCCGCTTCCCGTGCTGTGTTTGAATCCGCCGCTGACATATACCGAGCGCAGTACACTCGGGTACATTCGGCCAGGCTCGGCTCCCCTCGCGGTCACGTCCTGTACGTCCTTTACGCGAGAGGCGCTGAGCGTGCCCGAGTGTACTGAGCTTGGTATATGTCGGCGGCGGATTAAAACACAGCGTGGGAAGCGGGGATCGCGTCAGAGACAGCGCGGGAGGACACCACCGAGGCTGCAGACGGACGCCGGACCGGACAAGGCCGCCGATGGATGCCGGGCAAGACACCGATGAAACCGTAAGTATTTTTTTTTTCTGAAACTTTTTTTCTAGGTTGGGGGTGCGCGCTATACGCAATAAATACGGTATATTGCAGCCACTGGCACCAGTGCTCGGGGTTAAATTGCATCCACTGGCACCAGTTTCAGGGGGTAATATTGTGCCTACCCACACCATGCTGGGGGTTATTATTGCATCCACTGACACCGGTGCATTGATGTCAATACTGTTAGGCCCCCATCACACATTGCTGGTCACTGGCTTCAAAGATTAACACCCCCCCCCCCCCCCCTTTATCCTGGACACTGGAGGTCATAGCAGTGAAAGTTTAAATAGTAGTAACCTTTAAAAAAAAAAATATCTTTCTACTAAAGAAAATAATGTTAATTTCTGTCTGTAAATCTCTCTAATGGAGCTCCAGATAGCAGTAAAAACCTGATAGGGGCTCTGAACCCTTACTGATCCATGCAAAACTATAAAAGGAAACATTTGGGTTGGACAATATACATAGATTCATGCATTGCATTGCATAAATCTATGTATTGCCGCCGGCGCCTAATATTCAGATGGCTGGCCCCCTGGTGAGTGCCGGCCATCTGAATAACAGCTGCTGCGGAAGTGCTTATCAGAGCCAGTGGCTCTGATAGGCTTTCCGATTACAGCCCTCAGGCTGTAGTCGGCTTCCGAATGCTTATCCTCGGGACACATGGGGGGTGCGTTACTTGGATAAGAGTGACAGGTGTCTCAGCCAATCAGGTTCGCCGGTTCTGGTAACCTGATTCGCTAAGGCGTCAACTAGGGCGGGAGAACACATCGAGGGGCGGAAGAAGCGCGGCTGACCCCAGAAAGGTAAGTGCCAGGCGGGGGGGGGGGGGGGAGAATTTACAGGGCACAATGGCTACAATTGCTGGGCACAGAGGTAACAATTGATGGCCACAATGGCTACAATTGCTTGGCACAGTAGTAACAATTGCTGGGCACAGTGGTGACAGTTGATGGCACAGTGGTGACAATTGATGGCACAGTGGCTGAGTTTGATGGCATGGCACAGTGGTGACAATTGATGGCACAGTGGTGACAATTGATGGCACAGTGGCTGAGTTTGATGGCATGGCACAGTGGTGACAATTGATGGCACAGTGGCGACAATTGATGGCACAGTGGTGACAATTGATGGTACAGTGGCTGCGTTTGATGGCATGGCACAGTGGTGACAATTGATAGGCACAGTGGCTGCGTTTGATGGGTACAGTGAGGCTGCAATTATTTTTTTTTTTCGTTTCTTTGCGCCCCCCAAAAATTTTGATCACCAGCTGCCACTGGGTTGGACGTACATTTTATGCCCGGCTCTCGGGCAGCCATGAAGACCCGATGAGGTGTCATACCTGGACCCGTTACCATGTCGTTGCTCTCTATATAATTCAGATGTGCATGAGCGGAACAAAAAATTGTATTCAGAGCCCTGGTCCCTAAATTAACCGGTAAAACCGGATGCCTGGCTGGATTTGTATTTATATATAAACACATTTTGGAATATTCCCTGCTGAGTTGTAACACTGCTGGTGCGCAAGCTCTGAACTGAGTAAGCACTGTTGACCCGCCTGGCCCTTTAAATGGCTGGCCTTCCAGCCTGGGATAAGGATATATTTGAGTCAGGACAATCAGATAAGTCTGCAGTTTATGACATTTGTTCAAAGTACAGCTACCTGTGTACAGGTGACGCGACCGCGGATTGATCGGGACTGTCACACGCTGCCGTGCTGAGTGGAGGGAGTCCAACCCTGGACATGATCTTCCTGTATGACCACCCCTATGGTATGTACACCTCTCTCCTCTGTGGAATAAATCTAATTACAGGAAGGTTAAAGCGATATTAAACCCAAATTATATTGCAGCTTACCAATTTCTAGACGTGATGGCTGCATTTGTTTTTACTTTTTTAACTACTTCAGCCCCGGGAGATTTAACTCTTCTAGGCTCTTCCTGACCAGGCCATTTTTTGCGATTCGGCACTGCGTCCCTTTAACTGACAATTGCGCGGTGGTGCGACGTGGCTCCCAAACAAAATTGACGTCCTTTTTTTTACCACAAATAGAGATTTATTTTGGTGGTATTTGATCACCTCTAGGGCCGAGCTTTGAGTTCGAGTCGAACTCAAGTTCAACTTGAACATTGCTTGTTCGCCAAACAGCGAACAATTTGGGGTGTTCGCGGCAAATTCGAAAAGCCGCAGAACACCCTGTAAAAGTCTATAGGAGAAATCTAAAGTGCTAATTTTAAAGGCTTATATGCAAGTTATTGTCATAAAAAGTGTTTGGGGACCTGGGTCCTGCCTCAGGGGACATGTATCAATGCAAAAAAGTTTTTAAAAAACTGACGTTTTTTCTGGAGCAGTGATTTTAATAATGCTTAAAGTGAAACAATAAAAGTGAAATATTCCTTTAAATTTCGTACCTGGGGGAGTGTATAGTATGCCTGTAAAGCAGCGCTTGTTTCCCGTGCTTAGAACTGTCCCTGCACAGAGTGTTCGGCTCATCCCTAATCACCTCTGTGGTTTTTATTTTCCGCGCTATAAACAAATACAATAGAGCGACAATTTAAAAAAAAGCAATATTTTTTACTTTTTCCTATAATAAATATACCCCAAAAAATATATAAAAGAAATATGTTTTTTTCCTCAGTTTAGGCCGCCATAGATTCTTCTACAAAAAGAGTGACAATAAAAAAATAAAAAAAACACAATATTTTTTACTTTCTACTATATATTATAGTAGAAAGTAAAAAATATTGTGTTTTTTTTATTTTCTTCATCAGTTTAACCACTTAAGACCCGGACCAAAATGCAGGTAAAGGACCTTGCCCCTTTTTGCGATTCGGCACTGCGTCGTTTTAACTGACAATTGCGCGGTCGTGCGACGTGGCTCCCAAACAAACTTGGCGTCCTTTTTTCCCCACAAATAGAGCTTTCTTTTGGTGGTATTTGATCACCTCTGCGGTTTTTATTTTTTGCGCTATAAACAAAAATAGAGCGACTATTTTAAAAAAAATGCAATATTTTTTACTTTTTGCTATAATAAATATTCCCCAAAAATATATAAAAAAACATTTTTTTTCCTCAGTTTAGGCCGATACGTATTCTTCTACGTATTTTTGGTAAAAAAAAATCGCAATAAGTGTTTATCGGTTGGTTTTCGCTAAATTTATAGCGTTTACAAAATAAGGGATAGTTTTATTGCATTTTTATTAATTATTTTTTTTTTACTACTAATCGCGACGATCAGCGATTTTTTTCGTCACTGCGACAATATGGCGGACACTTCGGACAATTTTTACACATTTTTGGGACAATTGTCATTTTCACAGCAAAAAATGCATTTAAATTGCATTGTTTACTGTGGAAATGACAGTTGCAGTTTGGGAGTTAACCACAGGCGGCGCTGTAGGGGATGTGTGACCTATGTGTGTGTTTACAACTGTAGGGGGGTGTGGCTGTAGGTGTGACATCATCGATCGCGTCCCCCTATTACAGGGATGACGCGATCGATGCTACAGCCACAGAGAAGCACGGGGAAGCCGTGTGTACACACGGCTCTCCCCGTTCTTCCGCTCCAGGGCCGGATCACCGCACTCCAGCGGTGATCGGGTCCGCGAATCCCGCGGTCCCGGTCCTGGAGCTTCGGACCGGGTCGCGGGCGCGCGCCCACGGGCGCGCGCCCGCGACCCGGCTGGGTACTAAAATCAACGTATATATACGTTGATGTGCCCAGCCGTGCCATTCTGCCGACGTAAATGTGCAGTAGGCGGTCCTTAAGTGGTTAAGCCGATTCGTATCTAAAAATAAATATATATATATATATATATATATATATATATAAAATAACTTTTTTTTCAACTTTCTGCTATAAAACATTCACAATCCATTTTTAAAAAAAATCGAATTTCTTCATCAATTTAGGCCAATATGTATACTTCTACATATTTTTGGTAAAAATAATCGCAATCAGCGTATATTGATTCGTTTGCGCAAAAGTTATAGCGTCTACAGACTATTGGATGGATTTATTTATTATTTTTTATTTATTTATTTTACTAGTAATGGCGGTGATCAGTGACTTATAGCGTGACTGCGATGTTGGCAAATCAGAAACCTAACTGACACTTGTTGGGGACCAGTGACACCAATGCAGTGATCAGTGGTAAAAAAAAAATATGTACTGTCACTGTACTGATTACACTGGCAGGGAAGGGGTTAACATCAGGAGCGATCAAAGCTTTTAAATAACTTGTTTTTTTTCAACTTTCTCCTATAAAACATTCACAATAAAAAAATAAAAAATAAAAAATGTCTTCATCAATTTAGGCCAATATGTATTCTACATATTTTTGGTATAAAATAAAAAATAAATCGCAATAAGCGTTTATTGATTGGTTTGCACAAAAGTTATCGCATCTAGAAACTATGGGAATTTTTTATTTTACTAGTAATGGTGGTGATCAATGGCTTTTAGCATGACTGCGATGTTGAATAAAGAGTCATATCATCACAGAGTGGAGCTGTGGATATGAAATTAAAAAACACAGTGCCACGTCCTGATCAATCAGATAGAAAATAAATATTTTTTTTAAATTTAATTATAATACGCCTACATGACTGCGACGTTGACAAATTGGACACCTAACTGACAGTTTTTGGGGACCAGTGACCCCAATACAGTGATCAGTGCTTAAAAAAATATGCACTGTCACTGTACTAATGACACTGGCAGGGAAGGGGTTAAAATCAGGGGCGATCAAGGGGTTAAATGTGTTCCTTAGGGAGCGATTACTAACTGTGTGGGAGGTGCTTTGACTGGGGGAATGTAAAGACCCGTGTTCCAGCTAAGGAGGAACACAGGATCAGTACATTCTCCTCTCACAGAGCGGTGGTCTGCTTTGTTTACATAGGCAAACCGCCGTTCTGCCCCCTGAACGTTTGGCAGGTCCCAGCTGATTGACGCCCGCTGTGTCCAATCACAACCGTGCCGGGCGTCCCTGACCCATACCTCCCAACTTTTTGAGATGGGAATGAGGGACACCTGTCAACAAAAGTATGTATTATGCAGGCATAGGACACACCCCTTGGCACGCCCCCTTAAAGGAGAATTGTACAAAAAAAACTAAATTGGTTAAACCCACAAGTGCTTTTTTTTTTACCACTACTATTCCTTTATATTGGCTTTTGGAAATTAGAAATGCAGCAATTTAGAAATCGGATGAAAGGTTTAGCACTGGGAAACAGTTTTTGAAAGATAAAAAGTGCATTTTATATACATCTATATAGATCAATGAGGGACAAATGAGGAGGAAAGAGGGACAGAGGGACATTGCTCCGAATCAGGGACAGTCCCTCGAAATCAGGGACAGTTGGGAGGTATGCTGACCCGGAAGTGTCAGATTGCGTACCAGGTACGTGATCTGGCGCAGAGCGCCCCGCCCTGCCACAGTAAATCTCCGGCGGGCGGTCCGCAACTGTTTAATCTTACTTTCCTTTATTTTCACCTGCCAATCCAGTCTGTAGGTCTGTTGTTTTTCAGCAGAACAAGCTGTCCTGTGAATGTAGAAGTTAGAGGGATGAGACAAACCATTTACCACTGACAGGGGTGCCTTACAATGGTCAGCTTTTGTTTATCTATGTTAAAATTTTACCTTCCCCCCCCAAAGAAAACTGCTTATAAAGTATTAGCTGGAGTTTGACTTCAATGTGTTAGTGTATCTAAATATGCTAGTCCATCTAACACTCCCCTCCCCCCCAGGCTGACATTGCTGCTGGCCAAAGATGTCTCTGTTGTTGCTTCATCCAGAGTGGGGGCGCTATAATACAAGAGGTGTGTTACTGGGCATATCACCAGGTGAAAACAGTGGGGGAAAAAGGCCTAAAAAAGAAAAACGAATGCTGATGATTGGTAAGCTGCAATATTCTGTCATTTTGTTTTTTGGTTTACAGTAATACCGCTTTATAGATGTGTGTGTGTGTGTGTGGGGGGGGGGGGGGGGTTGTGTAAGATACACAGCAGAGCTGTGGGAGGGGCCCAGCAAGCCCCACCCACTAAAGGCTACCTGCAGAAAACTACAAGAGGGGGGCGGAGATAAGACCAGTCACCCTGCACAAGGAGAGAGAGCAGAGGTGTGGGAGGGGCCCAGCAAGCTCCACCCACTACAGGCTGCCTGCAGAAAACTACAGGAGGGGGCGGAGATTTGACCAGTCACCCTGCACAAGGAGAGAGAGCAGAGGTGTGGGAGGGGCCCAGCAAGCTCCACCCACTACAGGCTGCCTGCAGAAAACTACAGGAGGGGGTGGAGACAAGACCAGTCACCCTGCACAAGGAGAGAGCGCAGCAGTGAGCGGTCTTTATAACAGGAAGTCTCACACTGGATTACTGCACAGATCTGGAAGAAATACACAAAACACACCAAGATTCAAGGAAGAATACACAACTCTAAAGGTGCATTCACACCTGAGCGTTTTGCAGCCTGAAGCTATAAAACGCTAGAGGGGAAAAAATCCATTATTCTCAATGAAGATGGTTCACATCTCCACTCCAAAACGCCTGAAGCTCAAACAAGTTCTGGGCCCTTTTTTGTCGCTTGAATTGGGCGTTTTTGAACGTTTGTATTCCCATAGAAACTAGGGGTGCAACGGATCACTGCCGATCCGTGATCCGAACGGGTCACCCCCTTCGGATCGGATCGCTATGCGACCCGCGGATCGCCACCGCGGGCATAGAATTAGGAAAGGCCGCGGCTTCGGCCTAGCTCCGGAGCCGCGGCCATCTTGGTACACCCGGCGGCGTGTGTGCGCCTCGAGCGCAAGCTCCTCCTCTGTTGGTGTAAACAGAGGAGGAGCCCGCGCTCGAGGCGCACACACACGCCGCTAACGGGGTAACTGCAAGTACTACGGGGGTGACTGTGCTGTACTAGGGGGGTGACTGTGCTGTACTATGGGGCTCACTGTGCTGTACTGGGGGGGGGGGGGGGTGACTGTGCTGTACTATGGGGGTCACTGTGCTGTACTATGGGGGTCACTGTGCTGTACTGGGGGGTCACTGTGCTGTACTAGGGGGGTCACTGTGCTGTACTATGGGGGTCACTGTGCTGTACTATGGGGGTCACTGTGCTGTACTAGAGGGGGTCACTGTGCCTGTACTAGGGGGGTCACTGTGCCTGTACTAGGGGGGGTCACTGTGCCTGTACTAGGGGGGTCACTGTGCCTGTACTGGGGGGGTCACTGTGCCTGTACTAGGGGGGGTCAGTGTGCCTGTACTAGGGGGGGTCACTGTGCCTGTACTAGGGGGGTCACTGTGCCTGTACTAGGGGGGTCACTGTGCCTGTACTAGGGGGGGTCACTGTGCCTGTACTAGGGGGGGTCACTGTGCCTGTACTAGGGGGGGTCACTGTGCCTGTACTAGGGGGGGGTCACTGTGCTGTACTAGGGGGGGTCACTGTGCTATACTAGGGGGGGGGTCACTGTGCTGTACTAGGGGGGGTCACTGTGCCTGTACTACGGGGGGGGGGGGGTCGCTGTCTGCCTGTACTACGGGGGGGGGGGAGAGATGTGGATATTACAGTGGGGGAGATTTTTAATTTTTTTTGCTGATCCGAAAATGATCCGATCCGTGACTCCCGATCCGAGGATCGATCCGATCCGTGAGTTTTTTGATCCGTTGCACCCCTAATAGAAACTAATGGAAACGCTCGATTCAAGCTTCTAGAGCGACAACGAGCGTTTCTACGGTTGTTTTGTCGCTTTAATCTGTTCTGTGAAATAGAACATTCACCCAGGAAGAAGATAAAAAATAATCTACAAACATAGCAACAAATGATGAAAGAGATGATCATTTTTCCTATTGGCTAAAATAAAAAACGACAAAGTTCAAAAACGTCGGACAACGCTGTATGCAAACGCGCAAATACGTGCGACAAAACGCCGCAAAAAACTACCGAAACCGCTATGCTCAGGTGTGAATGCGGCCTAATAGTTATACAACATTTGCCTATCCCAGAGTTCAGGTTTAAATGGGAAAAACTGGCAGACAGTATAGTGAATGAGTGTAGTCATCCAGGGACAAGAAGTATGATATTCACAGGATCTCCAGGTGAAAATAAAGGGAAAAACGTCATTTTTTACTTCCTGGAGTTCTTTAAAAGAAAAGTTTTCTGGGATAAACTCAGAGACTGCCACTAATGTTCTCCTTCTATTCTGCATATGCTGGTAGTCTGGCTGTCATTCTAATTGTCACGCTTTCCAAACTTGATAGAGGTTAGTGGCTCAGAAATTAGGGAAGCTTCATTAACCCGGAGCAGGGAAGGACAACTGAAAATAAGTTATATGGCTGCAAAAAAAAATTCATTGTGGCAGGTAATAGTTTCCTGGGGAGATGTCACACCTGCGACCCTGCTGGAAGGACAGACAAAGAGAAAGAGGCAAGCTAAGGAAAGGAACAGAAGGGGGGGGGGGAGAAAGGAAAGACTGGGGAAGGAGAGAAAAAGAAAGTGGTAAAGGGGAGGAAGAGGAAAGGAAAAGGAAGGAAAGCTAAAAAAAAGGGAAAGGAAATGAGAGGAAAGAAAAGGAAAGGAATGGAAGGTAAGAGGAAAGGAAAGAAAGCGGAAAAAAGGAAAGGAAAATGAAAAGAAGAGGAAAGAAAAAATGAAAGGAAAAGAAAGGAAGAGGAAAGGAAATTTAATGTGAAAGGAGAGGAAGAGGAAAGGAAAAGGAAGGAAAGGAATAGAGAGGAAAGGAAAGCGATAAGGCAAATGAAAAGAAAAGGAAAGGTAAAAAGGAACAGAAGTGAAAAGGAAAATGAAAAGAAGGGGAAAGGAAAATTAAAGGAAATGGAAAGGAAAAGAAGAGGAAAGGGAAGGGAAGGTAAGTGGAAAAGGAAAGAAAGGGAAAGTGGAAAGGGAAAGGAAAAGAAAAGAAAGGGAAAAAAGGAAAGAAGAGGAAAGAAAAAACAAAGGAAGGGAATAGAAAGGAAAACAAAAAAGACGAAAGGAAAGAAAATGTGAAAGAAAATGAAGAGGAGAGGAAAAGAAAGGTAAGTAGGAAAGGAAAGGAAAAGGAAAGAAAGCGGAAAGAAGAAGGAAAGGAAGAAGATAGGGAAGAAAGAGGAAAGGAAATTAAATGTAAAAGGAAAGGGAGGGGTAAAGGAAAGGAAGGAAGGAAAGTGGATAGAGAAAGGAAAGGAAACGAGGAAAGGAAGAGGAAAGTAGAATCAAAAGATGAGGAAGGAAAGAAAAAGAAAATGAAAAGAAAAGGAAAGAAAAATTAAGAAAGAAAAAGAAAGGTAATTTTAATTTCTCTTTATTTTTTCTTTTCATTTTCTTTTTCTTTCCTTCCTCATCTTTTGAATAGAAAGGAAAAAGAAAAGACGAAAGGAAATAAAATGTGAAAGAAAATGAAGAGGAGAGGAAAAGAAAGGTAAGTAGGAAAGGAAAGGAAAAGCAAAGAAAGTGGAAAAAGGAAGGAAAGGGAAGAAAGAGGAAAGGAAATGAAATGTAAAAGGAAAGAAAGTGGATAGAGAAAGGAAAGGGGAAGAGGAAAGTAGAATCAAAAGATGAGGAAGAAAAGAAAAATAAAATGAAAAGAAAAGGAAAGAAAATAAAAATTAAGGGAAGGGTAAGGAAAGGAAAAGGAAAAGAAGAGGAAAGGAAATAAAATGTGAAAGGAATGGAGAAAAGAAAGGAGAGGAGACAAAAGGAAAGGGAAGAGAAAGAAAGGAAAATGAAAGGAAATAACATTTGAAAGGAAATGAAGAGGGGGAAAAGGGAAAAGGAAAGATAAAGGAAAGGAACTGTAAAAGGAAAGGAGAAAGGAAATAAAAAATGAAAGGAAAAGAAAAGGAGAAAGGAAATAAAAATGAAAGGAAAGTAAGGGGAAAGGGAAATGAAGGAAAGCTGAATAGAAAGGAAAGAGAACAGGAAAGAAAACGAGAAGAGAGAAGAGAAGTGCGAAGAAATAAAGAAAACGTTCTTGCCAACATCTCTTTCCCCCAAGTCATGTGTACGGCCAGCCGTGGATGCTGATGAGCTTGCCGTACAGTTCAGAGATCGGCCTGCAGAGGGCGCACGGTGCACACATAACCCGGAAAAGTAGCACAATAGTTGCAGTCATCAGCCCGGCTCCAGTACGCATGCCTGGCAGCGCCGCGGCTTAGCGCGCATGTGCGGGAACCCTCCCTCCATCCGGGCGTCGCGCATGCGTGGCCTATGTTGTCAGGAGTGACGTGTCCCGGTGACAGGCTGGCAGGAAGTGGCCGAGTTGTCTGTAGCCGGGGTCGGAGATGCTGAAGAAGTTCGATAAGAAGGACGAGGAGTCCGGTGAGAGCGCTGGGGGGGGGGGGGGGGGGGGGCTGTGTGTCAGGGGCCAGTCCCCGAGTCCTGGGTGGGGGGCAGGGTTGAGGTGTGCCAGGGCCTGGGCACAGGTTGGTATGGGAGCTCTGATCTCCAGGGGGGTGATATGTGTCCTAGGAGGGGGGGGTGATTATTTCCAGGGACATCTCTCCATCTCTGGGCCATGGGCTGGGTGTGGGACTACAACTCCCAGCATGCCTTGGGTCATCTGTATTATATAATGTATATGTATGGCACTTCCTGGTGTGAAGCCCCATTGAAGTTCTCCTTTAAATCCGATAAATACATTCCAGGGGCACCAACACAATGTCTGTTCTATTACAGGTGATTTCTTAAAGCAGCCACAACCTGAGTAGAAAAGCCTGTCACCTGCCAGCATGCTGCAGGGAATGACCCTTTCCTCCGTGTGTGTGTAAGCAGTGGTCTCTTTGCAGAGGCCCGACAGTCCTACGGGGGCTAGTTTATTATTGCATTGCCCTTTGAAGAGTGATCTGTGATGGGATCACTTTTCAGAGGGTGTTTGACAGACGGTGAGGAGGTGCCTGTTGTAACCCTTGGGTGGCACTGCCTGCTGAACGCAACCCCCCCCCCCCCCACCCCCGGCCACTGCAGCTTAAAGTGGTTGTCAGATATGAAACATGAACGGCGCGTATTGCTCTATCGCCGGAGTCTCAAGCTGGCGGACCTCCAGCTGTTGCGGGACTACAAGTCCCATCATGCCTCGGCCTGTAGGAGTCATGCTTGTAACTGGCAGCCTTGCAATGCCTCGTGGGACTTGTAGTTTTGCAAGAGTTGGAGGGCCGCCCACGTTCGAGACCCCTGATCTATAGCGTGTACTTGTGTCGTTTCTGTCCGCAGTGATCTCTACAATCTGACACAAGTTTAGAATTTCTGGTGGGTTCTGTGGCTCACACAGATACAGGATGACACCATGGAATTCTGTATAAACCCCCCTGCCCCCGGTCTGCTCCCGGCACCATGAGGCCTGCTTCACACCTATGCAGGTTGCAGGTGCATTTTGCGTTTATTTTTTCTTTTTTTCAATGCATGTTTTTTGATCCATTGAAGTCTATGGAACCAGAAAAAAAATCCCTGGGCCCTTTCCCTGACGGACGTCAGTAGAGAAGAGCCGATCGGCTACTTTCCTGACAGGGGGGGGGGGTCTGTGCTGATTGTTTATAGCGCCCCCCCCCCCCCCCTCGGATGCCCACCCAGGACCACCAGGATGCCGCCAGGACCATCAGGGATAGGCACCCACACTAGACCACCAGGTATGCCATCCTAGACCACCAGGGATATGCCAATCAGTGCACAGGCAGCTGCCAATTTGTGCCCATCCACAACGCTTGCCAGTGCCACCAGGGATGCCCATCAGTGCCACGTATCAGTGCGCAGCAGTGCCGCCCATAAGTACCCACCAGTGTCACCTATCAGTGTCCATCAGTGCTGCATATCAGTGCCGCCTACCAGTGCCACCTTATCAGTGAAGGTGAAAACTTACTTATTTACAACATTTTATAACAGAAACAAAAGAAATGGGGGGGGGGGGGGAGAAAATTAAAGGAAAGAAATGGGAAAGGAAAATGTAAGGAAATTAAATGTGAAAGGAAGGGAAGAGGGAAGGAAAGAAAGCTGAACAAAAAAGGGGGGGGGGGGGGAAGGACAATGAAAAGAAGGGGGGAAAAAGTGAAGAAATACGAAAGTAAAATTTAAAGGAAATGAAATGTGAAAGAAAGGGAAGGTAAGAGGAAAGGAAAGAAAGCTGAAAAAAATAAAGGGGGGGGGGGAATTAAAGGAAGAGGAAAAGGGTGGAAAGGAAAGCGACAAGGCAAATGAAAAGAAAAGGAAAATTAAAAGAAGGGGAAAGAAAGGAAAAAGACGAAAGGAAAGAAAATGTGAAAGGAAATTAAATCTAAAAGAAAATGAACATTTTATAACAAAAGAACCTTATTTTTATTTTCAACATTTTTGTTCTTTTTTTTTTTTTTTTTATTATTATTTGTTTAGCAAAAAATAAAAACCGCAGAGGTGATCAAACACCACCAAAAGAAATCTATTTTTGTGAACAAAATGATAAAAATTCTGTTAGGGTACAGTGTAGCATGACCGCGCAATTGTCATTTAACCACTAAAATGCCAG